>CP119850.1:0-482500 GCA_033953505.1 Leishmania tarentolae
CAGCAGGCGCTCGCGTGCGAGAGCATGGCCCATAACGGATACGGAGTCATCACCTTTGCGTCAGTGTTGACGTCCTCCAGGGGTCATCACGCACAGTTGAAGATAAAGCAGAGGCAAGGAGAGGAGCGTAGCTAGAAAGCGTCGGACGTCAAATGAGGAAGCCGAAAGGGTGGCGGTGAGATAAGGGAGTCTAAAGGTACCGGTCAGGGACCTAAGCTCTCTCAGTGACTGGGACAGCCGCACAAAAAAAAAAAAAAAAATGCGTGACCTGACATGTAAGAAAGAAAAAAATGGGGTAGTTTACACAGGCAAGAACGAACGCGGTTGCACTGACTTCCATAGAGGTGGTAGACGAGGAGGAGCGCATTGACTCGTCTTCGGGAGGTAGCACTATCGGTACAGCACACGCACACACACACACACACACACGTGCACCAGCAAGGCAATATAAAGGGAAGTGAAAGCGAAAACAAAAGCCTGGGACGATTGCAAAACAGTACACATACGCACATATATATGTATATATACAGTATACATCTATTTTTGCGACGGCTTCGTTGATGGGGTTAAAAAAAGAAAGCGTTTTAGGACCTCACCTCTTCGAGCTCGATCAGGACGCCGCCACAGTCCTTTGGATGAAGAAAGATCACGGGGTTGCCGTGAGCACCATTCTTTGGCCTGGTGCCAAGGCAGCGAATTCCTGCCTCCATGCAGGCCTGCATTGCGGTGGTAATGTTGGGGACCTCTAGGCACATGTGGTGCATCCCGCCATCCTTGTTGCGCTCCAGAAATGCCCCAATTGGACTGTTCGCACCCAGAGGGTGAAGCAGTTCTATTTTTGCATTCGGCATCTCTACAAAAACTGTGATGACGGAGTGCTCCTCCTGTTTCACTGGTTCACTGACGTTGGCGTTAAAAATGCGCTTGTACATCTCGCCAGCCTCTACGATGCTACGACTTGCAGGAACAGCGATAGCAACATGGTTAAGCCGCCCGATATTGGATGGCATGGCAAGAAAGAATCCAAATCGTCGGAGCATTTGCTAAGAGCGAAGCGCTGGTGAAAAGAGAAAAGAGATACTGTAGGGAAGGTGAATGCGGAAAAAAAGAAGCTAACCATTGATGAGCTGATTGTTGCGCAAAGACGAAAAGAAGCGTGGAAAAAAAAACACGTATGGCGCACAAAATAGAAAAATCACGCCGTGTGTACGGAAGCCAAAGAAGGAAGCGGTATGTGAGTTGGAGTTGCGCAGCATCCAACATTTGCACCGCAGCGAATGGGGGAGAAACCACAGAGGAAACGAAAGAGAGAGAGAAGCCAGTGAAGACTCAGCCCGTCGTAAAGTTGATGGAAGCGTCAACGGTCATGACGTCAAGGTCGTGTTGAGATTAATACACAGAATTCAAATGATTGGTTTTTCGTACCCGTGCTGGCACAGCGTCTATGTGGTTAGTAGTTTTTGATAAAAAGAAAAGAAATCGAGCAAGCCAACACAAAAAGCGTCTCTCTGGAAGCACACAAGCTTCGCGAGTGATCAGCCACCCCTCTGGATATATATGGAAGCACACCACCACCGTCCAAATTATGTGCAGAAAAAGAAGAGCACACAGACAGGAAAATTCGTTTTGTTTGGTCGAATGTAGAGCTTCTCAATCCAGTGAACGCCTCTTTTAGCGCAGTCATGAGTTCACATGTCCAGATCAGGAGAGGTACCACGTACGCAGGCGGCAGACACACAGCGAGAGCGAGAAAAAGGAATACGTGATGGCAAAAAAAAATAAATTCTGGACAAACAGACAGCAAGGCAACCACATTCAACGCCGAAACGACCAGAAGCTAAAAGCGAAGAGGAAGATTGTATACAAGCCCCATGAAACGCTGAGTGGGTGGGGTGGGTGAGCATGAACAAGAAAGTAGAGAAGGTGGTGAGTGATGCAAGGGGGACTGGTAGGAAGAGGGGAGAATGGAGAATAAAAACTACGCAAACAACAGGAAGCAAGATGGCCGAGAGAAGACTTTCTCCAATGTGTAAAGGAGGGAATGGAGTGCATGGCTGTCACAGAGGGGCATCCGTGCGCTAGCCCGTGTACACTAGCACCGATATGCACACGCATATCGGAACAGAGCCGTTCATCACTTGAAACAGAACGACAAGGACCATAAAAGAGTCTCTCAAATGAGTCGCGGTTGTCGCCCTGCGGATCTCTTCTCCTCCGAACTTCAGGAAGCAAACCCTTGAGTCGCTAGTTGTAAAACTCCAACGGGACACAGGAGCACATCAAGTTACGATCCCCGTAAGTATTGTCGACCCGAGCAACAGTTGGCCAGAATTTTTCGTGATACTGGTGCCGGGTGGGGTAAGCCGCGAGCTGCCGCGAATACGGACGGTTCCACTCATCCGCCGTCACACACTTCGCCGTGTGTGGCGAGTTTGTGAGGACATTGTTGTCCTTTAGCTGATCACCACGCTCCACCGCGGCGATCTCGCGACGAATGGAGATAAGAGCGTCGGCAAAGCGATCCAGTTCCCTCTTCGACTCGCTCTCCGTCGGCTCAATCATCAGTGTACCGGCCACGGGAAATGCCAGCGTTGGTGCGTGGAAGCCGTAGTCCATGAGTCGCTTCGCCACATCCTCCGCGTTAATGTGCGCCGTTTTCTTGAAGGGGCGGATATCAAGAATGAACTCGTGGGCACACACCTCCCCGCGGCCAAGAAAGCAGATGGGATAGTGTTCCTCCAAGCGCTTTTTCAGGTAGTTGGCATTGAGTACCGCGTACTCGGTGCACGTCTTCAGCCCCTCGGACCCCAACATCATGATAAGGGCATAGGAGATAGTGCTAATCGAGGCAGACCCGTAACCGGCCTGCGACACCTGCCCAAACGCCTGCGCCCCACCAACAGGGGGGCCATAGGTACTGTTCGGAAGAAACGGGGCGAGGTGCTGTCGCACGGTGATCGGTCCCAAGCCGGGGCCGCCGCCACCGTGTGGGATGGAGAAGGTCTTGTGCATGTTGATGTGGCACACATCGCCGCCGATGAAGCCAGGGCTTGTGTACCCCACGAGCGCGTTCAGGTTCGCACCGTCTATGTAGCACTGACCGCCATGCTCGTGTACCATGGACGTGATCTTGCGAATGTCCTTGTCGTAGAGCCCGTACGTGCTCGGGTAGGTAATCATGAGACAGGCCAGGTCCTTGGCGTGCTTCACGCACTTGGCCTCCAGGTCCTCCATATCTACACGCCCGTCGTCGAGGCATTTCACGGTGACAACATTCAGCCCCGCCATCACCGCCGACGCCGGGTTGGTGCCGTGTGCGCTTATCGGAATGAAGCAGACATCGCGGTGGCTCTCGCCGCGCGACTCGTGGTAAGCACGAATGATACGCAGGCCAGCATACTCACCCTGAGCACCGCTGTTGGGTTGTAAGGAGCAGGCGGCCATGCCAGTGATGTCGCACAGCTTTTGCTTCAGGTCCAGCAGCAGCGTGTGGTACCCGCGCGCCTGTTCTTCGGGACAATAGGGGTGCAGTGCATTGAACTCCGGCCAGCTGAGTGCCTGCATCGCAGCAGCAGAGTTCAGCTTCATGGTACACGACCCAAGCGGGATCATTCCGTGCGTCAGCCCGTAGTCCTTACGCTGTAGCCGTTGAATGTAGCGCATCAATTCCGTTTCGCTCTGGTGGCTGTTAAACACGGCGCTTTGCATGAACTTAGACTTCCGCTGAAGCGCTTCAGGGACGACGGAAATGGCGTCGGCGACGCGTGTTAGGGCTTCTATCTTGGGCGTGGGCATCCCCGCAGCCTGCAGCAGCGCCGCGATGTGGTTCTCCGTTGTCGCTTCATCCAGGGAAACGGACACCTGGTTCATCCTCGTATCACAAAAAATATTGATGCCCCTCTCCAGGCACCGCTCGGCGTAGTCAGCGGCCGTGATGGGTCCTGCCCCCATGGAGAAGGACAGCGTGTCAAAGTACGTTGTGTTCATCGGGGAAAAACCGAGCGACTCCATGCCGACAGCGAGCACCTTGGCTTTCTGGTGAATGTCTCTCGCGAGCTCCTTCAATCCATCCGGGCCGTGGTAAATCGCGTAGAAGGCGTTCATGTTCGCGAGCAGCGCCTGCGCGGTGCAGATGTTGGAGGTGGCACGCTCGCGCTTGATGTGCTGCTCGCGCGTCTGAAAAGCCATGCGAATCGCCGCATCGCCCGCCATGTCCTTGCTGATGCCAACTATACGTCCTGGGGTCAGGCGTTTGAAGTTGTCTGTGATCGCCATAAAAGCGGCGTGGGGACCGCCGTAGCCGATCGGGGTGCCAAAGCGCTGCGCGCTTCCGATCGCCACATCCGCGCCCATCTCGCCGACCGGCTTGACGAGGCAACTGGCCAGAAGGTCCACCCCGGCGCAGCACACCACACCCTTTTTCTTAGCACGAGCAAATAGGGTGGTGAAGTCGTGCAGCTCGCCCTTTGCGTCTGGCGTCTGAACAAAAATGCCACCCAGCTCCGCGTCGTCCAGGTCGACGGACTGCACATCACCGACGATCACCTCTGCCCCCACCGGCTGCGCACGAGTGCGGATCATCTGAATCGATGACTCGAATGCGTCCTTCGACACGAAGAACCTCTTTCGCTTGTGGCGATGGTAGTTTAGGGAGAGGTGCATACACTCCGCAGCAGCCGTCGCCTCGTCAAGTAGCGATGCGTTGGAGAGATCCATCTTCGTCAGGTCTGTCACCATTGTCTGGAAGTTGAGGAGCGACTCCAGGCGGACCTGAGAGATTTCCGACTGATACGGAGTGTACGGGGTGTACCATAGGGGATTCTCCAACACGTTCCTCATGATTGCGCTTGGAACAATGCACTCGTAGTATCCCTGGCCTATCATGCTCTTCACCAGTTTGTTCTGTGCGCCGAGGCTCTTAAGCCAAGACAGTGTTTCTGTCTCACTAAGAGCCTTGAATTTGTTCAGAGGAGTACGGAGGATATCGCTCGGCAGCGCTGTGGTCATCAGCTCTGCTACACTCTCCTTGCCAAGCGTCTTGAGCATCTCCGCCGTCTCCTTCCGCGTGGGGCCGATGTGGCGGTTCAAGTACGCGTCTGTAGACGTGTGGCGCACCACACAGGCCGGCGCCCGGAGGCCGCGAACACAAAGGAGACGGCGGAGCATCAGATCAGCTCCGGCGGAGACGAGAACGATGTAGCGACCCCGACTTCAACGCTGACGCAAAGCGAGAACACAGAAACGATTGCCGATATATTCTTCGTAAAGCAACTCCGTGGGCGGCACCTCGCTGTGGATGCTTGTGAGGAAGGTGTGTGTGTGTGTCGGGCATCCAGGGCGAGAGGAGGCCCCACGAAGGGGGGACAATAAGAAAAGGGGGGAGAGAGGGCAGTACAGGGCATCAGCAGCAGAGAGAGGTCGACCTGCTCGCTCGTTTGCTTTCCACGCGTCCATTCTGCCAGGAAAGCCTCAAGAAAAACGCGCACACATAAAAAGCAACCGCTCACTCACCCCTATGGCGCCATGCCCTAGCTCTGACCACTCGAGCGCAAGCTGTGCACGGCAGAACCGCGACAATTCATTCTAGAACGTCCCCTCGACCTTTTTCGTGTCTTGTTGCGGTAGCTGCTACATTCTCGCCAAAAGGAACCAGCACGGGTGTACCGCACGCCTTTATCCAAGGAGGTCCATCTTCAACGTCCTGCTCGCAGGCGCAGGCAGTGCCGCTCCTGTCGTACAGGTCACAGTGGTCAGCCCAACTGCATGCCGAACAAGGTCCATAAGGGCATCTGCCCACCTCAGGCCAAAGCACTCTGAGACACGGACATCTCCATTCGTCACAATCATGACGCCACAAAGCAACGCAGCAGTTCGAAAGACTGGGTGCCCGTATCATATACACACCCGGCGGTGCCCATTTCAGGGGAACCTCTCTCCACTTGAGACCGCAGGTGACCAGCATGAGGACGACAGGGCAGATGTGCTGCTTCCACCTTTGCTAAGACGCAGCAGATGCCAGACATACCAGCGCCGAACAGTGACCGGGGACAATGCCTTCAAGGAAACTCTCAAAGGGTAGAGAGGGGTTTTCTACGGTCTCCATGAACACCCGAGGCACACATCCATTTTCCGGTTCCTTTTCTCCTTGGGCGGCAAGGGGAGCAGGAGGACCTTTCCATTAGGTGCAGTTCCAGTCTCTTACCGTGCCTCAGGTTCACCTCGGCGCCCTGAGTAGTATGTCATGACTTCCACGTCCGCAATTTGATGCCTGAGACCCCAAAAAATGGGTGGGCAAGTGCCTCTGCAGCGCTGCACCGAGATGCAGGGTCTAGGCTGAGCATTTTTGACAACAAGTCAAGTGCCTCAGGGAGCACAAACGGCAACAGGACACGCAAGCCGGTTCCTTTCTTCTCTTCGAAGTAAACCTTCTCCCAGTCCGGGAGCTGGCGGTAGAATTCACAGGTTGCACCTGAGGGAGTGCCAAAGACGTCAAAGAGCTTCGCAATCTGGCTGATGTCCCCATCGCCTGTAAAGAACGGGCGCCCGTAGCCACGAAGGAGTTCAGCAAAGACGCACCCAGCCGCCCAGATATCAACCTCAGCCCCGTAATGTCGCTGACCGAAAAGCAGCTCCGGTGCTCGGTACCAGCGCGACACCACCTCGTGCGACATGTCCGCGCCTAATGGTCTGCTGAGCCCGAAGTCGCCCAGCTTGAGACACCCATCCACGGCAAGAAAGCAATTCGATGGCTTCACATCGCGGTGTAGGATACCCCTAGAGTGTAATGCGTGCAGCGCGGTGAGAAGCATGCGTAGATAAGACTGCGTCAAAGCCAATGGGAACGGGTGCACTGGACTGCACTTGCGCAAGACAGAGGTCAAGTCCTGCACACAGCGTTCCATTACGATTGCCATGTGGGATCCGTACGGTGCGATCTCTACAGTCTTCACTAAGAACGGTGACTCCACACGGGAAGCAATGAGAAGCTCCCGCGCCACAGGATGCGGAATGCCTTCTGTGAGCCGAGGCACATGTAGGAGCTTCACGGCCACCGTCTGCCCAGTGGCCTTCACTGTTGCCATGCGCACACTGCCAAACTGTCCTTCCCCGATAACAGGCCCCAACGCGTACTTCTCCATGCGGTCCGACACCCCTAGAAACAGGTTGGGGGGATGCTTTATACGGACAACAGAAGACGGTAAAGTGAAGTATACGAGTGTTCACTACTTACGTGTCGGTGTGCGCTTCCTGTGATACGAGGTGCCAAGATGCAGCAGTGCCGCTTTCGATTGTGTGACGGTGGGTAAAGATACAGAAAGTAAGAGCTCTGAAGCATGCACGATGCTCTTTCAGGAGGGTGTGAAAGAAGGCGACAAGGTCGACAAGTCAGGCACAACCACCACGCCCGCTGCGATCCACCCCCCTTGAAGCACCTGAGATAGAGGATGCAGATGGATCTAGAGCGACTTTCCTTGTCATCTCCCACGCTCTACGAGAAACAATGCGCAAAAGACGAAGAAGAAGTGGCAGGCGGTGAGGTTCCACCATTCGAGCGCCGCGGCCGCCGCTCTCTGTGCTAGGCTGTTTTCTTTGGTGGTACCTTTGGTTTTTTTTTTTTGGTAGAAGGTGCCCATGTGTAGGAGGTCAGGACGTACTCGTCATACGGGCGATTCGCGAGAGACCGCACCCGATGGGTAGAGAGATGGACCAATGAAATTTCTTGGTCGACTTATGCTCCTTTGAACCCTCACACAAGCGATTCAACCATGTCCATAATCATCCTATCAGGAGTCCGCATCGTCATGAGCCATGGCCATGGCTAGCTCAAACTTCGTCTTCTTCTTGGGCAACTGAGCAGGCTCTTCCGTTGAGGTGTCCTTAGCCGTGGCGGTGAAGGCCATGTGATTCGTCACCGAGCTGGGTGATGTCTGCGGTTCACTCGGTACAGCTGCTGTTGATGCTGCACCCAATACCTTCGTGGGACTCGATTTATGTGGTAGAGGTAGCGGTGCTGCTGGCAGGAAGTCCAACACAGAGGCGGATGTGACTGCACTCGGTGCGCTGGCCTGGAGGAGGTCCTCTACCTCGATCATTGTGGTTTCCATCTTCTGCATCGGTGCATCGAGCTGAGTCGTGGAGTCGAGTGCCTCCGAGCTGCGTAGCTTCTCGCGCTGACGCAACAGCTCGGCCCGCACGGAGGCAATCATTTCCGCGCGGGGTAGCTTGCGCGTGTCTCTTGCCTCTCGGACCATGGTAGCGCGTTGGCGCTGAAACCGGTTCGTCTCAACGGCACACAGACTGTTAGTCTCCACCACCTCCAAGGATTGGAATTCTCGGTTTCGTTTGGTGTGCGTCGTGCTTGCAGCGTACCGCTTGCCAGCCATCCGGTCTGCTCGGCCGGCAAGGACCACATCCTCGTCCTGGGCCTCTCTCTCTGCCTCGCTGTCACTGGCCGAGTGCAAGACTTCCGTCACATCTTCCTCTACACCTGAGTTAGTCACCTCATTTGTCGGCACGACAGAGGAGCCAGGTTTTGCCTTCGACACGACGGTTTTCTTGAAAGACTTCAGAAATTGAGAGACATCCATTGTGGGCAAACTACTACCCACGTTTCCATCGCATTTGGTGGAGGTGCATTCGCCCACAGTGAAAGCAGAAAAGATGTGACAAGGAAGGAGTGAGAAAATGTCCGAGGGTAGGAGCGCCAGAAGGCAAGAGAGTGAGGACAGCTGCCCAGCGCCCGCGCCAGACAGAGGGGCCGTTACTCACACTTCCTTTGAACAGACGGCCCATCTGGATCCTCAGGACTGACGAAGCTCCGCCATAATTTGGTAACCATGCCCCTGTCGCTACGATGACCAACAGAGATACGGCTGCTGATGGGGACACACGTAGACGCTGCGTTATTAGCAATGGTCGCTCCTGCAGTGGCAGAAAGTCATATGACCCAGGAGCAGATAAGCGTAGATGTAGAGAGCGGCATCAACTTGTGTAGGCACCAGCCCACATTACTGACAGGACCGATGGCTGCCCAAAGGACAGACACAGCGATACGAGGCCCAGAGACAGGGGAGCACAGCAATCTGTAGAATGCGCTTAGACAACGAAGGCACACACACGGGCAAAGTGGCCAGAGGAACGTGTTCTATTCGTCAGCCAAACGCAGCAAGCAAAGCGCATCGAATGCACAGAAAATAGCAAATGCGCTGAGTACAGGTCACACAAATCCGCCCACCTCGCCCAGATGTGTGGCTGGGGGGGGGGGGGGCCTTAACACTCAAATAAGCCGCCAGGAAGAGGATACAAAAGAGAAAGGTACCCAGCAAAAAAAAAAAAAGTGTGCATCTATAAGGAGCACAAACAGTGCAATACTGAAGAGTGCACACACACACACACACACATCGAAAGTAATAGAGAAACAATGGGGTGCACGTGACGTGCAGAGAAAATGAAAGAAAGACACGACACAGAATTGAGTGGGAAGCAGGTTTATGCATGTAACATTGATTGCAAACGAGAAGCGGGAGGAGAGAGGGTGGTAGGGAAATATGTGAACCACAAATTCGTGTCGACGGCGAACGAGAGAATCATCTGACCTCCGCGATACTTGTAGTGCCGCTCCAACAATCCCGTAGCTCACCATGGAGTATTGTGCGTTTAATGATTTGTAGAAAACTGGGAGAGGCAGCCTCTATGAGTGCCCAGTGGAAAACTTGGAAGCGTTTCCTGAAGTAAAGAGAGAGAGGAACTGTACTAGACGAAACCCACGAAAGCGTCACTTCGCACACATACATTGTGCACCCCCGCACTCATGTTGTCCTCCCATCTTCGCGGCAGACAAAGACACAAAAAGACAGTGGTAGGGAAAAGTTTCGATCCAGGGCTGAGTACGTGGATAATCTGATGGAGTACTTATCAGCACATCCATACGTATGCACGGAGCAGCCAAGACAGCCCACCAATGGGTCCACAAGCGTCCTCTCGTTCCTGTGTCGTACACGCTATCCTTCGTACACAACTCCTTTACACACGCAGACACACAGTACAGAATAGACACAGTAAGGAGAACCAACAGGTTCTCATAATCAAAAAAAAAAAAAGAAATATGCCACACGTAGCACGAGTACCGGTTGGAATAGGCACCCGCTACCCTACGCACATATGCAGCCGTTTAGGCTGCCAGGACGACACAAAATAGGTAGGAAGGTGCCTGGCGTAAAGAAACAGAAGAGCGCTGACATCCCGGCGGATCAACACGCTACAAAGAAAACTCAAACAACAGGTAAGAACAGAAACGGTAGCAACAAAACGGGCACTGGGGCGGTGGTAGTGAGCGAGCATGTTGTCCATCGCAGTTGGGGGTCAATCTATCAACCGACTGCCCTTTCTCCCCTGTACGCCAGAAACAGAGAGTGACGACGCGCTCAAGGCCGATGTCAAAAACGCACACTGCGCACGCCATGCCCACACCGTTAACTGCTTCACCTCGTCTAGTGTGACGCAGAAACGATCTCGGGCTTTGAATATGTGGAGAAACACAGGAGAGGAAAGAGAAGACAATAAACCAGTTGTGTGTGTGTGTGTGTGTTGCCATCTGCGCAGCGCCCAGAACTACCACAAGGAGCTTCATCACCGAGTAGCCATGTAGCGAATTTCAGAGCTGGCTTTCGAAGAGTCGATCACCTTTTCGATCGCTAGCATGGGGACTTCAAACCGCATTTCCGCACGGAAAACCCAGCAAATGCCCCCATTGTCTCCCCACGACGGGAGGGTGGGGTGGGGGGGGGGGGGCATACGCCAAGGGTATTGAAGTCCAAGGATGGGAGCATCAGCAGATCTCACCGTAATCGGTCACCCGAAGCAGAACGTTTGCCTTTACCAGCGGCAAGACTCAAATGCTAGTATGGCGTACGCATTTCGTTACGGTGAAGCGCTACCCACCGCTGCTGCTCTGCATAATGGCAGGTGCTTCCTCTCGAGATGGCCGCGATCTTTTGTTCCCAAACAACAACTCTACAGAGGTCGTATCTTCATACTCCGGGCATAGAGCCGGCGCAGGCGGGGTATCTGGTTGGGGGGGTGTCAAACGCGGTTGGCTGTGCGGTGGGGAGAGCAAGACCCGATCTCTCTGCTGGCATCGACCAGATTCACGAGCAGCGAGAAGGACATGGCAACCTCGACAAACTCGCTGGGGAAGGAGCGACGGGTACGTAGGTATATTGCAGAGTTGATTGGTACAAGAGGAACAGAAGATGCAGCCGCAACACCGGCAATGATGGCGGCGGTGAAAAAGATTAAAGAAGGCACCGCACGCCTCGCATCGGGAGGTGGAGCTGTCCGCCTTCCATGGCCCAAGCGATACGTCAAGCGACATCTGAACGTGAAGTTTGAAACGTTACGTTTGCCGGAACATGCGCATTGGAGTTTGTGCGCGCGAGTGAAGCTGATGATACTCAGTACAGGCGGTGGGACGACGGAGGAAGCAAGCTCATCCAAGTGGGTAAAAAGAGGGGTAGAATACGATAAAGTCCAGCCATGAGAGGAAAACAGATAGATCCATGTAGGGCACTGGGCTGATGCCACCTCGCCCGTGAGCAACTGGACCCACAAAGTGACTACTTGCGCAAGCTCACCGACGCCGGTGGTGCCCTGTAAGGAAGCACAGCCAACTGAGGGCACCCGGACCCACAGCGCGCTAGCAGCTTGCCGTGATGTTCGAACGACGTCACTGACAAGAACTACACATACTCACACCCCTACGACTGCGAAGTAGTACAGAAGCGAGAAAAAACGAGTTGAAACACAATAACAGAATTGTAGTCTACATAGAGCACCGGCAAGAGCGCAGTGGGGGGAACTCCTTGCCTCGGCGACATAATTCTCTATCCGGCGGCCGGAGCGGTTCCAGCAGGACTCCGCGCACGCGCGCCCCCTTTCGCAGGCCTTACACTTGTGGTACACGACGTAAAGCGGACGCCATTCGTTGCGGAAGCCGACGGCTGTACTGCCATGAATGTGGGTACATCATCTCCGTCCTGTTCCGGCGGACTTTCCCCATCGCCACGTCGAACCTCCTTTTCTGCCTGCGCGGCGACATCCAATACAAACGATGGCATAGGAACTGGCGTGAAGTGCTTCAACCGAAAGGCAAACGGCTCATGCCACGGGTGGTATCTCGGCGGTTCCACAAAATCGTACCCAGGGTCACCTTGGCCTAGCCTGGTGAACCGCTCCGATGCGCCCACGTCAGGCAGCGCGGTCCCTCGCAGGAGAGTGCTTACGTTAGGTAACGGAGAGGGAGAGAGAGACGTTGACTGCTCTCCGATGTGCAGGGAAACTCGATCGGCGTGTTGTGAGTCGCCAACGCCGTTGGCGATGCGCAGAAGTCGTGCAAAACGCTGCCTTGTCGCTAAGACAGCGACTAGCTTCCTCAGCGGTTGAAGGACAACGCGACGAGCCTGCACATCACTTAGCGGTGGCGATTCTTGAAATACCTCGTCCGTAGTCGGGGCCATCATGGAGTCGTAATATCGGATTGACACCACTCTGCGGCGATGTCGGTCTCCTTGCAATGTCTCTTCCTTCAGATGCGCGGCAGCGGCTTCGCGTGCAGTGTAGACCGCCTGCACCTCAGCATCGGATGGGGTGACGGCGCCGACGTGGCGCCGCGCTACGGAACTGACGCGTGTAAGATCTCTATTGTACTGAATGCGCTCCAATAAGTCTTGATATGAGGGCGCGGCAGTTGCGCGGCGCAAGCTTTCGCACTCTGGTTCGCTGTTCTCCATCATTAGCGCCTCACTGCGTCAGTGAGTGCGAAAGGTTTCTACAACCGTGTTAGAACCACGTCTATGTGCAGAAGGTGCAGCGTCGTAAGGCACCATCAAATGTGTAGCGCTTCAACAGCAGTGCGAGTAGAGGGACAAAGAGAGAGCGAGCAAAAGGTGGCAACAACATCAGAAGAAAATTCGACTCATATGCAGTCAAAGGGAACTTAAACACCAACAAGTGGGGATGCAGTCAGTGTGTGCGTGATAGCTGGCAAGTGTCCACTTGGCAGCGTAACGTTCCAGCGGACTCTTCGCCGCTGAATTGCTGTCTTTTCCTAGGCCACTGCATGATACAGATTTTCGTGTGGAAAACGTGGAGTTCAAGTGGAAACAAAAAAAGTAGAGGCGCGAAACAGACGATTATGTACACACTAACAAGCTGTGAGGAAGCGACGCAGAAAGCAGCTGGGCAATAAGCTTGCGAGCTGCCGGGAATATAGCCGCGTCACCACACAGCACCACGGTTTCAAGACAGGACCGAAGCTCACGCTTTCGGCATGCGGCAATGTGTTTCTCAGCCGCTAACAGCAGATCCTCCGCGCACGAAAGAGACGTGGGCTGCGGAGAGGTTGAGCAAGTTGACTGAGGATATCCTTCACTGGGTGTACGTTGGTCCTTCCTCTGCATCATCTCTGTCAGGTGCACACCAACCTCTCTGAAGCGGTCCTCCACCAGTGAAGCGCTGACTCTGGTAGGGATGCCAACATCGCCCCACACGGACTCCAGCTCGCAGGAAATGACACCATCCAGCACGGGGGTAGCAAACATCACCCCATTATCACATTGTACGACAAGGCCGCTCTTCAAACCGGCGCACTGAACAGCAAAGAGCGGCTGTGGCAACTGAGAGACAGACGTGGTAGAAGGGACCGCGGCGTGGAGCCAGCGCAGAACGTACGTGTAAAAGAGGGGATGAACCCAACTTCTCGACAGAAGAACCACCTGCGCCATGGTCGTGATTCCCCCTGTTGTGACAGCCATGTGAAGAAGACGATCCAGGGCAACGGAGTGTCTTCCGCCTGGTACAAGCAACTCGGCATCCGTCAGCATCACCGCCGCATCCGTTGGGACCGCTAAACACCACCGCCGCACATCACCAGCAGAAAAAACGGAAATGGACATCATCGTCAGACCCACATCGATGACACCCACACGCTCGGTAACATCCATGCCTGCGATGGATTTCGCGCGGCTGGACAGACAAAGAGGGCGTGAATCGGCGCAGCCTGCATGTGTCGTACAGACAGATGAGGCGGGACTGTACCTGGAGAGTCAACCTTGACGTGTATTAGAGCACTGCACAAGAGCTTCGCCGCAGCGAAGTCAAAATTCACCATGACAACAAATGCAACCAGAAGTCTCGAAATAAACAGAAAGAGCATGAAGAAGTGGAAGAAAATGAAAAACGCATCCACGCATTACTCCCTGAAAGACCCTTACTAGGGAGCCCAACAGGCGGACCCAAGTCGTGGAGCCCTCCGCTATAACAGGCAGAAGCCGCCTTCTCAGCCGGCCCTTCACAAAGGCACCAGCAACCAAGTACTTTCCACTCTCACTTTCGCTCGCCCGCTTTTTAGAGGTTAGAGAGGCGGGTTTGCCTACGATGCGGGCTTAAGAGAAGACAGAGCACCGCCTGAAGAGCCGCGTACCCACCTACCCCGACCTTCACAGACACGCACACAGAGACACAGGTTGGTGAGCCGCGCCTCCTTTTTATTTGGATCTCCACAATGGCGAGCACACAAAAGGCGCAAAGGGGGGGGAGAGAGACGACGGCATCAGCCCTGAGAGCTTCCTACAGAAGGAACAAAACCGGGAGTCGCACGAGGAGCGGCCTCAGGCCTTCCGCTGCTTCTTTTCGGTGCGTGGCTGAAACATCGGCAGCGCGCTGGACATAGCGACCTTGTTCACCTTGGATATGACCTTGGGCGGGATGAGATTCTTGAGGATGCTTCGCTCCTTGCGCTTTCGGCCGTGGATGCTGTCCTTCAGCGTCCGCTCCATGTCTGTCACCGGCTGACGCTTCGACTTCTTGCGCTTCACGCGCTGCTTGCCGTGGCGGCCAGGCATTCTGATACGCTACTGTGGGAGAGATTTGTCGGGAAAGTGTACGACGTAGGGTTACGGGCACCGCGCAGCAGAGATGGCCTTGAACTGTGACAGTGATGTCGATTGCTTTTTTTCTACGTCCGCAGTAAGACCAGAGGTGTGTATGTGTGTGTTGGTGTGTTGGTGGGAGGGGAGGGGAGGGGAGGGGGGCAAAATAAGACGCACGAGAAAGCGTACAATGTGAAGGATCAGCCGGCCACATGTCGAGGGGCCCGAAAAGCCATGAGGAAAGGGGAGCCAAGTACGTCTGAATCGTCCCTGAGTATGCAGAGTCATTCTGTTCAAAAACGAAAACACGGTAGACCACTCTTACGGTGCTGCACTATTGAGGTGCATAGCCTCGCCATTGGTGTATGTCTTTGTCTCGTGGCAGCGCTGTACATGGATGCCTAGGCGACGGGTGATGAAGTAGCAAACAAATAGCACGCGGTAGCGCTGCTAACACCATAAAAGGGGTGCGCCGCGTCACTCCTGCAGCAGGGAGGGGGGCTGCTTGATAGTGGGTACTCGCCGCAGCAGCAGCTCTTCCGACGTGTCCGTCGACACGACCGCGTCCACTTGTACGGGGTGCAGTTCGGAGAACAGCACGCTGTGCGACGCTCGAAGTCCCTCCAGCACGTGCACGTAGTTGGGACTGTTCAACGTGCGAAAGCTTCGTTCGCAGCCCAGCCTCCCTAGCACCTTGCGCGGAAGATTGAAGAACGGCTCCGCTTTGCGGTCCTTCCGTGGCGACCAGCTCAGCTCCACCCCCTGTGATGCCAGGCACTCTCGGAACTCCTGCAGCGCCCGCCGCTTCACGCGGTCTCGGTGCACGTCAGCGCGGGTGTAGTCGTCCGCGTAGCAATTGGCAACCATACGCTGCTCCCTCACCGGCGTGCGGCTGCTCAGCCCTAGCGCCGCGTGCTCCTCCGGCTCATATTGCACAATCTTCCAGCAGTGGTAGCACTCCGCAAAGAACGTGACGTACTCGGACCAGGTGCGGAAGCGCTGCATCCCCGCCTCATAGAAAGGCAAATCACGCACGAGGTTCTGCACGTGCGCCGCAGCAATGGAGCCGCAGAACTCGTCATTCTCGATGACCGTCCGCACATGCTCCTTGAGTAGCATCTCACACGGTAGTGGGGCACCCACCTCCACCGGAGCGCACCAGTCCACATCCACTACCAGCGTCACCGTCGACGGTACCTCGCGCACGAAGCGCGCCGAGAAGACGGAGGCGTTGTGCGTGAGCGGCCCAAGGTAGTGCACTGTGCCCCATGGGAAGCGCAGCGCCAGGAACAGACCGCGACAGCGCGCGGTTCGTTGTAGCACATCCACGGAAAAGCGCAGCTCTGTAAAGCCGTTGTAGCGGCGTGCGTCGGCACGCACTGCATCCACAGGCAACGCAACTGTGTACGCACACGGCAAGCACCGCGACGCGAGGTGGAGTCGCAGCACCACCCCATTCACAACGAGGTCAACTACTGCTAGGGCATCCGGGTGTGACAACCGCAGCGGCACCACGTGGAGCTTCTGCAGCGAGCCTTTCTTCCTCATTCTGCAACCAACACACGAGGGGGATGGGTGCGACAGAGCTCACACAAACAGCTGCGCACCAGTCGATAGGAGATCACACACGCACTGAAGGATGAAGTAAACGACACCGCAGAGCGCACCTGAGCAAAGCGGAAGCGTCTGCGGTGGATACGGTGTGGGATGCGTGAGGCTGGAGCAAGTGATGAAAACCGACGTCAAATGTAGGGACGAATGTCGGTATATGCGTGCTTTGAAGAGTGTGCTGGTGCGTTGTGGTGAGGGAGTGCGCATGGAGAGGAGGGAACGGAGATGCTGGGCGAAGTAGCAGTCGTAGGAGATGAGGCGCAGGACTAACGAAAGGGAGCAGGGACCGCGCTGGCACCCTCAACCTCTCTTATGTGAGCGCACCTGTGCAGCTTCGGAGTGGGCCAGTTGCTTGGAGGGACCGCGTTGTTTGAAACACACACTACAGCCAATCACGCCACGGAGGTTGTTTCTGTGAAGCGCCCCTAGCCGGCGCATACGACTACACAGCCCTCCCCTTTAGTCCCATCTCTCATCCACCGAGCACACGCACACACGCACTGACGTCACGCACACGTAGGACGGCCACTGCGGTGGGAAAGCGGAGAGAATGAAGCCGAGGACTAGAACGTAACAAGGGGGCACATATGAGAAACAAAACAGCACAAAACCCCAACGTCATATCCAGATTGCTTGAGCACCGGAGTGGCACACAGGCCAGCAGCTACCCACAAGTTACTTCCCCACGGTGACGCGCTGCTGCAGGTTCTGGAAGAACGTCTTTGCCAGGGCAAAGTCCCTGCGCGTTCGGAAGAAAAGCGAGCTGTAGATGAACGTGAAGAAGACACCGCCGACAAACCCCCAATTGCGTAGTTCGATGTCGCCGGGCCGACGCTTTTCTACCAGCCTCGGCGAAATGTACTCGTCATAGGTGCACTTGAGCAGGTATGGCACGCCCGCCCACATGATCGGGGCACGCTTCAAGTAAGGGATGTAGCACCCTCGCATCATCAGCGATAGCGTCGCGTAGCCGGCGTAGGCACCGTTGCTCGTGGCGTTGCAATCAAACTGTGTGTTTGTCTTTGTGCGGCTCACCTGCGCCGCAAACACATAGGCGAAGCTGGAAAACAGCCCGGCTCCAACGTACACGGCTAGCGTGTGCCGCCATCCCAGTACCTCGGTCAGCGGCTTTGCCACTGCCCAGGACATGACGCAGTTGACGACGCAGTCCGTGCCGTTAGTCACGTACAGGCACGACAGCGGGTTCGGAAAGAAAGCGCTGCTCCGCGTTAGGAAAACGTCACGCATCATCATGGGCTTCGAGCTACGCAACATCACCGGGTTCGCCGCATAGCTGTTCGAGTGGTACAGTATGAAGAGTGTCTGGTCCGTGGTAAGCGCCATCGCCATGATGGAGCCGGTGATCTCCGCGTACGACGGCATACCCGGCGTCCGGACTGCTCACTGTGTGTGTGTGTGTGTGTGTGTGTGTGTGTGTATCACTTGATTGTATGTCCACGACCTGTCGCGCATGCCAATGCGAGCCAGTGTGTCCCAGTATTGAAAAAGGATAGTAAAGGAAGCACGGTGCCCGGGGCAATACTAGCAAAGGACCTCAATTAGAAGTGTGGCGAACGCCGCGGTATGGCACCAGCGAGAGGTCTCTGTTATGGAGCACACTACCCTGTCAGTGGACCCAAAGAGAAGCAAGCAGGCGGATGGCGTCGTCAAGTACGCATACGAAAGCGCACGGCGGCGCATAAGCTCTAGGTTGACATAAGGTTCGCTTTTCGATAACGGGAGGGTAGCAGAGCCTAAGGGTAATGCGGGCGAGGTCAGTCAAGCGAAGCGCAGCGCCACAGCAAGGATGCGACTGCAAAATAAAAAGAGAGACACAGGGCCACACATACGAACAGAGGCCCAAGGTCGGGGTTTCGTACATCATCGCGGATAAGGACAGAGGGGCGAGAGGTGTTCATGTGCACAACTTCGTGCAGCGCTTGTGAAAGACGTGCATGTTGTTGAGCAGTGGAATAAGTTCCGTTGGCGGCTTGTCCTTGCCTTCGCGATGGAAACGGCGCCGTACGTGTCATTCTCGTGTGGTGGCACCAGCGAAAGTGTCAAGCAGTAACGCAAACAGCGCACCGAGAATGCAAGTCGCACGCTTCGATTGCGCGGCTGTCTGTCGGTCCCTGTGCGCACATGACGTCATAGCAGTCCGGTAGCACAGGAAGTGTTCTACGAATCAGTGCAATACCTCTGTGGTGCTGCTCACATGGTACAGGAGCAGCATTCTCATTGGATGCGTGCCACAGAGGTGGTAAACAGAACCTCATCCTCTAGCGTCTTCGACAACGCTTGCAGAGGGGCCAGCACATAGTGACGTGGGCACAGTCCTACGAGGCTTCTTTAGAGACATACTGCCGCAGTTCTCCTGCAGACGCCCTTCAAGCAGAAAAGCAGTGGGAGGATGTGTGCGCACATCTGTGTGAGAGTGGCTGTCTTGTACGAAGGGAAAGAGGGAGCACAAGAGACAGGGATCGCAGAAGGGGGGGGGGGGGGGTACTGCTGCCCCCTGCAGCAAGCAGGGAGAGTGGCAAGCAACACAGAACAGAGATGGCTGAGAGGTGACACAGTAGGGGAGTCGTAGGGAAAGAGGCTCATATAAATGTTCCTAGGGGAAAAGGTGGGGCAAACGGAAGCAGCACAATGTTCGTAGGAAAGGGTAAAGACGGGTACTGTCACACAATTGACCCCGCTGCCTGCGTTTGGTGAGCCTCTCCTCTCCACGGCCAGAAAGAGACCACATCATCTGCGAATCAAAATATTACCCCCATTGTGGTGTTCTTGTTTCTTTAGGTGCAGGTTAAACGGGCTATCGTGTGTGCGGCAGCTATCAACTCACTACCGGCGACACTTGTGTTGTGGCATACCACCTGGCTCATAGTCAGTGCAGTCATACAGTCCAAGAAATAGCGAGATCAATGGCACGCACACACGCACACATGGGCGCCCTTGTGCAGGTAACCAAACAATCGTAAAGAGCACTCGAAACCTACGGACGCAGGGTGGCCTCATTTCGTTCTCCCACCTAACGGGGGCCTTTTAGCGTGCTATCATGCTGGAGTTATCCGAGGGGGGGGGGTAGAGCACCTGCCTGTCGGAAGACATGCACTTACGCAGTACGATGCTGTCAGAGACGGGCACACGCCAGAACAGTCCCTCAGCGACCGCTTTGCTGCTCCATTCCCCAGTTTGCACATACACTGGCGTCTCTGTGGTTCGTGCGTACGCGCGTGTAGTATTCCATCTTTCTTTTTCATCACAGCTCCTCCTTCCTGTGCATCGAGACACGCATAGACGCGCCGGCCAGGAAGTTGGCACAGACATGCAGCAAGCACACTGCCGCACAGCAAAGACAAAGATTCAACTCAGAGAGACATGTAATGTGACAGGTAGCGCTACTGGTTCACCAGTAGATCGCTGCAGCTCAGCACACGGGGACCAGTGTAGTCGTTCAAGTCTCCACAGTTCGCCTCTGTCAGCACGTCTTCAGAGAGAAGACCGATAAACCTAACGTTCTTGTATCGACCGCCAGCGGTAGAGTGAATCCTCTCCGCCGCCTTCAGGAAAGGAATGGTCAAGATCGAGACCATCTCGACAACCTCTGCACCGCTTGCCTCCACCAGCTGCAACCCCGACAGCGCCGTTCCACCCGTTGCCAGAACGTCATCGATTAGCACCACACGCGAATTCTTGCCGATGCTGCCGTGGCGGATCGTCATGACCTCCGGCGCGGCCTCCTTGTACTCCTTTTCGTACGGTTCACTTCGGATAAGGAGACCAGCATTCTTGTCCGCCTTGCGCATCAGAACGAACGGGATTCCGAGCTCGACGGCGATCATGGGGCCAAAGAGAAAGCCGCGAGCATCGAAGCCTAGGATATGCGTTGGGGCTGGCGACATGGTGCGGTACCGCTCGACAAGGAAGTCACGAATAGCTTTCAACGTCTCTGGAGATTCGGTGATGCTGCTGACATCGGCAAAGCGAGGGACGTTGCGTGGGGAGAAGATTGGGGAGTACCAGCGGTAGTTCTTCTTTAGCAGTTGCGACAAGGAGTGCGAATCCTCGAGCAGTAAAGAGTTGGGTCCGATTTCCTTGAGGGACATGGTGGCAAGGCACAGCAAGGAAAGCAGGAGCGTGAAGAGCGTGCGAGCGAGCGAGAAGGCCAACTTCTATCTACACCTTGTTGCAGTCGGTGTTGTCAATACGACAGACACAAAAGCTTCACTGGGTATGTGCAAGTGTGCGAATGCTGCTGATCTATTCGTTGTCAGATGGCGCACGCATTACAGTACACATCGTTGTCCAAATAGAACGGAAGGGGAGACAGAGAGGCACGGAGAAAAGCGCATGGGATTGGGCAGCATGAGAGACCAAACGACCAAAGTTCCGAATCCATTAGATCCCTCAACGCGGTCACACGAATACACTTGGGTGCAGCAAAGACGGAGAGGCTGTAACGCCTTGATGTGTGATGCGGTAGCGGCTGCGACTCTGCAGCGGCAGGGTGAGAGCGAGACGACACCACAGACATAAATGGCATGTATGGGCATTGTTGTGTTTCACAAAAAAAAAAAAGAACGCCTTCAAGTTCAAGTTCGCCTGTCTATGGTGGTCGTGGGCATGAACCGTGCACTGCTCCAGTGCGCGTGAGACGCACATCTCTGTGTTCGAAATGGCGTTCTTCGTTCCCAGCATCCTCTATGCAAAAGCCCCTCCCTTCCCTGGTGCATCCCGAGGGCACGTCTGCATGCGGGACACGAAAAACAACTTCTCTCAGTTGTAGAAAGGACCAGTTAATACGAGGTTTCATATAGATGTCTGGAATGCTGCAGGAACTAGGAGCCGACAGGCTCACGCGAGCTGTTCCTCAGCTTCTGGAAGTGTTGCTGAGAGCACTGAGGGTGGGTGAACGAGGAAGCGCTCCATGCGCGCCCGTTCAAGCTCGCAGACAGTGGCAATATCTTCCGCGGAGAAGCTCCGGCGCCCGTAACTCGCTGCGTGTGCACGCATAAGCGCCATCGCAACCGAAAATGAGTTGTTGTGGAGCAGTGGATCTCGGTTATTCCAGCCGGGGAGGTTTGTTGACATCTTCAAAAGCGCACGTGACGCACTCTCGGATAATGAGTCGTCCACCGGTGAGGGGGCGTCAAGGCAACGGACAGCGTCGAGATAATTTCGCACCGTGCCGCTGCTTATTGGGTGCGTCTGGGCAGCGTCCTCAAGATGCCTATTTGGCTCCGTGCTCAAGCGGAGCCTCATGGCAAAACGGAAGAGCGGGTGCACAGCGTCAAGTGCGTCTCTGCTGTCCACCGCGAGCGTGGAGACGTCGACTGGAAGCTCCAGAGTCTGATACGGGTACTCCAGCAGTAGCTGCTGTTTGTGAATCAGCGCAAACATCCCTTCGTACCATACTTCGTCACGTGAGCCTAGTGAGGCGCAGTCGATCGTGACGTGGGTGCCGTTAGCTACTTGCAGTACACCCGTCTCAAGATAATTGAGATCGTTGTTGTACTTTGGGGTTAGACGGCCCTGTGGGAGAGACCGCAGTACCTCCTGTGTGAGAAGAATCTCCGCCACAGGCACAATCTCTCGCAACTGCGCAGACCACTCCGCTGCGGTCACCTGAGGGGAGATGATCAGCAGAGGAAGGTCGCCGACAGGCATCGACGCGCTGTGCATACTCACCCTTGCGCACAAATGAAGCAGCAGGTACTCTGCTGCGAGTGCGTCACCTTTGGTCAGGGTGCTTGTGAGGTACGCTATGGCTTTTGCGCGGGCCTCTGTCATGGGGGGCTCGATCAGCGCTGGCGTCGTTATGTGGCGTCGAACGTGAAGAGAGCTCACTGGTGTATACGAGAGACAGAGGAGTCTGCTTACAAGGCCTCTTGACAATTCTGTGGCGTTCCATGCACTAAAACGCTGGACCTCGTCAACTTCGTTCACGGGGAGTTGGTCGTCAGGGAAGTGCTGGTAACCATAGAAATCCATCACATCATTTATGCGAAATGGATTCTGGCGAGCACCATCATCTCCCGGGAGTAGCACCGTGACGACGCAGGCACTTTGAAGCTCACTGCTGCATGAAGGATGCGGAAAGTTCAGAGATGGCCCAAAGGTAGTTGAGTTTGATGCCTCTACGGTTGCCGTAATCGTATCGCTCTTGGTGGTCGTGTGTCTGACAGACTTCCGAACGCGTTCTTCCTCGCTGCTGCTCGTCGCAACCCCAGTGGAGGTGCACTCCTCGCGGTCGACGCGCTTACGAAGAGTTCCAGCATGGGCAGCGCCGGAGCTCAGCAGCGGTTCATCCGCGGTGTAGAAGTGCAGATTCCCGGGGACGGGGATCACGTACAGCAAAACGGCGTCCATGTAGTGCACCTCCTCCCCATCCGCCACCTCTTGTGCACTCTTGAAGAAGTTCTCGCGAGAAGCACAGAACAAACGAAGTTCAGGTTGCACCTCCTGAATCATCCCTCGGCATCGACAGAGCTTGCCGATCGAGTGGGCCATCTGCGTCGGTGGGAAGACATCAATTGCCGTGTTCCGGCACTCTGGCAACTGCAGGTGTTTGTGAGCGTAGCGAACAGCCTCGGCAATCGAGCCGCTGGTGGTGCTCAGATCGCACAGAAGCGCCTCCATGTCGTGCTGTGTTGACATCGTTTCCCTCGGTCTACGCAAGCAGTCTCAAAGGCGGGGGTGAAGAAGGGATTAGGAGAAGGTAGATGCGCAGAGGCCGCTACAATCGAGCTAACGAGGAATTGCCCGTTTGCTCGGGCACCGAAAAGTTCGATGTTCTTCGGTAAGGCAGTGTCGAAAAAATACAGCGGGTCCGTGAGAGAGAGAGAGAGAGAGACTTGAGGGAAGCCAAACCGCTGTAGATGGAAAAGACACACAGATATGCAAAAAAAAAAATAAATAAAAAAGAGACAGCTGGGGAATGTCAGCAGCCCACTACCCTATCGAAGACCCGAGGGAGTTTGTCTCGTCGGCAACGACAGTGGGGCTGTGATGGAATGTTAGACGACACCACACATAATAAAAGAGTCACAGACAACGGCAAACTTCACACACGAGACAAAGGGGTAGCGGAGATGGGAAAGTGTGAATGCAACCGCGCAAGGATGAGGCAGCATCAAATAGGTGGTAACTCACCCTGCATCGAAAAAATGAGAACGAAGGCAGGGCAAGGGGGAGCACGTATGCACGACTGAGCCACACACATACGGTGCGTACCTCTGGCACAAGGAAGCGGTTTGAGCGCCACTGAGCGATAGTAGCCCTTTTCTGCGGTTTTTTTTTCACGCTTCAGCTCCGTTTCCCATCACCACCATGTGTGAGCCTCTGCAGTGAAATCACCTTCTTCATAAAAACGCGCTGACGCAGACGTCAGGGAGTAAGGAGGACCAGCGTCAAAGCATCTCAGCTATATGTCTGTGCTTTAGTAAATGCCCCCCTTTGGGTTGTCATGCACTAGTCCTCACAGCAAAGCTCTCTCGCGAGGGTAGATGTAGTTTTTGGCAAGAGAGGGAGAAAGAGATCACAACTGTCGTTTCCTCAACGCGCCGTCAGCGAGGTAGAAAGTTGTCGCATATGTGGCACAGTGCGACCACTAGACCAGGAGGAGAGCGCCTATAGAAAACGAATCGGAAGCAAAATAAGAGAAGGTACACAGTAGCGGAGCAGCCCATGAAAAGGCGCATAAAAATGAAGCGATTCAAGACCAAAACAGAAAATGGATATAAAAAAAGGGCCCACTTCAGCACGCAAGCGACCACACAAGCAGACATGCACGCACATGTGTGTCCCAAGGATTCAATAGTGGTGAGCAAGTGGACATGCAGACAAACGCTACAAGCAACCATGTGTATGCGAACCTGTGAACGCGGAGGCAGGGTGCAACAGAGCCAACCATACACAGAGAGAAGCACATGCACAACGGCGAAGAGCGCAGAGACCACGGCAACGGGCATGGTGGTAAACCCACAGCACTGAGACGCACAGGACCACCACATGAAGCGCCTCACTTTCCTTGTCGCCGCACGTGGAACGGCCCCAAAGTAGAGAATGGAAGACAACAAAAGGACCGAATATTCTGAGGAGAGCCAAACACCCTCTGCCCTGCAGCACCCTGAGGCTACCTTTGCTCGCAAACACCAATGCACACATACACGAGAGAATGAGAATGAGAATTCACCACCACCAGCTGCACGGAGGAGAGGACACACGGTCACACAGAGGACCACTTACGCAAAACATGCAACCGACACCCGAGAGAGCGTCGGCAAAAACAACACAGAGATAACCGTGGAAGCCAACCTAAAAAACACGCGTCGCCACAGAGACACACATACGCATCAGGTACCGATTGCCCGTTTTGATTATAAAAAAGACCAAGGAAGTTAGAGCATTCCTGTTTCCCCCTCTTCCACCTCTTCACTCTACAATACAACAGAGGTCATAACTTCTCCTGCCACCTACAACTCAACGGCCACTCTCGCCCCCTACACACCTCTCTCCCCGGCGCGCTGCAGATACATCCCGTGATACTATGCAGTGCACAGCAGCAGGCACACGCGCGGTCCAGGAGGGTGCCGCCAGCGTCAATGGAGCACCGCCACAGCCTCACCATGCTGCTCACACACGCGCACACACCTGCCCCGCACGGCACACAGAGCGGCCGCTCCCATCACGCCCAGTCGCAACATCCCGCATCCCTCTCGCGGCGGCTCAGCCTCCCCAAACAAGGGGGCAGTGGAGGGGTTTCCATGAGACAGCTTCGAGCCACGCCGGCACCTTGCGCAGTCCGATGCGTCGCGCGCACGTGCCCACTGTCGCGGGTCGCGCAGACGCAGCGCCATCCAGAGCATCAGCGCAACGCCAGCTGCGCTGCATCGCTACACAGGTGGCTCTGTCTCGTCCTGACGCCGCCATCAAGGGGATCGCCACTGGCAGCGCTAGAGGGAGGGGGCCCGCCCACCTGGCTTCTCCCGCACACAGAGTCCGCGCGGCAGGGGGGGCGAGAGGAGGGTCTTTGGAGATGGTCTACGGAGGGATGCTGCCCGACGTGCTGCCGCCCTAATCAACGAAGGGTGCCAGGAAAAAGAATGCTGGCGAGAAACAAGAAAGAGAAGTCCTGGTACAGAAGCGTGAGAATTGAGTGAGAAAGGGTGTCGTAATGGAAGGAAACCAACACACAAAAAAGTCGAGGCAGCCAGCCAGAAACAACATCCCTAGCCAAGTCAAAGATGCTCACAAAAGGGCTGTCGAAAAACACACAGAAAAATTGAAGAGGGCATTCTCGTACATCAGCGCCAAACCCCTGATGTTCAGGTGTGCGTTGCGTGAGGCTCGATGACCATGAAGCAGAAGATAAGAGGTCTTTCAGCTCGAACACCGCTCCCGTGAGTTCACCCCCCCCCAAAAAAAAAGATGTCTCTTACTGTTTGTGCGTGTGAGCATGTGTATACGTGTGCGCGTAAGGGATCACGTTTGTCTATCGATCCGAGCGCGCGCACCCCCGAGAAGTCCACACGAGGAAAAGGAAATTGAGCGGATGGATGACGGAGGTGCTTGGCAAGAGAAGTACGCTGGAACAAGCGTGCACGAGTGGAGAGGGCGCAAATGCCCTGTGAAATGGAGCTGTTGAGTGTCACAACTGTCTCCCGCTCCCCTGTGCCGAAACAGAGAGCCATACACACACACACACACACACATGCATACGCGAGGCGCAGGAGGCACACAGTACGAGACCAAACATACAAGCACATCAGAAGAGCGGACAGGGAAGCCTTGCACCACTAAAGACACAAGATAAAAAAGGAAATTATGCAACAACGCGGATACTCGCGCGCCACCGCCGATAGATGCCCGCAGAAAGACTGCCTCGGCACTCCGGGTCAAAAAATGCGGGTAGAGCAAGAAGAAGGCACCTTTACAAACGGCATCCAGCCCATCGGCTGCGAGGCAATAAAAAGACACAACAACAAAAAAAAAAATAAATCGATGGGATGTGTCTTTCACGCCCACACTCCGGCTCCACTGTACAGTGGACCAAGCTCACAGACATCAGCTTCGCATACCGTATAAACAGTTTCCCGGAATAACAACAAGCAACTCAGCACAAGCGAAGAGGTGAGGAGCGTCGGCGCACGTGCGCCTAGAGGGGAGGAGTGAAGCTCACCTTAGTAACACAGCGTCCCTTAGATACATGCAGCCCAGAGGGACAAGAGCGCCGCTGTGAGAGGAAGTGGAAGGGCCACGGTAGTGTATCGCCCGGCGCTTTCGGTGCTGACGTTAACGTCAGCACCGAAAGCGCAGGGAGTATAAAGTAGACGCACACTTAAGTCTCGTAAGATCTGAAGGGACGACGACAAAAAAAAAAGGCCGCCTCTACGAAAAAGCGCGCAGCACGCGAGTACGGGCACACAAGCAGAATGTAGTACAGAGAAATGGACGGCACGTATGCAGATGAGGAAGCGCTTCTGCCATGTCGTCTGTAACGAGAGATGGTGAAGGAATGTGCACAACGGTCGAAGAACGCGTGGACATGAGTCATCGCATATATCTCACAGGTAGTCGCAGCCCCTTGCGTTGTATGGATCGAGCTCGCTGTAGACCGACTCGCATATCGAAAGTCTGTCAAGGAGCGAGAGCAGGAAGAACAGCTCGCGGTCTTTGGGATCGTTGATCCACGTCTTGATTGGAATGGCGTTACGCTGCTGAAACGCGTAGGCGGCAGGGCTGTTATCGATAATGGCAACTCTACGAAGATCGCGACCAAGTCGGTAGAGATCTTTGACGTAAGAGCGATCGCACAAGGTACAGTGCTCCCGGAAGAGACGCAAGTTACCCAGGACACCCTGTGGGTCAATTTTGTCCATGAGTTTATCACAGTAGGCGCGCACGCTAGCAGTGAAGATGACTACTTCGAAGCGACGACTGACAAAGCGCAAAAAATCCTCCAGGTACGGCCGATACTTCACACTGACAGTGTATGTCTTCCCTTCCCATGGCACGGCCAGCACCTGGTCGTACACAACATCAGAACTTGGCTGAAACGTTGAGTGCACCAGCGTCTCGTCCACGTCCAGCACTAAGGTCACCTTCTGCACTGAGGCAAAGGGCCGAGGTGGCAGTAACGGCTTCATCTCAGCTTCTTGAACTAAGCACGGCGAGCAGTTCGTGGGCGACCTGCGAAGCAGGTCCAGCCGCGTGATCGTCGTCCCATTTCGACGGTTCATCGGAACAATGCTGCGCATTGTTGATTTAGGCACCAGGTCAGCCTGATTCACCTGTGTCACAATGCTCTCTTGCGGAGAAGCATTGTCACTTTTTTGACTTGGAAAATTGCCCCCGCTGCTGCTACGCTCGAACTTTTCGCGATACTGCTTGAAGAAGTTGATTGCCTCCTGTGTCGTAGGTTTCTGTATCGACGACATCGTTCCAAAGAGGGGAAAGGTACAGCTTGCAGCAGAGCGCGAGTGCACGCAGCCACACGCAAATGCGGCTCAAGAATAATTGCTTACCAAAATGAACCCACGGCCGTAGCACCACCGATAAAAAGAAACCTTACTGCAAAGGTGCCGAACTAATATGTCGGTAGCGACGCGGCTTACGCGCAGAACAAGCCACCGTGTGGGAGGAGGGTATAGAGGGTGTACAGGGCACACGACAAAAGCCGGCCGTGGACCACACGAATACGACAGCCAAGAAAGGTTCCGATCGGCACAACAACGTGACGTTTGGCCACAGTGAGAAACCTCGAAGGAGGGACTAGGGAGGGAGGAGCGAGAGAGAGCAGGACAGCAGCAACAGGGAAAGGAAAAGGAAGAGGACACGGTGGGAACACACAAAGAAAGAGGGGCGTGGGATAGCGAGGAGGCTGAGCTCCCACACAGACGCACGAGAAGACAGAGAGAGGGGCCGAGAAACGAACGACGAGAATGAAACAATGTCGACAGCGCGGGTGAGCCATCGAGCACAAAAATAGATGAAAGAAAATCGAGCAGTGGGCGGTGAAGGGGTCAAGAGCAATGAAGTAGGAGCGGGACAAATGTGCGGCAGGCAAGCAAGTCGTCAGATCGGTGCACAGCACCTCCACGGGCGCGGGTGGAAAAACCTTGCAGAAAATGAAAAGAGAGATGGCCCCAGCCCGTATTATGGCGCTTGCTTCCTCACACACCTACACGACTCACCAGAACACAACCCTTCACACCTTTCATGTGCAGAAAGCCCAGCGGAGAGGACACGCAAACCAGCACGCAGGGATTCGTGACGGTACGGGGGACTACAGAGATGAAGCGAGGGCAGAATGAGCGGTGTTCTCACAATCCACCAGGAAGCCCAGAATGGGGAACAAAGCAAGAAAACACACGGACAAAAGGCAGCCAAGAATGGAAAAAGGGGGTAAGGCGGAGGGAAGGGAGCGGTGCCGTTGCCACGCCTTGTGGCAGGCGTTAGTTCCAAGTAGAAGAGACACTCAGCGACCTTTAGAGAAAACAAGAGACGAAGTCGAGGAGTGGGTATGAGCAGAGAAGGCGGGAAGAAAGGAAGGGGGTGTAGCAAAACACGGAAAAAAAAAAGGTTGCCACCAAAAAAAAAAAAAAACTACTAGCGGCGATTGTTCTTTTCTTTGTGATGTGCGCGTGTGTGTGTGTGTGTTCGCCACGCGGCGCACCGAGGAACGGAAGGACTCACGCGCTGATGTCTTTTCTTGGCCTCCAAAGATTCGAGAGGGAGAGGAAGGGGAAAATGAAGTATGTGGTTTTCTAGACGTACATAGATACACACACATATATATATATATATATACCTCTCTCTTCAAGGGATCGGGTGCCGTATAACTCCGTGTGCGACTTGTGCGGAAGCGTTGGCCGCACCAATGATGTGTATAGAACCGAAACGGGATTTAGAGAGCCCTCGACAGGAAGAGAAAGGGGATCAGGGAGAAAGAAGGGAAGGCACCTCTGTCTCTCTCTGCATGTTCGGGATTACGCAGGTATGTATGCGTCCACGGCGAACCGAAACCAACATCAACCCAACGAAGCGAAAAGAGTACAGGTCACAGCAGGGTAGGGAAAGCAGGCCACAAGTAGTACAAAAGTGAAACACCGATGAAGAAAAGTAGCACTGGGGGGAGGGTGGGGAGCCATAGGCAAGCAATACGGCGATGGAAAGACAAAAAAAAGAAAGAGCTGAAAGTTGGTAGCAGAGCTGTGATGAGACAAGAAGGTAAAATGCGAAGCAGGGCAGGAAACGGCAAGGGGAGTACCGAAAAGAAAACAGTCCACGATACGAGATCAGGTGCAAGAAAAAAGGGGTGAGGGCATGGGGAAAGAAGTACGGCACACACAAAGGCCTCGATACGATTCCTCGGGAAGCACAAGGTACTCACGTGCGTCCTTTGTGGACAAAATATCCACAGTATGCTTTCCAGATTATGTATATCCTTTTATCGGGTGTGGGGTTATGTATGTTTGCGATGGTTTTGTTTTATTTTGTTTTGCACGTGCTCCGGCTTTCTCCGTGTGCGTGTGAGATGCGTGGATCCCGGTGTCCGTGTGCAAACCTTCTTGTTCGAGGGGAGGGGACAGGGGATGGAAGGGGGCGGAAGCTACAGCACTGTTCTGGAGAAAGGTGAGGCAACCAGGCTGTGAACAAGTCACAGTCTAACCTCCCCCCGAAGAAGAAAGAAATCAATTCCAGTCTAAGGACGCGAACGTTGCCTCAGAGATTCCTTCGCCCAAAGACGCAGAGAAAAAGGGAAAGAGAAGCATAACCAAACGGTTCATAGAAAGAGAGTCCGCTTCCCACGGCAAGAGAAGACATCCACAGTCTGCACCTCATTGGGACGATGCCGTTTCTCGTGGGCTCCTGCACAGAAATGTGCCGGGAGTTTGACCTAAGATACTTCCCTTTTCTCTTTTTTTTTCTGGTGGAGTAAGCTCACATAGTCGCTGGCTAGAGGCTCTCACCAACGGGAGGAGGGCAGGTTGTGGTGGGCAGTGAAGCAGACACAGTTAGAATGGTTATGACGAAGGAAATAAGGGCTATTCTTGCAGCCCTGTGGACCAAGAAGAGAGGGTCGCACGGGAAGCACAGCAGGGACATTGCGTTCGCAGTGTTGCAAGCACGTTGTTACGAGGGGATGATGCTGTTTTGCTTGCCCTTCTCAGGCCACGTCACAGCAGTTTGGAAAGCCCCCCGCTCCGTGTAGCACACTGCCGACGGGGGAAATCGTTGTCACTGGTGAATAATGCGTTTCCCTGTGCTACGGCATCACACAGCATGGAGCTCCCCGTTGGGTGTCGGGGACCACTGGACACAAAAACCGGTCGACTGGTGACCATATCACAGAGGAGCAGCACAATACTGGAAATGGAAAGAAACGACAATGCAAGTAGAGAGGAGGAGAGAAGGCGGCGGCGGTGGCGGGGGCTGCGGTGGTGCTGTCAGTGGAAGCACGCAACGAACGTTAGACAGTGACGCTGAGAAAAGCAACGTGAAGATACGCCGGTACTCTTGAGTATGGAGAAGAACATTTACAAGCTCCGCACCAGAGCGGTGCACGTACACACCGCAAGACACCCGGAGGGAAAGGAGACAGAGAGGTGCGATGAGCAAATGACAACGACACGCCAAACGGAAAAGGAGTAGTGCCATACGGGTACGTGTCAACACAAGAAAGCAGCAGAAGACGTGCCTTCGTGCGTCCATAGGTGAAGAAGCCGATAGAGAGGGAGAGCGAGAGGGCAGTCCTGAAAGGGAGTCGAAGGCTTACGATTGCACCCCACAACGAGGGTCCTGCTGATTTAAAAGCAAGCAGAAGTTGCACATGAAACAAGGAGTGGGAGAAACAACATACCCATGCAGGGAGGAAAAACAGGAGGAACACTTGTGAGCGGAGGGAGGGAGAGTTAGGAGGGCTGCATGAGGTGACTCCGCGTGTGGGAGGATGTGCACAGTGTAAAAGCGATGTGTCAAGGAAGGAAACAAGAAAACGGAGGCAAAACGGCAACCGGCGGGCGCCCGTTTATCGTATCTTTTTTCCTTCTTTGCAACCCCAACATAGAACCACCACGGGCGCCAGTAGAGCAGAGCAAAGACCACCATAACGCCCATACACGTAGGCACCCCAACTACAAAAGTGATCGTGCGACAAACACCATCAGGCGAACGAGTGCAGAAGAATAGAAACAGCCGCAGCAGCAGTCCTGGCACTCACAGCAAAAGTGGACGCACCTCGACAAAGAATTCTTCATTGTCCCTCCAACGCACCACCACCAATTCCCGGCAAGAACAAAAAGGCAGGGGAGCGAACCACCGATTGTGGGAGAGCTCAGAGAAAATGACAGCGTTGGCGAAAGGCAAGGGAGAAGCTGGGGCGCACTGAATAGGCAGACAGAGTGTATCCCAAAGTGCCCGGCCGTCTGCCTTCCCCACGTTTGTCAATGTCTTTTTTTTTGTCGGTCTTACTTTGCCCAGCGGGGGGTGAGAGGTGAAACCACGGGAGGACGTATCCAAACGAGGGAAGGGGGAGAGAGCAGGACAGGGAAAGGCAAAAACGAGACAATGAAAGGGTAGGGAGGGAAGAGCGTGTGCTTTTTTTTTCTGGGAAACCCGGCACAACTGCATGTATATGCTCGGCATTACATAGACAGGACTGAACGATCCTCAAACCCCCGCGAGGCGCTGGCTTTCGCACCAAGGAGCACGAATACAATGTGTGCTTGAACGTTCATCGGAGTCCGGATCGTAAACTACGATGTCATCTCCGGGAGGCAAGCAGTAGAAAGAAGAAGGATGTGTTGTTCCCTTGTGCGGTATGGCGTCGAGTACGTGGATACTGATCAGGCTGAGGTGTGCGTGAGAGTAAGTCGCATCAGAGGAGTGAATTCTACGCAAGAAAGCCGAGAGATCTTTCAGACGGTCGCCAAAAACGCAAAGGTATCCGCGTATGCGTGCGCGTTCTGTTGCGAGTGTTTCCTTGTTACTCTGTGTATTCGGTGCTGCGCGGCAGGACCTTTTCCGTCGTGCGCACTGTATCCTGCACGTAGCAGGCTAAGAGACGCGTGAAAAGTTGACTGGCATTCAGGGGTGCATCGGTCACATCAGCCCCCCTCCCCCAGCGGGCGAAGAGCGCAATGATGAGTAGGAAAGAATAGGAGGTCTTTGAGGATGCCCCCCCCCCCCTCGTGTATTGAGTCGTCCAAGACAACATGAGGAAAGCAATACAGTAGAAGAGCAGACAGAATGTGGGACGTAAGAGAGGAAAGAGTTGACGGTGTATGCACGTGTGCATGTCTTCCTAGCAGAGCTCAAGCGCCACCCACGGTGCACAAGTAGCACACTGTACGCATAATTGCTGCCTTCCGCTCATGCCGAACGGAAACTACCAAGGGTACCAGCGTTCCCCACTGCGCAGAGAGCCACTCGCTGGCCACGTAGCTATCACCTCGTCGTCACACTGGAAATAACGGAGACAGAGGCGCGCAGCACCCCTGTACGTTTTATACCTCTCAGATGGCACAGACGAGGAAGACAGCAGCGCACAGGTACTTCTGCAGAGCAGTATTGGATCTTCAAGAGGTTTTTAGGAGAAAATGAGAGACATCAAACAAAAAGCAAAATGAGGGAGGATGACAGGTCAGCGACGATCTTTCAGTCGAGCGTACGCACCCGTTAGAGGCTGTGGCTGCTTAGATCATGCGGGCGAGGAAGCGGTTGATCAAGGTATCGCGGTTACCATAGTCGCCACCCTCCACGAAGTGACGGCGCTTCTGGCGCATGCCGCCGGCCGGGGGAGCCAGCTTGAAGGGCCACAGGCCGTGCGTCACCGTGCGGAAGTGCTTGCCACAGGTGTAGATCTGGTTCACCATATCCTCAGCGCACACAATGTCCGCGTTGTTGTACTTGTCCTTGATCATCTGGTTGTCCGTGATCTTCACGCGCTGGCCGTTGATTTTCAGGTGGCCGCGCTTATACACCATCGCCCGGACGGTTGCCAGGGACGGGTAGCCGTACGCGATGTAGGGCTCCACCGCACGCAGCATGTTCTCCATCGGCTTGTTCATCTTCACGAACACCGTGTTGAAGATCTGGCGCAGGCGCAGAAGCTGCAGGATCTTGCGCTGCTTCGGGTTCACCTTGGCGATACCGCGGATGCGGGTCACCACGGCAACCTTCGGCTTCGCCTCGAGGTAGTAGTTACCGTGAGAGGCGGCCTGGCGGCGCAGCGTCACCAGCTTCTTCTCCGCGCCGCGGTACTCGCGGGAGTACTTGCGGGCACGCATATAAGCGGTCTTCTTCAGGGCAGCCTTGGCAGCCTTGCGGGCCACCACGGCATTCTTGAAGCTCTCCGTCTGCTGCTGCTTGAACGCAGCGCGCTTGATCGCGGACTCAGGGGCAGGAACAGCGGGCATGTCGAATCCTCTGGGTATCCTGGGAATCGCCGTTTTTTTTTTTTTTTCGAAGGTGGCGAAGGTCGTTGAGGAAGACATCGAGAAAGGCATAGAGAAGCGAGAGAGAGAGAGATGGTAAGAGGCAGAATAGGGTGGACGCCACGTGGCACCATGTTAACGCAGACACGCAATGCACTGGAGCGGCGGGAGCACAACAGCAAGATCTCTTTTTCTAGGAATGACCCCGAAAAAGAGAAATCGATACCCTACATATTACTGTCAGGGACGTCGTGCAATAAGCGTCTGTGCTGAGACGGCAGGGGGGAGGCGGATATGCTGAATTCTGTGCATATGCCGCTGCCAGGCCTTTGAGGATCAAGAAAATGTCCTTTGTGACCATCTGGCTTGCGCCCGGAGAGACCGGCGCACCACTCCCACCTCGCCCCCAGTGCCAAAAGCATACAAGGAGAGAGAGGCAGAGACGGCATCAGAGAGGGGACCATGTGGATAAGCTGAGGAATGAGGCATGATCCTCATTCAGGCAACAAGTCGGGCATGTACGTCAGACACGCTTCTGCACAGCCGCCCGCACTATTTTTCCACACTCTAGGTTTACCCATAGCCTCTCTCTCCCGCTCACAACCCACCGTCTCCGGCCTCTATGGCAGCATCTCCATCTCCGGTGCGGCATGCGGGCCTTCACCTTCCCACGATCTTTTTGTTCGGCAGAGAAAGACAGGCGACGGTGCAAGATAGGCGCACCAATGCCAAAGAAATAAAATAAAAAAGGAAACGAGTGTTCACGGAATGCCTGCAGAAGCGCCGGCGCCAATATCGTACGCGGCCTTTCTCCATCTCAGCACCTACACAACGTACCTCCGCCTTCGTCGCAGAGTCACCCCGTCAACACCACAACGACAGCGAACTAAAGTAGCCTGTAAGTAGCATCGTCGATGTACCGCGCTGATGAGAGGCTGTGGCTGCTTAGATCATGCGGGCGAGGAAGCGGTTGATCAAGGTATCGCGGTTACCATAGTCGCCACCCTCCACGAAGTGACGGCGCTTCTGGCGCATGCCGCCGGCCGGGGGAGCCAGCTTGAAGGGCCACAGGCCGTGCGTCACCGTGCGGAAGTGCTTGCCACAGGTGTAGATCTGGTTCACCATATCCTCAGCGCACACAATGTCCGCGTTGTTGTACTTGTCCTTGATCATCTGGTTGTCCGTGATCTTCACGCGCTGGCCGTTGATTTTCAGGTGGCCGCGCTTATACACCATCGCCCGGACGGTTGCCAGGGACGGGTAGCCGTACGCGATGTAGGGCTCCACCGCACGCAGCATGTTCTCCATCGGCTTGTTCATCTTCACGAACACCGTGTTGAAGATCTGGCGCAGGCGCAGAAGCTGCAGGATCTTGCGCTGCTTCGGGTTCACCTTGGCGATACCGCGGATGCGGGTCACCACGGCAACCTTCGGCTTCGCCTCGAGGTAGTAGTTACCGTGAGAGGCGGCCTGGCGGCGCAGCGTCACCAGCTTCTTCTCCGCGCCGCGGTACTCGCGGGAGTACTTGCGGGCACGCATATAAGCGGTCTTCTTCAGGGCAGCCTTGGCAGCCTTGCGGGCCACCACGGCATTCTTGAAGCTCTCCGTCTGCTGCTGCTTGAACGCAGCGCGCTTGATCGCGGACTCAGGGGCAGGAACAGCGGGCATGTCGAATGCTTTGCCGTGAACTAAAGGTGTGAGGGATCGCAATGTTTATATAGGGATGCAGAGAGAGAGAGAGATGCATTTGTCATCCGCGTGCACAAGGCGTGGTGAGAGTTGCAGCAGTGAGCGCCAGAGAACATAAGAATAAGGAACGCATGTCGGGTACTTCGTTTCATGACAAGATGATGTGAGAGCGTCCAAGGAAAGGCCCGAGGTGCCTCGTGTGGCCAGCGGGACCCGTCGATACTTCTTGTTTCCCCCTCTTCCACCTCTTCACTCTACAATACAACAGAGGTCATAACTTCTCCTGCCACCTACAACTCAACGGCCACTCTCGCCCCCTACACACCTCTCTCCCCGGCGCGCTGCAGATACATCCCGTGATACTATGCAGTGCACAGCAGCAGGCACACGCGCGGTCCAGGAGGGTGCCGCCAGCGTCAATGGAGCACCGCCACAGCCTCACCATGCTGCCCACACACGCGCACACACCTGCCCCGCACGGCACACAGAGCGGCCGCTCCCATCACGCCCAGTCGCAACATCCCGCATCCCTCTCGCGGCGGCTCAGCCTCCCCAAACAAGGGGGCAGTGGAGGGGTTTCCATGAGACAGCTTCGAGCCACGCCGGCACCTTGCGCAGTCCGATGCGTCGCGCGCACGTGCCCACTGTCGCGGGTCGCGCAGACGCAGCGCCATCCAGAGCATCAGCGCAGCGCCAGCTGCGCTGCATCGCTACACAGGTGGCTCTGTCTCGTCCTGACGCCGCCATCAAGGGGATCGCCACTGGCAGTGCTAGAGGGAGGGGGCCCGCCCACCTGGCTTCTCCCGCACACAGAGTCCGCGCGGCAGGGGGGGGGGGGCGAGAGGAGGGTCTTTGGAGATGGTCTACGGAGGGATGCTGTGCGTCATGCTGGACCAGCGAAGGGCTCCAGACTGACACAGAGAATCACGAGAACGCAGACAAGCTATGGGTCCCGGCAGCATTGGGGGGGGGGGGTGGATTCGTAGCAACACATCGCTTGATGGCCAGTGCGATCACTTTCGTCTTGTCAGAAGTTCGGCATGGCATGGCGTTATGAGCGGTTGGTGGTAAAGGGAATAACATACCCGCCAATGCGAACGCCTTCGCCGAATAAACATGTACGCACCTGTCCCTCCGTCTGTCTGCTTTACTGGAATTAAGCTCCTGGCGCCTTGCGTCTGCCAGGGCGATGGCGCGCACCGTTCTTGACCGAATTCAGATAGACATCATGTCCGCACAAGAGGTATGGAGAGGGGCAGTACTGACATCGATGGCAGACAGATAATGGCGCTGGCGACAGGTAGGGGGAGGAGGGGGCGGCCACTAGAATACGGTGTACTAGAGAATTTGAGAGAGATCTCCGGTGGGCACGAGAACCTCACGCTCCGCCTCGTTGGCGGAGGTCTGTCGCAAAAAAGAAAACAACAGTAGCACATGAGTAAGAAGGTCCCTCAGGGGTGTAAGGACACACAAAACACACACATTGCAACGTGCACTGGAAGTACGGCACCAACTGCGAGTCGGTATTGGACTTTACTCGGTCATCTCTTTGTGCATGTGATCATGTAAAATGCATTGCTGCAGAGATCGGAGAACTATGACGGTTGGAATGGCCACGAAGAGCCACCCAACTGTAGCGTAGAGCATCATGCGACCACAAGAACTAAGGAAGACTGTCTTGCCCACCTTCAGGGACTCGTGAAGAGCGTGCGCGGTAAAGGTTTCAACGTCTGCTTGCAAAAGGAACCCTGCCAGGCGCGCAAGCGAGGGTAGCAGCGCCAACTGGAGGGGGGTGCAGAAGAGGTTTATTGTAGAAGCAAGTACCACCTCTGTCGTAGTGCATCGTATGTAATACCCAACCAAGAGGGTGATGAAGGGTGTCACAAAAGGTACCGGAAAGATGCCACCGAGAATACCGACCGACACAGCTACCACCACCTCTCTCCACGTTAAATGGCTCAGTGGCACCACCACGCGCTCGCGGAAGGCGTGCGACATATATTCAAAAAAGCGACGCATGACCTGAGACTTCTGCATGGGAAGCTGTGCAAATATTACGCCGCCAACTCGCAAGAGACACCACAGCAGCACGGGCAGATCAACTTCGGTGCCGGCAACAGTAGAGGAAAATCGAACGCAGGGACAAGAGTCATCCTATTGGCAAGTGGCCGCCAGGTGTGTACTGTACCGGTGCTATCCTCTCCAAAATGTGTTGGTAGGATCCGCCTGCACTAGTCGTGGAGAAAAGAGTGTGGGGAGTCAGAACGAAAACCTAGCGAAGATGCATCAGTGCAGGCAGCTGATAAAACATAGGGCTACGAGGTCTCTCACCCACGTAGTCGCCGCTCATAAAGTTCTGGAGATGTAAAAGGACCGTTAGAGTCGCTTTGTTGTCCCTCCCTCCGGGCCCCTTTCCCTTCACTCTACTCTAGCTCCAGTGGACCAGCTGCAACACCAAAGTCCGCACTGACACCATCGGGGGGGGGGGGGGGGCAGATGAGTAGCAGTCTCCTCCCCATCTACTGGAGGATAGTGAAGTACACAATGAACGGCCTGTGCACACCGACAAACAGCGCCTCCATACCTGCACCCCGATATTTCTGCCTACGTGTGTGGATGTGGATGTGCTGCTACTGCTTATGCTATGAGACAGCGCAGCGCATCATCGTCCGATGAACGCGACGGCCTCAGCACGAGACGACACCAATCACACATCACACGCGTGTTGCATTTTGCCTTCCTTGGATTTTCTTGCGCAGCGGATGAAGCACAGAATATCGAAAATGATCGAGCAAACAGAGATATGAGGTTCTCGGACACGCACGCGCCAACACATCACGAGGAGGAGCACAGTCCTCTCTCTCTCCCTCCCTAGTCACAGTGCAGCAGAGGCAACTTTAAAGAAGGTCACCGGTATCTCAAGAAGCAACGATCAGCTCGAAGTTTTAGCATAGTGGCTGGGCGGCAAGTTGGGGTCGCTATTATCCCTGCTAGCCTGCGGCTTTAACACACCAGCGGTTACTTTGCCTCTACCACCTCATTCTTCTCCTTCAGCTGCTTGCGGAGCCGCTTCTCAGACAAAATGTCGGCGGCCACCTCGTCGCTCACTTCTTGCGCCTCCACCACCTCGGGGATCCAGTGCATCAGCATTCGCTCAATGCCGCTCTTCAGGGTGATATGCGACGATGGACAGGACTTGCACGACCCCTCCAGAAGAAGAAACACGGTGCCCTCATCCATGTCGATGAACCGAACGTTGCCACCGTCAGCACGCAACATCGGTCGAATGCGCGTCGCCAACAATTCCTTTACTGCCAGAACCACTTCGTCATCATCTTCCTCGGGTTCAGTGTCGTCATTATAGCCCATCAACTCCTCTTCACCAGCCTCAGACAGCACGTTTTCCTTGCTCTCTGCAAACTCGACAATCACCTCCTTGATGATGGGAGCCAGGGCGACCCAGTCGGCTTGTGCATGTTTGCGCACTGTCACGTACTCGTCGGCCAGAAAGACGGCCTGCACCCCCGCCACACCAAAGAGGGCCTCGGCCAACGGCGACTTGTAGGCCTGCGCAGGTGAGGGAATGTCCATGGAGAACTCCGGCTTGAGAAAGGACAACTCCATGGAGAAGAAGCGCATGCAGTCCGGGTTCGGCGTCTCGTTCGTTTCCACAACAATGGACCGGCACTGCACACTCTGTGCAGTCAAGCATGTCCCGAAAAACGTCCCTGCAGCAGGCCTCAGAAGAGAGCTCGTAAGCGAGCGGCGAGCGGATGAGCTGCATCGGGCACGCATACTGAGAGATGCGCCATTGATCACCCGCGCAGCATACAAAGCCAGACGCACGCCTGAGGGCCTCAACATCTTTTACTTCTTGAGACAGCACCCACGCCAAATACGCCACTGGGCAGGGGGGGGGAGGGGAACCAGCAGCTAATACCCATCCAAGCAATCACGTGCAAGCAGCACAGGGAAGAGAAAACAGTAGAATAGAGATTTCAGGAGGGAGGCACCTGCTGGAAGTCCAGAGCGCCTCAGACATTTCCGCTGGAGGTACGGCACAGCGCTGACCAAAAGCGTCGCGTGGAGAATTTACATCCGCGAGCACGAAAGGGACCACAATATTCACTCCGTGGCCAACATCTAAAAGCAGACGATGACCCGCTGTCAAATAGACGAACATACACTGGAAGCGGTATTTCTCTACCTTTTCTGTGTGTGCACAATAGGCACCGCACCACACCTCGCGCAGATCACAAACCAACAAGATGCGTCACTGCTTCCCGTCAACGCACCAATTCCCTTGCACAGCTCCCATCAAACGGCCCACTGGAACTCAACGGCCACTCTCGCCCCCTACACACCTCTCTCCCCGGCGCGCTGCAGATACATCCCGTGATACTATGCAGTGCACAGCAGCAGGCACACGCGCGGTCCAGGAGGGTGCCGCCAGCGTCAATGGAGCACCGCCACAGCCTCACCATGCTGCCCACACACGCGCACACACCTGCCCCGCACGGCACACAGAGCGGCCGCTCCCATCACGCCCAGTCGCAACATCCCGCATCCCTCTCGCGGCGGCTCAGCCTCCCCAAACAAGGGGGCAGTGGAGGGGTTTCCATGAGACAGCTTCGAGCCACGCCGGCACCTTGCGCAGTCCGATGCGTCGCGCGCACGTGCCCACTGTCGCGGGTCGCGCAGACGCAGCGCCATCCAGAGCATCAGCGCAGCGCCAGCTGCGCTGCATCGCTACACAGGTGGCTCTGTCTCGTCCTGACGCCGCCATCAAGGGGATCGCCACTGGCAGCGCTAGAGGGAGGGGGCCCGCCCACCTGGCTTCTCCCGCACACAGAGTCCGCGCGGCAGGGGGGGGGGGCGAGAGGAGGGTTTTTGGAGATGGTCCACGGAGGGATGCGGTCCACCATTGGGGGTATGCAGCCTCCATTGAAAATCAGGAATCGCCGAGCACAGGGGAAACGATCGACGTAGCGGGGTTATACGTCTGTGGAAGATACAGGACGCGGCTGTGCTGCATGTGTGCATGTGTTTGTCGTCCGCTCATGCTGTACAAAGAGAGGTGTGGTGGATGTGGATGATGGGTGATGGCACTGCACGTCACACATCACAGTGAAGAGCACTCAAAGCATGCCTGAAAGGGCAGAGAGGAGAGAACCAATAAAAAAAGAGGCAGACGAGGGTAGAGGTGAAGAGCGTAGAGGGAAGAAAGGAGAAGACCCGAGAACGCTGCAAAATGAAGCGGCGGTCAGCCTGTGCGTGCTGCATGCACAGTGAATGGGAGATAATTCAAGGTGCATTGCCTGCTCTTCACTGCTATACAGAGAAAGTGTGAGAGGAAGAAAGGGAAGTGGTATTCCTGTGTGGAAGCTTATTCACTGTCATTCTGGCGGCTCACCTGCATGCTAGCCACAATGCCAGGGAGCACATACCTCGTACAGGAGCCAGACAACCAGAAAGCCACGCAAATCTCTTAATTTTGATGCATCTCAGACACGTCCTTTCCCACGGAAGTCCCCCAGATGGAGACCGTAGTCAGCTGTTGCGTGTGTGTCGACCGATATAAGGGTGTGCATGCGGGTGTATCATTACCATAATGAGACTCCGGCAAGCAGAAAGCGCCAGCGTACGCGGAGGAAGGTGTTCGTCTACCCTCAAACGCGAATAGGGGGGAGGGCGGTCGGTGGTAAGGCGACGCACCTCCCAGCCCATGCCACTCCAGTGTTAGTCACCCACCCCCGTCCCCTTCATCCTGAAGTCGGTCTACACCGTAACCCGGGAGGTCGCATTCGCCCGAATGAACTCTTCCACCTCTTTGGAGGCCAAAAATTCTGGTACGACCTCCATCTCATCAATCTCAGGGCAGCTAAACCGCAACACGGCGGCGACGCTGCCAAGCTGCGTCAGCTGCTCGCCAGTGACGTGTTTGCTGGAGAAGACGTTTACGGTAGACGCTCCACTCTCACGCACAAAGTTCACGAGGGACAAGAAGAAGCGCCGCTCGGTCGGGTTTTCGGAGCGGAAGACGTCATCGCTGATCATGAGACCACCAACAGCACCCGCCATCGCGGCGTAGTAGACATACTGTGGGGTGTAGACGCACCGGTCTGGATCCTTGTTCATGGTGTCCTGAAATTTTTCCCACATGCGGATATCGTCCAGGCATTTCGTTGACTCCATGCGCTGAGCCACAGCAGGGTCGCTGAGAGCCTCCTTGAGGCCGCTGATGGTTGTCGATGAGACCTTTACCAGAAGGAACTTGGAAAGGTTGAGGAACATCTCGCGTAGAGGACCGTGGTCGACCCGCTGCGTTACTTCTCTAATGTACGTGTAGAATTCCTCCCGCACATGACCGGGGGAGCACAGTAGAACGAGTTTCGTTTTCTCAAAGTCAACATGGGTGGTAAGGGCGTCAAGGGACTGCTTAAAGAAGCGCTCGATGCTCTTGTCACGTGCTTTCCCGTCGTTCTTATGTTTCTTCGAGATGTTTACCTCGACCCTCGCTTTGATATGCATGAAGGAGGGCGTCAGGAGAATGACTTGGGCGTCGCCAAAGCTCATCAGGACGGCAGCTGTGTCGGCTTTGCCAGACTCGTCGCACGCGTCCTTGAGGCGGTCCTCACAGATGGTATCCCATTCGGGCTTTGTGATCCGCACCTCCTGGGGCGGGCTCGCGTGAACGGTGAGTGTATGATGGGCACCCGTCTTTACAAAGCTATTTTCCTTCTTGTTCACGCCTTGAATGCGCAGCTCATCCGGCGTAAAGGCGATGTGCTTCACTTCCACCTCGAGATTCAGCATCTTCATCTCCGCAGCGAGGGTGCCAAGTGCGTTTTCGCGTGGAACCTTGCGTCGTGTTTTGGTGAGCACGAGATCGCCTACGAGAATAAAGTTGTACAGGTGCCACAAGTCCTCTGAGTTGCCGACCGACACGCGCACCTCCATAGACCCATCCGGGTGGGCAGCCTTGCCCAAGAGACGCATTTGCGTGCGTTTCAGCTGGCGGTGTGCGTGGCTTTCGATTACTGAGGCCGCACACGCTTCGAGGTCGTTGACGGTCGGCAATGAGCAACCGCTTCTCGTGGAGTGCTTACCTGGGATAAGGAGGAGTAGAGATGATGGAGAGCGGTGCCATTCAGTGACAAGCGGCCGACTCGTGCAACTCCACACCGCGCATGGAGAAGGGACAGGGCGATCGAGGAACTGGCACGGCAAAGCTAGCCAACTAAGCGTTCCTTTCTTTCCCTCCAGCATATACGCGCGCAGGGTCACCGAAGGGGAGAGCAGGGAGACCGGTATGTGATCATACGCAAGCACGGAATAAGAGAATCAGCGAAGGGTGAAATCAGTGAAGAAGAAAGTGAGGCAGCATCTTACAGCACGACTTGCAACTGAGCAGCAGTGAGCACTCCACCGACGCGCACAGCACGACACAGAGGCTTCGCCAGGCAATCGGTACTGTCACAGGGAAAAGGGAAGAGGTTGGCCGTACTACTTCTTTCTTTCACTGTGAGATGCAGAACGAGCGAGAATCGGAGCGCAGAAATTGTCCGCGCGCAGGTTTCAGAGATGGCGTGTGTACCTGTCAAACACATCCGCCATCGACATGGCAGCGATTACCTCTGTTGTGCATGCACCTATGGTGGAGAGAAAGCTCGCGGAGGTCTGTCGCTGCATGCGCGTTACTCGGGAAGCTTAAGGGTAAGTTTCGTGACGAAAAAAAAACGCAGTGATTCACAGCGCCCTCGCACACGTGTTTCAATATACTGGCGCATTCCTCCCCCTTCACTCTCCCGCATAGGTGTGCGTGCCTCCATCCGGCGATGGGCAGGGTCTAGAGAGGATCGTAGGCGCGGTCATGATGCACTCCTATCTGGAGACACAAGGGCACAGCCTTTCCCGTTTCCGTGGTGACATGCATCATACGTAAAAGCATCGGAAACGAACTTTTTCGATGCGAAGCTGCCCGCGGCGACTGCGGCCATCTTCTGATGCACTTGGCAGCCCTCCGTGAGGCATTCCGGATCCGTGCTGTGTGACCATGTTGGCAGCGCCTCATGGGTGACGTCTCATTCGCCGCATTTTTGCGCAGCAGCTAGTGCCGCATCAGAGAGGCGCATTTGCTGTGCCATGGCCTCGCTGAGACCCAGGTACTCGGCAAGCTTCACCACGTTCTCCTGGCAGTCGCCACGGAAGAGAACATCGCGGCAGACATCAGGGTGGACGTAGTAGTCACTATACTGCCCGTAGCCGTCGCTTGAGCTAGACGCCAACGTCTCTTCGACCTCCTCCTTTGACGAGGACGAGGCCTCTTCTCTCACCTGCTCCTCTAGCGACGCCGATACAGATGGAAAAGGGCTCTGCGAAGACGGTGAGTGCCCCTTCTCGGCCATCGCATTGTTGAGGACACTGGTGCGCGGGTCATCAGGAAAGCGGAAGAGGTACCCGCCAACTCGCTCACGATTCATGACAACACGCGGAGCCGACTTGGGCACGAAGCACGGCAACAGTGCAAATGGGTGCACCTGCAGCGACGTCCCAATGATTATAACGAGTTCCGCAATCGGGGCGTCATGGTGGAGCGCGTCAAAGAAAGTATCCGGTAAATTTTCACCGAAGAAAACAACGTTTGGTTTTACAATGCCGCCGCATGTAGAGCACCGGGAAACAGTGCCGCCCATCGCCTCCAGATAGTTCTGCTCAATACTGAATGGCGTGTGGCATTCGATGCAGGCGGCGGCGGCGAAAGAGCCGTGCGCCTCCACAACGAGCTCTGGTGAAACCCCCGCTGCCTTCTCTAGCCCGTCGATATTCTGCGTGCAGCAGCGCAGTAGACGGCCCTCATCCTGCAAAACTCGGATGAAGTGGTGCACCGCGGTGGGCTGGAAATGGCCAGGCCACAAGTTCAGCTCACGGGCAATCGAGTAGAATATCTCTGGCTTCTCGCGCAGAAGGGACAGTGAAAAGGCATCGGTGGGATCATCGAGGTCGTACTTATCCAGGTTGGCGTAGATCCCAGTGTCGGGTGATCGGAAGTCTGGGATGCCGGCAGCCACGCTGGCGCCCGCTCCGATGAGGACGAGAATGCGCCGCACATCCTTCTCCTTGATGTAGCGAGCTAGCCCTTCCAGGGATGGCTCTCCGAGGACATGTTCCTGCTGCGGCGCTCTCGGCGATTCTGTCATCTCCAAATTACGTGAAATTAGCCTTAAATGGGGATTGCCGAGGAGCAACTCGCCTGTCAGCAGCGCGTGGCGAGAGGAACAGAAGCAAAGAGTTCGTGTCGCTGCCACACACCCAGCACCAGGGGTGACTCCGCCACCACGGAGAAAAGTGACAGGTTTAGAACTCACATGTGCAGCGCAGAGAAAGGGAGAGTGGGGACGTGAAGGGAAGAGAATCTATAGGAGGAGGCACCCGAAAACATGCCAGCGTCTGGAATATGCAAAGACTAAAGGTTCACAGAGACGAAAAGGCAAATGGGAGGAGAAGCGGCAACGCCCTCTCCCAGCCACACACTCGGAAGTGCATCCGCTGATACAGAACGGAGATGAATCGTCCACCCATCGTTGTGGAAAGCGAGGGAGGCTGTGTGTGCGAGAGAAAGGCCTTACTAAACAGAGAGAGGCCTGCTGTAGGTGAGCCAGCGACGACCTCTTGGCCGAGATTGATATACAAGCGCGGTGCGTGGGATGCCACACAGTGGTCAACCAGCCGCGTCTTTTGCGCATCAACGCCTCGACACTTAGGAAATGCAAATGTGCACCGCAACGGTTTAGCAATCAGCAGTACTTCAGAATGGCATTGCGCGCCACCGTCTCGCTGTGGTCAAGGCACCATGCATGTGGTACTCCTGCATCGTCCTCGACTACGTAAGCGCCGAGCTGTGGGCAAACACCTCGGATTTCCTCAGCGAAGGACAGTGGGACCCAGCCGTCTTTTCTGACGTAGTAAAAGACGAGGCGTTCCTGCACAGAGCGTAGGAGGACTGCATCGGGTTGCAGCAGCATGCGAAGCTCTGTCATGGCCATGTACAGGCAGTTCGTCAAACACCAGCGATGGAAGTGGCGCGCAAGGGTTTCGGCAAGGGCCCGAGACAGCTTTGGTTCCGATGTGGTTATGAGAAGCCGCAGTTTGTACGGCAACAGCGCCAGCAACGCGGCAACCAGGGAAAGGCACCACTGCACCACCGCACTGCGAAGATAGAAGAAACGGCGCCCGTTGGGGGAGTCACTCATGCGTGATATGACAGGGCAAAGTCCGAAGCACTTCTTTATCACGGAGTACCGCGCCACCATTTGCAGGGCCACGAAACCGCCGATGCTATGCCCGGCAACATAGATGTTTCCATTGTACTTGCGCTCTGTGTTTTTGTTGAGTAGGGTGACGAGAAAGCTTTCGGCAACGTCCACCTGATCTGCCAGCGAGAAGACGCGGCCTTCATTGAGCTCCGTGAGACTATGACCTGCGTAGCCCATCACGAGCACATCCATTTTGTTTGTCTCGAGAAACGCGCAGAACGGTTCGTAGAACTGCACAACTCCTGGATTGCCGGGGAAGAAGACGAGAAGCTTGCGGTGGGAGCTAGGAGGCCGCCGTCCCTCATTTGAGCTCTCCTCATTTAAGAGGTACTGCAGCAGATTAGAGGAGCTCTGGAGGACGTCCACCACGGCACCACCGGCTGCCGGCGACTTCCACGCGACAATTTTGTTGGGCGAAAACATTGCTGGTGAAGAACAGAAAGCGAAAGGTATAAGAAGCACACAAAATTGATCCAGTACACGCGCACCGAATACACAGGAGAACTCGTGAGGGACATTCATGAGACGCGCACTCGCGACTCAATCACAGAGTGACGACAGCAAAACCAGAGAGCCGTCGCGAAACACCGCGTCACGGAAACGAGTGAGGAGGAAAGCGACAAGACGCGACGTGCGCACGCCAAGGGAGTTGCCACACACGTTCCATCGGTCCGTGTCTCAGTCTCTTGTACCGGGGTTGTGTGCGAAGCAGTAGAAAAGAGCGCCGGCAGAGGATCCGCCCATCGAGAGCTTGACACAAGACGAAAAGTTAACAACGTTAAATGAAGGGCAGAAATCGGAAGCTGCTGAAGTAGTAGCGAGAGCCGGGAAAGAGAGGAGGTCCACCTGCAAACCTAGCGCTGCAGAAGCGAGGGGTCGGAAACAGAGACTGACAAGGTACGGAAGGTATCGCGGTCTCGGTGAAAGCGGTCATACTCCTGTCTTTGCTGCCCAATCATCACACAGAGAAACGGGATGTAGTGAAGCAAACGAATGCTCTCAACTGCAGCACAGCCACTCACAGGATCATGACGTCCAGATGCAGAGTACGGCGGAGGGCGCAGGAGGTAAAGCAGATGTAGTTGAGTGACTAGATCATCAATGCACGTGTGGGTGTGCGTAGAGGGGCTTGTCAAACACTCAAAAGAAAGGCTTCTTCGAGTTGTCCTTGCCTTTCTGCCACTGAAAACTGGGTGCGCCTCACAAAGTCGTTCATACGCATCCGCATGTCAGCACACGGAGCGAAGACGGGAGACACTGGTATGCAGAAGTGCAAACACGCGACGAAGCATAAAAAAAAAAAAAAGAATCGGAACACGTGCGTGCATGAAGGGGACAGTGCGGTGGGCGCGGCGCACATGTGAGGGGAGGAAAACGGACATGTGAAAGTCTGTCCCCCCAAACTCCTACGCTCCCCGGCAAGCGGTGCGGGAAGACCGACTGATGATTGGCACGCCCACACATAGGAACTCGGGTGTGTGGGTGTAGGTATGTGTGTGAGGGGTGCGAGAGGAGAGGGCAATAATGCTGAGGTACGAGATATGCACGGATTGCCCCGCACCGATGCTGCCACCCCCAATCCTGCTGACTGTTCTCTTCGTGGGTGCTGAGGTGTCCGCTGAGGAATGAGAGACAAGAAACGAGAAGCGCAGCACCCCCCTCGTTCACCTGTGCAATGCTTGACCCCCACAAACCCCTCTTCTCGATCATTCAGCGCGCCGAGGGCCGTACGCGCGGCCGTGCCTTCGAGGTGGCGGAGAATTCATCCGAGCGCAGCGAAGAGAGAAATACAAACGAGAGGTGGAGTGCACCTCACGAAGTCCCCTCTACGTGCGCAGCAGCGGAAGTAGTGGGAAGGGGACGGGGCACCTCCGTGACGCCGGCAAAGCAGGTGCCAGGATCAAGTGCGATGCGATGCGTCAAGCGGGTAAACAGGAGGAGAATAACAGAGTGGATACCGAAAAGTCGTAAGGTGTTGACCGACGAGCTTCGCCGACACTACTGGAATCCCTGTCATCTTCCTCCCCACCACCTCGCGCCTTCACGAGCGTGAAGCAGCTGCACTGATGCGGCCGAGGCGCCGCAGCGTGTCCTGCTTGAGCCTCCCAAGTTCCCCCTATGTCACCTGGGATGGCGCAGGATGCTGAGTCGACTACGACCTCCACCGCCTTCCCGCAACAGGCAGTGACGCATGCGGAACGGGCACGTCTGGGAAGCATACGACCGATGAGCCGGTCGGGGTTGCAGAGCTTCCAGCTCGCCTCGCTCGTGTCGAAGGCTTTTGCCACCGAAAAGCCCGCAGGAGTGGTGCATACACTGCCATGAGGTATGACTCCAGCGTGCAATCGTCCTCGACCCCTTCGGGGTCTCTCACCATCAGGGTGGCGCTATGCGGAGAGGCAAAGCTAATCCATACCGGGCGATCGATCATGAAAAGGCCCTCTCGCCCAAGGCGCACGACGCTCACACGATGAGGAAAACCGCAGTCGAGAAGCAGCTCCGCAATAGCCACATCCTCGGCCCGCTGAACGCTGTCAGTCGCGGTGAAACTGTACTCCGCTGCTTTCGGGGAAAGCAGTGATCTATATTTGCGCTGCATCTCAGCGAGTTCGGCGTACGTGTCATACACAGAAGTACATGTAGCCCCTGAAAGTGAAGAAGACCCCGCACCGTTGTTCGACCCAAGAGCATGTCCCTCGTGGAGCTGATACCATGCCAGCATAGACAACAGTTGTGCGCCCTCATGTCGGAGTGTCGCGCATTGCTTCCGTAACGAAATTAACTCTGCCGTTTGTCGAGAAGCATCGGTTTCACCACGGGTGTAGACATACGATGATGTTGGCGGCGCGCTGTGCCACAGCGCCTCGCTGGAGACACGTGGTGGTGATGGTGAGCGGAAACCAAGCAAACGCAGAGACACGCGTTCCTCTTGTGTGAAACTACAGTCGGGATTCTCTTTCACCTCGATGAACCGTTTATGAAGTCGCACTGTATCAGCCCAGAGACGTCGCAGGTGTTCCGCTGCCCTGGAAGCTGCCGCGGCGATATGAAGATCAGTGCACGACGTTTGCACCTCAGATACAAGGCGCGTCTGGCACCACTGCCTCTCGTAAGCCTCCTCCAGCGCACAAAACGACGCCTCTGTGAGAGGAAGCTTGTCTACGCCCTCTTTCTCCATCTCTACCGCTGCGGCAAGAGTGCTCGCTCCAAGTGTGGGAGTGTGTCTGAAAGTCTTTCTATGAGTGTACGGACCTGGCGGAGGGCGGGGGAGGCACGTAAAGATATCGTGTGTATCTCAAGTCCGGTCTAGGTAGACAGGAGTGGTCGCGTGGAGCACGAGTGAGCAGTAGAGCACCTGCTAGACCCGTGCGCATGAGGACAAGAAGGTCCTCTTGTTCGTTTATAGATCTTTGTATGAATGTGTGTGCGTGCGCGTGCGCACCATTAGGTAGACCACGGTCAGGTGAGTGCGGAGAGGGGCTGCTGTGAAGACCTATCGGAGTTTCGTGCCCCTGTGATAGCGTTCCTGTGAGGTTTGCAGCCGTAACCCAGCGCCACCACTCTGCACATAGCCAGTGTTATGCCATGAAGAGGGAGAGTGGACGGAAACATTGACTGAGTAAGCAGCCGATGTGGCACGTAGTCCAAAGGAGCATGAGCAGTACAGACACATTCGGTGTGCCTGTTGTGGCAGTCACATGACCTCGATATTGACAGCCGTAGCATAGCAATGGAAGCGAGCAGGGACGGAGGCACGGGCGATGGAAAGGAGATGCGCATGTACGGCTGTACTTGCGGCATTCCTGCACGACCGACACACACACACACACACACACATAGAAGTATACCAACAGGAAGCCCGGTCTTTTCCTCTCTGTCTCTCCTCACCCACGCCAGTTTCGCACACCTCGCCACCAGCTCGCATGTGTTTCGGTGCTCGCGTCCGTCGTCGTTCGCAACGCTTCCCTTCATTCTTTTCGGGGTTTGTAGAGCACCATGCCCATGTCTCACGCAGTCTCCCGAGAATAGTACCAACCACAATGTAACAATGCCAACAGAGCAACCAAAAAAGAGAAGTGGAGGGGCGCGCGTGCACATGCGTTGCTGAAGCTCTTCGTCCTCTCCTCCTCCCGCGCGCGGACCTCTTCTCAGACACTACACGGCTCCCATCACTTCAAGATGACATCAGCGCAGACCCCACTCAGGCAGGAATAGCACCCTGTCTGAGACTCTATACACGCATGCACATACACATACACACACACGAGCATGTTCACCAGCGGCACCCCGCATCCTACTTGAATGGGCGAGCGCTCACCGTGATGCCAGGAATGGTGGAGAGGGTAGACACGAGATACTTCTCCATCGCCGCGTTGTATGGGCTTTGATGGGCCCACACCTCAATTCGAACCGACTCCTTGTACATAGCGCTGCCCTTGTGGCCAATGCGCACAATGTCACACGGGCACTCCCCTTTGCAGGCGTCACGACTAATGGCCTCCCCAAGCACGACCGCGACAACGTACGTCATTGCATCGCGGCACTGCGTCTTCGTCTTGCAGAAAATGGAGAAGCGCATGCCACCTGGGAAGCTCTCAAACTGTGGCTCAATTTTGTTACGCGAGAAGACGAGGTTGTCGTCGTTCGGCAACAGTGTGATGGGTGGAAGCGTGTTGATGGTGCTGTACACTTCCTCAATTGTGGAGACGTAGCCAAGCTCCTTGGTCTCATGCTCGTACTCATTGCCCTTCGAGGCAGGGATGTAAAACACAAACCACTTGTCCTTGAGAGGGTGCAGCGGATCCGAGGACGTGCTCTCCCTCGTGCAGTTGCTATCTTCCATGATGGCGGCAAGATGTGTTCGTTTATCTGGAGGTATGTTCGTATAATGTGGTCCACTTTCCCACGCCAAAGAATAGCGGTCACGGCTATGCACACGGGGCAGAGAGTAAAGGAGGCTGGCAGCAGTGCTGTGGTGATCCTGTCAATCTGCACAGTGTGTCTATGTGAACGTGGATATATGTGTGAGTGTCTGTGTGTGGGTGTTTCTTTAGCAAGCAAGGGAGACACTATGAACAAGAGCAAGAGAACCAACCACACAGCAAACGCAATGAACACGGCGGACAAGCGGACACACACACACACACACACACGCGTACTGGTTACGTCCTCGGCGTGGAGGCGGCCACGGGGGAAGTACACGTAGAGAGAAAAGAGAGGAAAGAGCTGCGGAGGCCGCAGCGCGACAGAGGGAAAGAAAACAGTAGAGCAAGTACGCAACCAGAGGGAGGGCGCGACACCGAACCGTCCTGGTGTTGTGCGCAGTAAGCAGCCACATGAACACTCATCGGTGAGATATGTGGCCTGCCTTCATGCTGCATCGAAGCGGCAGGTACACAAAACAGCGACTCAGAGGGGCACATGCACACATGGCCTCCCGGCTTAAGCGGCGACCGACTACAGAAAGCGAGAGCGACGGAAAGATAAGGAGCGGGTGCGGGGAGGGCAGTACGCAGGCAAAATTCATGAAGAGAATGTGAACAGATTATGCACGCCACCAACTGCCATGTCAGCGTTCCACCCATCGTTCTTCCACCGGCATGGTACGCGGGGTTTGAGTGCCTTGGGCTTCTGTTGTGCCATATGCAGCCCTTGGCTCACTCGTGTGGCAACCGTGGCATGCGCAGAATCGAGACAGGGTGCTCGTCCGCTGCCGCTGCAGCACTACCGGTTCCAGTACCAGCAACGCCGATGGATGCCGTTCGCAAGAGTGCAATCATTTCACGACCGTGTTGCCGAATTACCTCATCGTGCAAGTCGACCTCCGCGGCAGCGCGCATGGCGGACGCCGTCACAATTGCCTCGCTTTTTACCTCACGTCGCCCTCGATATGAGGACATGGCCGACGCGAGAGTTTGAAGCGTGCTGATATCCAGCTCCGACAGCACAAGCAGCGTGGTGTCAGAGGGATGGCACAGCGATGCGACTACCTTGCCCAATGCAGCAGCGCAAGCAGCTTTCGCCATCTCGTGCCGCGATAATCGAAACACGTCCTGGCACAGGTCGCAGATAGCGGAAACAGGAACGCGAGGCTGCATGGCCAGCGCGTAAGCACCCAGAAAATGCACGGCTGCCACCTGCACTAGCGCATCCTGCGTGTTGTGGCACAGAGCAACAAGAACATCGTAGAGGGATGTGTGGTGATTGCGCCGCAGGGAATCGTCAAGGTTGCGCAGCGTGCGGTCGTCCTCATCGTAGTCCGTCCATGACAGGAGCACATCGAGCGCACGCACGCGAAGGCGGCACAGTCGAGACCCCGAACCCGCCTGCGTGCCGACATTGTACCGTGACGCAGCCACTCCCCACGACGGCGGGTGATTCTCTGCTAGCACGGACCACATCACGTCCGCCATGTAGGTCGAGTCCTTGGAGTCGAAGCGGTACATTCCCAGCCACGTCATGCAGTGGACCGCGCGCACCGCTGCGCCAACGTCGTCGGTCTCGAAGAGCACGCGCACAAGGAGCTGCAGCAAGCGCTGGGTGGTGTCGTACAGAGGCTGTGGGTCGGTCACCTCAAAGACGACATCGTCCACGCTTCGGGCAAGCGCTGCCAGAGTGACAGCCGCCCCGACCGCGGCGCGGCTATCCAGCGATGCCTGAAGTTTCTCTGCTAGCCGCTCCCATTTCACGCGAATGGCGGTGATGATCTCGCCCTGCTTGTGCGTTTTGTGGTTCGAAAGCTGCGCCTCCGCCTCGGAGGACGCTAACTGTGTGTCGATGCGCTTGAGAAAGGCATCCAGCGCGTCTCTCACCCGGGCGCTCAGCAACATTTGCGCGTCATTAGTGCAGATTACTGAATACCACGCCCCACCACACCGCGTCGACGTATTCAACAGTGTGAGAGACGCAAGAATGTTGCGGCTGCACCGTTGCAAGAGGGATAAATTTTTCAACCGCTCCGGTAGAGTGTCGCCGGTGACAAGGTGTGCCTCCACACTCGAAGCTGAGAGAAGGCGCTCGATCAGCCCCAAAGCCCACCGATGCAGCACGCCTGAGAGTCCCAGCATGCGACCAAGCAGCTCCAGTGTAGAGGCGAAAGACGCTTCACGGGAACCGAAGAGGGACTCTCCACTTGCCTCCAATGAAAGGCGCTCCAGTAAAGCAATCAGCGGGGGCGCATCATCCTCTGTTGTGGCTGCGTTGATGAGTGAGTTCGCTTCAAACGTTACGGGTGCCGTTTCCGTCAGCCGTGGCGCCGTCGGGAGAGCCACGTCCTCCACGCCAGCAGCGAAAAGCTCCAGGTGGCATACCTCCACCATGACATCTACGCACGCGTGCACGAATCCAGGTGTAGCGGCAGCGAAATCAAGCAGCAACCACTGCAGCCCAGTGACAAGATTCTCACGACCGCAAACGTCCCCTGTGTAGCGAAGACCCGGCTGTATAACGTTGCCTGGTTTGTAGCAGTGCCCGCGTGCCTCTCGGCATGCGTCTACCAAGGCGCGCGCACACAGGTCGTGGAGCGATGGGCTTCCTAGGAGTTCTGTAAGGAGTTTCCGCAGTGTCGTCAGCAAGAACGACGAGACAAGCGGGGACGCATCACCGTCTCCGTTAAATCGATGAGCGACAAGAGCACACAAGTTCAACAGACCCGGAGCTGTAGCGGCAAGCACGTGTGCAGCCGCCCCGCTACCGGCCCCCAAGGACACCCCTTTGATGAGCGTCCTCAGACGAATGAGCGCCGCGATGACGTGCTTCTCCTCAACATCGGTGTCGCTGCGCAGGGATAGGCACCCAAATCCGGGCGAGAGCACCAACTTGTTTGTGTAAAAGAACTGCCGATAGGAGCGCGCAAAGTCGTGCCTGTCACGTGGCGGGAGTCGCACCAGGGCATTGAGCAGCATCGTTAGGGCGAGATGCAGGCGCTGTTCTAGGGTTTCGGCGGGCAGACGCAGATGCTGTGCGTGAAAACGAGCTAGGAAACGAGGCTGAGCAGCAGTAACTGACGCTGAAGAAGTCTCTGAGGTTTCGTCTGCGTGCTCCTCGAGGAGCGCAAGCAGCTGCGGGGAGAGCAACCGCACCTGCTCCTCGACCGGCAAGGCTGTCGTCACACGAGTCACAACAACCTCCAAACAGCATTCCTCTTCTCCCGCTAGGGATAGGGTGATGCTGTGGTCCATAGGCTCGCCGATCTGCTGCTGCCACAAAGTGCAGATGGGCGACGTCAGCAGCTGCACTAACAGCTGCGCTGCCTCACTCGTCATCTCAGTCCCTACCCTGTCATTCAGCAGAAGCACGCGAAGCAGCGCTCGAACCCCGTTAGCCCGCGTAAGTACAAGGCCAGTCAACGTATCCCTGATGAGTCGCTTTCGACTGGCAAAACGCTCTTGCGAAAACAAGTCAGCGGCGATGTGGTTCTCTGTCAGACTTGTGCCTTGCCATTCTCGACGAGAGCCGGGAGCTGTGGAGACCTTTGCGGCGGTTGCCGGTGGTGCACCCGTCAGGTCTGAGTCGAGCAGAGGGTAGAGCGCCTGCAGCACAATGTGCAGCGGAAGGGCTGCACTGGACCAGCATGTGTACAGGAAAACACGCGCACAAAAGCTTCGTTGTTCGGCGCTGACGTAGACGGTGGACGCATTGGCCTCGTTTTGCGCCTCCTCGCACGCTGGCGGTGTCAGCGGCACCACGTAAGTGGCAGGCAACGATGCCGGATCCAGCAGGTAGACACAGGCGGCCAATACATCCTGTGTGTAGGAAGTAAGTACAAACAACGCCTCGGCCGAAGCGGCCGAACGCGCCTCTACCGAATGGACTGAGGCGGGGTCGGGCGACAACCGGGATGGGATGTGTGACTTGGCGACGAAGAAGGGTAGGTAGAAGTCTCTGTAGAGTTGGTAGAGCTGGGTGTAGACGATCATCTCTCTCTGTGGGCTGTTGTCAAGAAGAACAGACCGCAAGTGCTCGCGCAGCTGGAGCACACCCTCGTGGAGTTGGCTCAGGTGGACGAGAGAGAGTTGATCGGCATGCCTCGCGCTGGAGCTTGTGTCCATAGCTGTATGGCGCCTTGCCCATCACCCTCCAGAGTCGTATCTCATACGGAAGAGAGAGAGATAAATCAAACCAAATGCGTAGAAGAGCAGTCAGGGGGCAGAAATGCAGAAGCAACGACGCACGTGGTGCACGTAAAGTGGTAATGAGACATGCCGCGGTGAGGGGGCATCCGCGTCTGTGCCTGCCGTGATCACTAGGGTAGGCAGGTCGCAGGAGGGCACAGCATCAGCTTCGTGAGCAAGCCCAAGGTTCCACGAGCCATTCTTTTAGCGGCCACTCCAAGGAGTGCACCACGGTGGCGTGAATAGAAGACGACCACCAGTACATACGATGTGTATTCTCGCGAAAGCCATAGAAAGTGACCAGCAAAGCTCGACCTTTCGTTTCACATCTCCAACGGTATGTGTGTGCAGCTCCCACTCCACCCAGGCGGGCACCACACATATGCGTAGGCACACGCCACCACCACCGACAAAAAACGTCACTCCATGTGCCCTCTTAGTGTGTAGCACCGCGGTAGCTCTCCTCCTCCTCGCGCAGCTCTACCAAATCTTCCGGCCACACCTTCGGAACGAGCTCGAGCCCAGCCGGTGTGTAGAGGCGTGTCAAGTTCTCTTTCGTGCTCACCTGCAACGCGCTAAGATCGTCAAAGCGATCCTCCTCGACAAACATTGTCCCGAGCGCCTTCCAGTACGGGTAGCATTTCGAGCACAGCGAAATCTGCGCGTGGTCGCCTGCTAGTCGACGTGCCTCCACCACATATGGCACCATCTTGTCCGCCATCAGCAACTGAATAGACGTCACCATGTCTTTGTAGATGCGAGGAATCCCCACAAGCGGCACCAGTGACGGGTTCGCCGGCTCGCGTCGCAGCAGGTAGGCAAGAATGGCGCCCTCCTCTTCCCAGTTGGTGGCCAAGAAGCTGCGGGTGAAGGCGTCGAAGCCCATTGGAGAGAACATCACGAGGGAGCACAACTCCAGCAGCTCTCCCAAGCACTGAAGTGGAAAGATCAGCGATGAGCACAGGAACGTGCAAACGCTGGAGCAGTGCGGCGATGGCAACAGCTTTGTCGCTGTCACCATTGTCTTTCTCGCTACCTCGTCCATTACCATCTTCAGCTTTCGGCGCCGCCGCTGCCAGTGCGGACTGTTCGCGCCGAACGCGCCGTGGCCGAAGCAGTACTCGCCCAGCTCCGGTGCCTCACCCATTAGAAGGGGAAGCAGAAGCTGTGAAACAACAGTGTGCATCGGCGGAGCCCCGTCCAGCTCCTGGCTATGAATTTTATCGAGCTTTCGCACCACACCCAACGCCAGATGCGCCACGGCGCTGCTCCTTGCGTAGTTCGGAAAGATGGCTTTGCCGCCGCTGCGGTACACATCTGCGAGTAAGTACCAATCCGACTCTTCCAATTCCTCGAGCTTGCTCAGGGCCTGGTCACGCCACTGCGCGCTCTCGGCGTACCAGCCCAGCAGAGACGCCATCTGGCGCGCTTCTACACGGGTTTCCTCGAACGCCTGCTTGTGCACCGCCACAAGCTCGCGCAGTTTCAGCAGCTGCTGCCGCATCGACTCAGAAGTGACGTGTTGGTCGTACAAGGTGCTGAAGAGAGCGTCGTTGCGGTCCAGCAAGTTCCACAAAAGAAGGCGAGCGTACGGGGAGAGGCCCTTGAGGGAGCCGTGCACGTCTAGGTGTGTTGAGAGCACGACATACGCGCGATGCAGCAGCTCATCGTCCACGACAAAGTCGTCTGCTGCGAAGGCAGCTGCCTTCTTGGGCAAGGAAAAGATGCGGTACTCATCCAGCGCCGGCTTGCGCTTCTTCGGCTCCGAAAGCTGAACCACTGTATTCACCTCAGGATGCGGGTGAAACAGCGGAAGGACCACCTCGAACCCGGCACGTTTCCGTGATTGCTCCTCCTCCGAACGCCTGTCGCCCTCGTACCGCACTGACATCGGCATCACCAAAGACGTTCGTTCACTGTACGAGTAGCCCTGCACGTCCTCCTCGAGGAGCACCTCAGCCGAATAACTCGCTAATGGTCCGAACTCGGCCTCAGGAAATCCCTGGTCCTCCAGGAGGCGCTGCAGGGACCGGCACAGCGCCACGGTCCCACTGTCAGCAGTATCCATCACGCACCTCTGTAGCATGGTCATGAAAGACTCTGCGTATATTTTAAATCTAGTGGTGGACTGTGTGTGCTCCTCCTCTGCAACGCACTTCTTTGCAACGGCCCAAATAACCTCTATGGAGGACGACAAGCCGCCAATGATGGCGGGTCGTGCCGGAGCCGCGGCCTTGAGGAGTGCCAGGCAGGCGCCATGGATCTCGTGCATAACACGGTAGAAGAGCACGATGCTCACATCGTTCCATAGAAAGCCGCCAAAGTTCGTTGCGTCGTCAGAATTATGCGAGGATGACACACTTGGCGGCGTGGCAGAAACGGCGGTGGCAACGGTTGCCTCCGCATCATCTGCCAAGACAGCCTCAGACCCATCACGGTGGTGTTTGCGCGACATGATCTCAAGCAGACAGGCTTGGATGCACTTGCCTGCTCTTCGTTACGCGTTTGTGCGTGTGTGTGTGGGGAGGGGGGGGGGGGGCAGTGCGGAGGTGAAGATGCAGTGGTACAAGGCCTGCTGACAGTATCTCGTAGAGTAAACCAGAATAGTGCTCGAGAGACGGCCGCATCGACAGTCGCGTTGTGGGCTGTCTCCCGCAGCGCCAGGCGTCCAGCTCTCACGGGTGACTGAAGCCTCCACACAACAGCGTGCAGTAAAAAGGCGCTTGTGCTTCGCAAAAACCACGAAGAATGCAGTCAGGCTAAAGACGCAGCCGTGATCCCCTTTGCCGTGCAGCCGGGCAGGGGGAGAGCAGAGAGGGACCGGCTTACCGCGGACCCTTCTTCCTCGACTGACCGCATCACAGGTGCCTGCAGCGAGCACTGAAACGCGGCCGCGAGACTAAAAGTATCGCGTCTTATCAGCAAGGAAAAGGCGAGTGGAGTGGGCGGCAACACTCTACGCACATTGGCGAGTTGCTCGTTTTTTTTTTTTTTTTGGGGGGGGGGGGCAGGATCGCCGTGTTAAGCGGCTATGCCGTCACCGAAAGTCAACAGCAACAGAAACTGTGAGGTTAGCGGCCCAAGCATCAGCCCCGAGAGTCGGCGGCTGTGGGGTGGACAGGGTAGGGGTGGGGCGATCGCAGTGACTGCATCTACTCATGCGTATCAATCCGTAGGTCTGTGTGCAAGCCTGTCAGAGTACGTCCCACCGCGCTAGCGCTGCGTCATTCAGCTCCTCGTAAGCGCACATGTCGATACACCACGTTTAGACGAAGAACGTGCCGAGGACGCGACAGACAAAAGGAAGAGCTCAGATGTAGTCAGGATTGGAGTCTTTCACCTCCTGCACGAGCCGCAGTGGCACGCCGCGGAAACCGAACTCCTCGGTGATGGCATTCTTCATCATTTCCTGCAGTGCTTTGGGCAGCTGACTCTCCTCCTTCTTTGTCTGCAGCTGTAAGAGGAAGGTGGGCGGACGCGTGCTGATCTGCGTAATCCGGCCAACGCGCGCCACGTGGTACGGGATGACGACGGACTTCTCCAGTTTGCGCCAGAACTTGGTCAGCTCCGAGCGCCGCACGCGCTTGTTCCAAGTCTCGTACAGCTCGAGCACCTGGTCCATGAGCAAAGTCAGGTTCATTCCGGTATGCGCAGAGACGACCACGGCGTTGCTGTACTTCACCTCCTGAACCTGCCGCTTGATCTTGAAGTCGATGGCCTCGGCAGTAGCGCTTTGGTCGAGCACTGCGTCCCACTTGTTTGCACACAGCACAAATGGGCGACCCTCTTGCGCGACCTTGTGCAGGATGGACATGTCGTACTTGTTGGGGTGACCCTCAGTGGCGTCAAACACCACTATCACCACGTGCGCGTATCGAATCTCCTTCAGTGACAGGCTGTGGAGGCGACTGAGAAACTCACGGTCAGTGCGGTACCGCTGACGCGCAAGCCCGGCCGTATCGATCAGCTTCAGCTTCTTCCCCTTATACGTGCATGCGACTTCGACGGGGTCGCGGGTGGTGTTCGTCTCGTCAGCGGCGCGGTTCCGCTCGTAGCCGAGAAGGCGGTTCATGAGGCTCGTCTTCCCGCTGTTCGTGCGGCCCACGATGGCTACGCGGATGTACCGGTCGGTGCAATTGCGATCACGAATCTCCTCCATGGCCGCCTCGTCCCCACCCATCGCGAGCTCTTCGATGTCCCAGTCGTTCTCCACTTTGCGCATCGCGTGAATGTGGTAAAGCGGCTCCAGCAAGGCCGAAAGCATATCGAGCCCCTCCCGCTTTCGCACCGAAAACGGAACGGCATTGCCAAGGCCGAGGCGGTTGTACACGTCCAGTATGAGAGCCTCCTCCTCCTCAGGCACGAGATCCATCTTGTTCGCCAACAGGCACGCTGGGGTCTTCTTGGCTGCCAGATACTGGATCAGGTCGTGCTCCTCCGCGGACACGTCCTCATCCACAGCGGTGACAACGATGGCGGCGTCGGCTGTCTCAACGGTGCGGAACGCCTCCTCGACGAGCTTGCCACCAACAAGCCCCGGGGTGTCGATGATGGTGAAGTGCAGGTCGTCCAGCACCGCATGCGCTTCCACGCAGTCCCGCGTGATGCCATTAAAGTCCTTTACAACGTTCTTCTTTGCTGGCATGGTGGGGTCCTGACAAAGCAGGTTGAACAGCGAGGACTTGCCGCTGTTCATGCGGCCGACAAGGGCCACACGCAGGCGCTGGTCACCCAGAGTCCTGACCACCGGTGTCCACCCGGCCACGCGCCGGCGCTGCTCGTCGGTGCGTATGGCGTCTTTCATGACGGGGGAAATGTCGTTCAGTCGGCTACCGGACCGTTTCACCTCCTCGTGCCAGCTAAAGTGAAGACCGCCTCTGATTTGGGTACGCCGGGGCAGTGCGTTGACGAAGTCCTTGGCTCCCATCTTGGGGATCGCTTCAGGTGAGGATGTCACAGGAGCAAGCGCACGCGGGGCAGAAATTGACGCGAAGCCGCGACAGGCGGTGAGGAGAGACCAGGATCGTGACATGACGATATTGCTCGAGCTCAGCGGGAAGCGGTGTGCTCGTGAATCGCCCCATGATGTGAAACCCGCTAAAGATACGAAACAGGTATGACGCATTGCCGCAGAGGGACGTGGAGTGGTGGAGTACTCAGCCTGCTGGTGCGCGTGACTTCACTACGACACACAGATTACTGCAGTCCCACGATCGGGTTCGATGCAGAGATAGGGACGGCAACAGTGACAGGGGCCAGCGCAGAGGTTCCAGCACACACTCAAGAGCCAAAGATAAAGAAGAGCGCAAAGATGAAGAGTGATAATGAAGACCAAAGGTTGTACGCACACAGGTAGAGGGTCAGTGAGCACTCAGCAGTGCAGCACGTCGCTGTGCAGCCCGCACACATCGAGCTAATTCACATACACGTAAAGCACTGACCATCTAGCAGGTGGATACAGGGGGAGCCTCAGATGTCAAAGGGTGAAAGAGAACGGAGAAAGAGAGGCCACAGGGGAAGCACAGACATCCAGGCATCAGTCTCCCTCCTCCATGGTGCCTCTCTCCCTGTCGCCATCGCTGTCCGGCACTGTTTCGGCAACTGAGGCCTGTACACGCGATGCGCCATAAGTGGTGAAGGCTGCCATTTCTGTTTTGTACCTTCGCACTATTCCGACTCGCGCCCTCTCCCCTACACACCACACGCGCTCACGCGTGACACAGCAATGAAGGTGGACAGCGGATCTCCGCAGCTTCCCTGCACTCACACCCAGCCCTCCATCGGCTTCGGCAACGTCTCCTTTTCATGAGCAGTTGGGCAAGGGAAAACAAGATGTACACAAGATGCGGGGAGGGGAGCGACGGGGTGACATCGCGTACACCCACCAACACGCTACGTACAAGTCACATAATTCTTCAGTTTCGTGGTTAGCATCGTTTTCGTAGCCTCATGCTTGGCCGTCGGCACACACTTTTCTAGGAGATAGGTGGCCACATCCTCGTGACCAGGAAGGGCGTCGAGAACAAGATGAATGAGCTCCTCGTCGGGCGCCACTTTGTTCAGCTCACGGCGTACAACTGTCGCAATGGGACGCCCATCCGTCGGGTCGAAACAGTTGACCGTCAACATCGCCCTCACAGCCTCAGTATCCATGCGGTCACAGGCCGTCATGAAGAGCTCGTCAAGATGCTCGCGCTCGATGGTGGCAGAGACGTCCTTCATCAGGTCAAACAACGACCCCAGTGAGAGAACACTGGAGTGCATGATCGCCGTGCTCACAAGAATGGCAAGTTGATGGTCGTTCGCATGCGTGGCGAACGCCATGGTCGTCGCCGTGTCCCAGCAACGCTCGACAAGATCGAGAAACATTATATCGTTCATATTCTCCCCCGAGAACTCGGGCTGCTGGATCAGCTCCTTCATCTGCTCCACATTGTTGTTGCACACGCACTGGTGGAGCTTCTCCTCAAAGGACTGCCGTTGACCCATGACGATAGTATGGCAAAGTGCGCGCGTCTCGATGTGTCTATAAACGAATGGGTTGCTCACGGAGTTGTAGTCATCACGTTCGATATGGATCACGCTCCGCCTTCTTCAAGTTGTAGCGCTCGTGCGTGGCAAAGGGAAAGGGCCGGCAGCAGGAAAAGCACACGCAAGGGCCGGTAAACTGTACCGATCTTGCAATGGCCCCGTATATGTCGAGAAAAGACCGTGGGAGGATCAATCGGCTGCCGCAGCGATCGTCGCCGACGCTGATGTTCGTATCGGTACTTCTCACCGCTATGGACGTATGTATATATATATATATATATAGATAGATAGATAGATAAGGAGAAAAGGAAAAAGAGATGTGGGCGTGCGTGCGTGTGTCAGACCCGAAAAAAAAAAGCGAATGAGGATGCGGCAGCTTGAATGCTTGCTTTCTGTGCGCATCACAGAGTGGAAGACACCACGCGGGGCAGGCGGAGATCACAGAAGAGGGCAGACATGCAGTTCGCGGCGTGTGCTGTAGCGTCGGGAAGAATGGATGGGATGATGGCATTGGCGTCCACCCGTCCAAAAGTGGGAAAGGGCAGCGGGGTGACGCACACCACTGGAAAGAGGAAACACAGCAAAGCCTCCAATGTACCATCCACGGCACTAGAGAGACACACAGAGGTGATGTGGCAGCGCTCGAGGATATCAGTGCACAGCCCATCGATTCCGAGCTACGGTGCTAGGGCAAAAATAAACGTAGCAACAGGAGCGGCGACGTGAGGAGGAACGCAAAATAAAGTGAAACGCGCCAGTGCACGCCGTGCACCGAAGTACCTCTTCAACGTCTCCTCGGTGATTTCACAACTCCTCTGCACACAACAGACGCCACTGCTGTCCAAGCCCGGCATCGCAGCACATGCTTCAGATGCAGCCTTCATGCCTCGCGGCAATTCATTCCGCATTTTCCTTGAACGCCATCGTGTCGCTGCCAGCGTCAACAGAAAATCAAGCTAAGATCAGCAGGCGCAGATAAACGTCACAGTAACAGGAAAAATGCGGCAGTCACAAACACTCGACGCGGCCGTGTACCTGCATCTGGTTTTGAGTAGGTAGGGCGGCGCCTGCTAGCACGCTTTCAGCGTAATGACGAGGGAGCGCAACCACACGAAGGCGCGCATATCCGCCCGCCGTAGCATATCTGACTGGCAGAATCCGAAAACAACCTTCTTACCCAGAACACACCGACCGCATGAACCCCTCTTAGTACTCCGTGCTGCAGTAGTTGATGAGCACGCGCGAGAGAAGCACCGGCAGACTGGCAATGATCGGGCCGTACTTGCTTGAATTCTCGTACAAGTCGAACAGCGGCGCAGCCACAAGCTCCACGCCCTCCTGCACCATGTTAAAGTACACCGTTGGCTCAAGATGTACAAGGTGAATGGTGCGTACTTCCCGCACGCTGCTTGCGGCGATGTGCGCTGGAATGTACGGATACATGTGCGGTGTGAAATGCGGTCGATACCAGGTAGCCAGCACCTCCCCCACACGAAAGCAACTACCTGCCTTGGACACGTTGTGTGACATGCCCACATCAACGACCGTATCCGTGTTAGCTGTGTTCGCCAGCTCAGCAGCGCCCGCTGGTGTCTTCGCTTCGTTCAGCAAGTGACGACCCAGCTTGCGTAGTAGGCAGTTTTCCTCTGCCTCACCACGACGACAGCGTCCGCCCGGCAGACGATACGTAATCTCGGCATTCGTGTTGGAGGGTGGCACAGTACGCATGCCATCCGCATCGCGAGTTCTCAAGTTGATCTGCTTCATAAGAAGAATATGAGGGTGACGATGGAGGTGGACGAGAAGAACGCCCTCCACGGAGTGCACACACGGTTCCTCTTCACATCGCTTCTTTAAGCTCATCAACTTTTCAATGGCGTTGGGAGGTCGAAATGGAACGCAGCTGCCAGCGCCAAGGTTGGCCTTGGGTGCCGCAACACTGGCGTGGCCGTTGGAGACATCTACAGAAGTTTGCGTATAGTTCTCCAGGGGGTAGATGTCTAGCTTCGTCTTGAGCGACATTGTCGCGCCTGCGCCGTGGTCGCGTGTGTACGTGCAGTACGGGGGCACGAGGAGCACAGAAAGACGTACCAGTAAGAAGGGAAGCCCGCGCAAACGGAGCGCCCGGAACCTCACAGTCCCCCAGGGCCCGTCACCAGTGGGAGACGCAAATAAACATAGCAGGGAAGAAAAGAGGAGCACACGAGGTGTGGAGGAGACCGCACTAGAGATCGGCGGAAGGGCTGCGTAGCACACTTCCTTTGAAGGTGGTAGCTGTATCGCATACACAGAGCACGGCACAGAATTGCCGCCGCGCTTCTCCACTCGACTGGCAAAAAAGCAGAGGAGCTCAGAGAAAAAGCGGCATGGCGCCAGCAAGCAGGGAAAATGCCTGCCACACAAACCACGGTGAAGCATTTAGATAACCACCGCTGAGGGGCGAGTGCAGCGCTGAAGAGCGCCCATGTCCCATGCGGGCAGGTAAAGCTGCGGAGAAAGGGAAAAACAAATGGGGGTCGTAAAATAGTGTTCGGGTGCCATGCGCTGCGCCTCGCAGCGCTCACACCCGAGAAAATAGCGAAAGCGGTACAGAGGAACTCTCCGGCAAACGGGAGGGGGGAAGGAAGAGAGGGGGACGCAACCAGATGACCGCGCCAGTTGCAGCATCGAGTAGAGCTGCCACCCAAAGTACCGCCATGCTTTCCATAGCCTGTCCTGGCTCCTTGCGTTCCTCTATGCCGCCCCTCCCCCCCCCCTGCCAATGCCTACTCTGTCTTCAAAGGAGTTTCCTTGTGCAGTAGATACTGGGCAATGCGGGCACCATCGCGAGCAGCCCACGCCGCATTGCACAGGAGTCCCTCCACTCCCTGCTGGAATGACATTCGAGTGCGAGACTGCAGTTCCTCAGGCATGCCGTCGAAGAATCGGCGCAATGGAGCCACCAGCACCTCATCACTGCTGTGCTCAATCAGCTTCAGCATCCTGGCGAGGAGCACTGATGGCGCCTTTTGGACCAACTGCGGCCACTTGTCCATTAGCTGCTGAACGAAGATCGTCTGCGTCTGTACACCCTGCGCCAAATCGAGCATCACTGTGAACATGTCCTGACTGCTCACGGCATCCGAGAGGAGATAGTCCATCAGCTTCGGCACGTCCGTTGACGGCTCCGCCACCGCCGCGAGCGCGCCAAGATACTGCGTCCGTTCCTCCGCGTATGTAGTTTTAGCAATAAGCTCCTGCACCTCGGCCATCGCAGGTCGGCCGTGCGTGTTGACATGTACAGCGTACACATAACCAAGCATGTCAAACGAAATGGGGCTCGTGGTGCGCTTGGCGTAGAGATCACGTGCCACCGTAGTGGCTGTGACGTTGTTGCACGAGAGCAACCGAGAGAAAACGAGTAGGCGCGCTTGCTGAGTGCGGTGACCGTCTTCGCGGCGCGGCTGAAACCCGAGCCGCTGCATCGCCGGGGAGTAGAGACGATCGCAGAAGTCGTCAAATGCGGTTCGCACCTCCGGCGAGCTTCGAGAGAGAATGATGCGCAGATCCTTCTCAAACTGAGCCACCTCGGACCACACTGTGTAGTCGTCCTCGCTGTGGTAATGGGAGAGAAGCTCCATGACCTGCACTGTATCGCAGTAACCTCCGCGCGCAAACGCGGCGTAGTCTGCAAGGAGTGAGTAGCGGTCTGTGGCATTGATGACCTTCGCGGTAAGCGGGCCCACGAGCCCGCGTAGCATCTCTGCAAGTGTACTGCACACGGCAGAAAGGGATCTGGTCCGAGTTCACCTTCATCCAAGTCGCACCCCCAATCGAAAGAGATATGGTGCGGTCGGCCAGCACGACAGGCACAGTCTTGACCTCACCATCTGCGGTCCCGTACGTGTAAAACATGGGGATTTTCCAAACTGACGTATCCTCGTCTGCCGCCATGTCTCTCACGGCGTAGAAACGCTGCTGCGTCAGAGCCAGTGTACCGGCCGCTGTGTCGTGTACGGCCTGCACATATGGGTACCCCTGCTCTCTGGTCCAGCGTTGAAGCGCCTCTTTCAAATTGGGGGTTGCAGGGCCGGAGAGGGCCTCCCACAGCTGCAGCGATGTAGCCGATGCGTACGCATAGCGGGAGAGATAGTCCATCAGTCCGCGTTGGAATCCCTCCTCGCCAACGAATTTGGCCGCCATGCGCAGCACCATGGCTCCCTTGGAGTAGCTGATTGCATCAAAGATGCTGTCCACCTCTCGCACATTTTGCACCGGCAACTCAATGGGGTGCGAGGAGCGCATTGCATCGAGTTGGAATGCTCGGCTTCCCTCATCGTGCACGAACTGCGTGTCCACCACCCATTCGGGAAAGACCTTGTTCACCGCCCACGTCGCCATGTAGGTAGCAAAGGACTCATTCAACCACAGGTCGGACCACCAGGCCATGGTCGTCAAGTTTCCGAACCACTGGTGAGCCAGCTCATGCGCCACTACCACCGCGACCCGCTCTTTCTGCATGGCGCTCGCCTCCTCTGAGGCCAGCAGTGTCTGCTCACGGAACGTGATACAGCCCCAGTTTTCCATAGCCCCAAAGGCAAAGTTGGGCAATGCGATGAGGTCGAGCTTTGGAAAGACCTAGGGTAATTGGAAGTACTCCTCGTAGAGCGGAAGCACCTTGGCGGCCACCGTCAGCGCGAATCGTGTATGCTCGACCTTACCCCGTGAGGTGACTGCACGGATGATGATGGAGGAGGGGGATGCCAGTTCCTCACCGTGACCGGTCGCTGCGGCACCGCTCCGGGGCACCGCCACTTCCGTCGTCTCTAGCTCCCCAATCACCCACGCGACGAGATACGTGGACATCGCCATGGCAGAACGAAATTCCCAACGCGCGAGGCCGCCAGGCAACTGTACCGTCGCTCTGGGAACGTCGTTGCTCCACACCTGCAGTTTCGCAGGGACGGTGATGTCGAGGGCAAATGTCGCTTTCAGGGCCGGTTCATCCCAGCAAGGGAAGACGCGGCGGGCCTCAGCGGGGCACATTTGCGTCGCCCCCACGTAGGAAGTGACGCCCTCGTACGTGTAGTGACTTCGGTAGAAAGCGAAGAGATTCTCGCTAATGATTGCCGTGTAGCGAAACCGCAGCTGAGCAGCATCGGTGAGTGCCCGATCCACCTGCACCGATATGCGCTGGTCCTCCGTCAACTCCGTAATGCCCTGCACAGTTACTGGAGCATCGTTGCCCCCATCGCCCACGATCCTGCACACTGAAACGTAAGAAAACGTTAGTCCAACTGCATTCAGAACGAAGGTGCCCGTGGGTTCAGTGATGTGCACATCGATGGCCACCTCCGCCGAGAACGTGGCGCCCTCAAGATCAGGAGAGAGGGCAATATGGTAGTGCTTCGGCCGAACACTGCTCGGTAGGACGTGACGAGCGGCGGCAATTACAGAAACGAAGGAGAGCAAAGTGAGGGGGTACAATGGCCCACAAGTTCAAGGAGCACTGCTTGCGCCTTCAGGAATTACTCCTTTTGGAGTCCGTGGGGTCAGTGCACAGAAGAAGGTGCACGGGGTGAGAGCACAACGAGTCACATACACAGAGATGGAGAAAGGTATTGAAATGCGCGTTGGTCGATCGTTAACGCGCGGTGAGGGTGACAGGAGGAGCCCTATCTAATGAGATAGCGGAGCCGACGATAGTAGAAACGGAGAACGCAGCCTGAGTGATAAGGTCGAAGATGCGCGCACACAGAGACGAGGACAAGGCCCGCACACACGCACATAGCAGTTAATGTGTGGAAAGCTCCGAATCAGAGAAGGGAGATGGAAAGGGAAGCGCGAACGATACAGACGCATACCACACGGGCGCATCCAAAGCCACGACGAAGCACAACGAAAGCGGTAAATGCGCGACACGGCTGGTGAAAAGCTTCGTCACATCACGCAATCGCACGAGGTGCTAATACGCACGTATTCGACACTTCTCTTGCGCGTCACCGAGGAGGCGGCCGATCACTCTACTCAGCGGTGACATCGACGCGTCACCGGGGGGGGGGGGAAGGGGTCATCTGGTGTCCTGTACACAGCCGCTCCAAAGCGGAAACACTGTGGAATGCTAAAAATACAGTCACACGCGGAGAGGCCGTTGGAAAGCAACGACGCGGTCCGCAGCGATTGAAGCACACACATAAAACGACGGCACACATGCGATTCTTCGTCTTGTGTGTCTATGAGGAAGACGCAATATTTTTCAGAGGAAGATGGCAGAGCACGCACCAGTCACCGTTGCATGTACTTGAAAGGAAGAAACGCCGCTGCCTTCCTTCTTCGCTCCCGCGCGGTCACGTGACCATCTCCCTGTCGCTCCGCAGTATGGCATCGACAGCGTCAGAAAGGTAAACGAGTTCGGCAACGCGGTTGAGGCCGACCATACGGATCTTTATGACGTGCTCAAAGGGAATTTCGATCTGGAACGCGTTTTGCGGAGCGACAATGTTGTCACCGTCTGTCACAAAGTACGAGTAGAGCCCCTGCAAGAGGTGGAGGTGGGAGGCGACGAGCACGGGGGTGGTGCTAGCTTGAATGTCGTGGATATGGGGCTCGAGTCGAGAGTTAAACACTTGGTGGATGCACTCGCCATTGGGCCATGCTGTGTAGTACGGGTCCGCCTTCATCGACTGCAACGTGTTCGGCATAGTTCGCACGATGTCAGACAGCAGCTGCCCTTCGCAGTCGCCGTGATTGATGTCGTCCAGGGAAGGGAAGTACAAGACGCGACAGCGCAGAGAAGGTTTTCTCTCCGTTTGTTCTGACGCTGTGGTCGGTGTGGATCGACACTTGATGGACTCCTCGGCAAAGTAGTGCACTGTCTGCGTACACCGCTTCGCGCAGCTCGTCATGACGGTCAAGGAGGTTGTCGATGGAATTTCCTTCTGGAAGTACTCCAAGAGGGCCCGGCTGTATGCGTGGCCCCGAGCAGTGAGGCGCGAGTTCCCGCCTATGCGATCGGTCAGCAAATCAACGTACTCACCGGCGCGGGTGAGGTACAAGTTCATTGGAGTTTGGCTGAGGTTGTGCAGCATAAAGGCGAGACGGCTGGGCATCCATCCGGTGATCATGTTCAACGAGTACGTCTGGGTATCCTCAATTCGAATGTAGGGCGTGTCGCAGTCCGTAAGAGGACTGAGTGTCTTGTAGACCGCCTCGTGTTGCTTGATGACGTCGTAATAGCGATCCACGAAGTCGTCCGGCGCGTTTGGGAACATCTCCTTGGCGAGCAAGATGTTGCGGTGCACTGTCTCCTTGTTGGTAGTGACCACCTCCACAAAGACGACGCGAGTCATGTTTATACGGCAGGTGTCGCGAATAGCGTGGAGCAGGTATTGGCGTCGTGAATGTGTGGTCTGCGTGCCGTCAAGAATGGCAACACCACTGGTCCTGTAGATGTAGGTGGTGAGATCGTCCGCCAGCTCCTTGGCGATTCGAAACTCGAGGTCCGTTGTGCCCATCGACAATGGCACGTCAGCGCCTTTGTCTGCTCGATCCATCATGGCCCGTTCGACACGGCGGCGGCACGCCTGATGCGAGAATACCTTGCACGTCAACCCGTTCCACTGGAAGTAGCGCCGGATTTGCTCCGCCACATACGTCTTGCCACGCCCGGGGAGCCCCACCATAATGACAATGAGTGACCCGAGCATGGGCTGTGGGATGGCCGAGAAGTCAGGCTGGTGCATCGACACGGGTGTCGACTCAAAGGAGGAAGGCCTCCCGATGAAGGAGTCAGGCACTATGTCAGCCTCCTGGTCCAAGAAGCCAGACAGCGCCTGCGCGATGTCGCCGAAGCCGTTCTCCTCCGCTACTTCAAGAGGCGTGTTACCGTCACGATCGAGCAGCGACACATCTGCGCCAAATTCAAGGAGCACCGTAACCACTGAGAAACGACCGTTCATGCAGGCAATATGAAGCAATGTACGGCCATCGTAGTCACAACTATTTGGATCTGCTCCGCCAGCCAATAGAATTCGGGCACCTGCGGCGTCGCCAGAGGCGGCCAATTGGCACAGCTCCACCGTGAGCATGTGCAACACAACGGGGTCGATGACGTCCTCTGTAGTGAAGTTATGCTCCCCGACGGAGTCCGGATCGATGATCTTGCTCTCGCTTGCCTCCAGCGCCTCCAGGTGCTTGTCAATACGGGCAATCTCCTCCTGAATCATGGCCATGCGCTGAAAGGAAATAGGTTTCAGTCTCCGTTTCCTGGAGGCCTCACTACAACCGACAGTCTGCGGGTGGAGGGCCGGACTGGGAGTCGCCACCCCCGGTGTTGGAGACGCCTCCGACATCACGATGCGCACTTGTGTTCTTGTGTCAAATAAATGTGTAAGTGCGTGTGTGTCAGCCGGCCGCTTTGAAGGACACAGCGGAGAGCAATGAAAGAGGGGAAGGGAACAGCCGAGTGGGGGGCAGGCATCGGGGCAATCGTGGTCGTCTGAATGACAGCGACAATGCACTCCTCTACGGAACAGAGCGGGCCGCAGAGGAAGGTGTAAGGGCTACTGAGAGCAGAACAGCCATCTGCAGCCTCAAGTGGTACACTGCGAGATAGCGCGCACTACTTCTTGTTTCCAGCGAGAACCTGCTCCCGTTGAGGGGAGATGTGGTCGAGTGGAATTATACGGCAGGCATGAATAAGCTCGATGCGCTGGAGCTGGCAGAAGTTCTTCTTGCATCGACCACACACACACACACACACACACGCCAGGTTCCCTTGCCACTCAGTCAGCCCACTTCGTGTTGGACACCCTCAATGCGGTGAAGAGGAACGTTGATGTCAACGCGCTCGAGGCGTGAGAGAATGCTGAGCAAAGGGCAGCGAACTCACACCAGATTGGCGCTGGATATTTTCCATTGCTAAGAAAGCGAGGATGATGCACCCTTACAGGTGCACTTCCCGTAGGGAGGAAATTCGAAAAAAGCCATTCGGCATGCGGAAGCGGGGCGTGGGGGGGGGGGGGGGGGGGGGGAACTGTCGTCTCCGCTACAAACGGAAGCCTGGAGAACGCTGCATCCTTCGTCTCCCCTCACCCACCCGCAACTACCTCTCCTCTTGCACAAGCTGCTCCCTGGTGGTATATACACAGTAACAGCACGAAAGAGATAGAGAGAGACAAGACGGGCCGCACAGGTGCCTTACGATACGCCCAACGCGGCATTGAAGCCCTCAAGAGTATTCTGCAGGAGCATGGCAATAGTCATGGGTCCAACACCACCTGGGACTGGTGAAATCCACGCTGCGCGCTCAGCAGCCTCCTCAAAGCATACATCACCGACAAGACGATAGCCTTCCTTCTTGGATGGGTCCGTTACAGGCGTCGTACCGACATCCACCACGGCGGCCCCTTCCTTGATCCACTCTCCTTTGACGTACCCGGGACGACCTATCGCCGCAATGACAATGTCGGCCGTGCGCAGGTAATCGATCATGTCCTCAGCCAATGTACCTGAGTGAACAATGGTGACAGTGGCGTTTTCCTTCATGAGGAGCGCAGCCACCGGAGCGCCGACAATGTTGCTGCGGCCCAGCACAACAGCGCGCTTGCCAGATATCTCGATACCACAGCGCTTCAAGAGCACAATGACGCCCTTCGCTGTACAGGGGGTAAAGAGCGGCTCCCTGCCTTTGCAATGGAGCAACCCGACGTTGACAGGCAGCAGCGCATCGGCATCCTTGTCTGGGTGAATTTTCTCAACAGCTCTGTTTTCATTCAGATGCTTCGGCAAAGGCAACTGGACAATGATACCGTGGCAATTGGGATCGCTGTTGAGCTTCTCGACGTTGGCCTCGAGCACCTCCTGCGAAATGTCCTCGGGCAATTCCACGTTGAAGCTGGCCATCCCAACCTCCGCTGCGGCTCGGTGTTTCAGCTGCACGTATTTTTTCGAGTCCATACGCTGCCCCACGATGATGGAGGCGAGGCCCTGGCACCCTGCCGTTGTGAAGATCCCTCAAGGCAGCCACCCTTTCCTTCAGCTCGGTGCGGATTGCTGCCGCGATCGCCTTGCCATCAATAATCTGAGCAGAAGGCATCGCGGCACGTAAAGACACGGATAGAAACACGTTTTCGTAGAGAAGCCTGTGAGCACTGGAGGAGAAGTGGCGGTAGAGGGGGACGTGTGGACGCTGTTCCCCTTCGCTTTGAAGACCCGCGAGTCCTTCTTCGTGCCTTTTCTTGGCAAGCGTTGACGAGCTGGCCCTTCGTATAGGATGGGGGAAGCAGATAGACGTGCAGGTATCGGTAGGGCAGGGCAGGGCAGGGAAGAGAGAGAAGACAGACGTCAGTTCTATACCCCACGTTTATGAGTCTATGCCGATAGAAACTTACAGTGCAACCGAATGAGAGTAATTTCGAGGGGTGCGGTAACGAGAGCGAGAAGCAGCCGGTGCGAGTCTCTGTGAGTGTAGCAAGAACAGCACAATGTGAGACGTCCTTGTCGTCATTGACGAACGTGTCACACAAAAGAGTGCGGGCATGGTGACGGAGATACAGCAGCCCACAGAGGCACACGAGAGCATCCACACACCCGACATCGGCGGGTGGGCCACATTAGTGTGTAGAGCGTCGCGGCGTTGAAATAAATAAAACAAGAGCCAATGGAGAATAGAAAGGCCGGCAAAACTGCAAGAGAAAGAGATGGGGCCGTGGGAGCTTCAGCACTCGCAATGCGCACAGACTACAACGAGTCGTGTAGTCCTACACAGCACACATTGGCAAGCGCCATCTGTTCGCTTGCACAACTGGCAAGGTATGCATGGCGCAGGCCCCACAAGGGCTTCCTCAGTCAATAGGTGGCGGACGTTCTATGTAGAAACTATAAGGAGCGGCTTGTTGTTCAAGGTACACAGTAATGCTCTCAAAAGGAGAACAGCGAGTAAGAAGAGTCGCTGTGGAGGACCAGGAAGGTACCTCACGCACAGTCCTCGATGTATCCCTCGAAAGTATTACGCCGATGCCTCCGCGCCCTTCTCCTTGCCGCGCTGCTTTTTTCCTTTGCTCTGTCCCCCCCCCTCTCCCCATTCAACAAAGAGTACGCGTTGCTCGGCCAATGCTCTGCGCTGCAGCACGCACGCACCCGCCATTCGCGCGGCCAACGTACGCCTATATGTGTAGACAACAACGCGCGAAGAGACGGGTGACAGAGGAGCGGGTGAGGGAGACGAACCGCCAAGGCAGCGGCACCATCTCCTACAGAGCAAGGGCGGCACCAGCAGATCCTAAGGAAGGTGATGATACACTCCTGCATCGCAAGAGAGAGAGAGACGTATGATGCCTATGCGACACCTTCGACAGCTACATAAAGAAAAACACTGAAGAGAAAGAGAAGCACAGCATTTTACGTTCGCCGTGGTGCGCATCTATCCATGTGTGCAGATCTATAGAGATGTATATATGTGTGTATATATAGAGAGAGATTTGTGTGTGTATGTGTGTGTGTGCTCGTGTGCATCTATGAGAGCCCAACGGCTACTTCGTCGTCCCTCCCTCCCCCACGCTCCCCTCTCCCCTGGAGATGGTTCACTGATCGTGCACGTTCACCTTCTATCACGCAAGGGTGAACCGCACGAAGAGTTGCATCGGAGGTGAGAAGGAACGGGGAAAGGGTGATGCGATGCATCGACACCGTGGCAATTTCGGAAGGAATTCGGGCACAGCATAAGCGGGGTCCTCTGGCGCTATGCAAGTGTAGAGAAAAAAAAAAAAAACAGCACAGTCACTCGCTGGCGCTCAGCGAGGAGCAGCACGACAGGCTGGGGAAGAGGACTGCTGTAGGAATCCGGCTCACGGCATGACGCTCGGGCTGAGCATAGATTTGCTTGATCAGGTTGCCTGGACTCCGTTCCGCATTGTTCTTCTGAAGAGCAGCATACACAACTGGCAGCAGTACACGCACCGACTCGCTCGGTTCGCCGGTTGCGAGTCGGGCAGCGTGGCGACTGCTGTGAAGTGCCGCAGCTGCCAGACAAGATTGCCGATACTGACCGTAGTAGGTGTGAATCGACAGAGAGGCAATGAGATATTCCAGCAGCTGGCGCTGCTCCGGTGACGCCGGCGGGTCTTGGTGAAGCAGAAGCGCCTCGCAGAAGTGGTGCAGTGTGGACACGGTTGTATCGAACTGCAGCGTCTGCACGATTTCCTCCTCAGCCGTCATGACACTGTCTTGCGCGAGCTTCATCTTTACGGACACGAACTGCGGGTCCAGTGTCGGCCATGAATGATCACACTTAGAGGCGAGCAGGAGGGCTGCCATGCTGTACAGCCGTAGCTTTTCTTTCGGGCTGTTCTGACGGGCAAGGAAGCGGTCGAGCAGGGCAACGGCAAGGAAGTAGGCGTCGAGGGACAGCGGCACACCACAGAATATGGTGAATATGAAAAGCTCCTCGCAGGCCCGCGCACGAACGGCCTGCGCCGACATACCCTGCTTCAGAGGGTACACCATAGAACTCTGCGCGCGCTCATCCATATCGATCAGGTCGTCCAGCACGGTGGGGTAGTACGCCCCGGAAAAGGTGAAGGCTCCAAATCGCTGCTGCACCGCATCACGCAGCGCGGTGCAGAGTGCTACGGTATCCACAGCTTCCTCTGCAGGGCGTGCGCGCAGCCACTTTTCCATCCACTCACGGTTGTTGGGACCCAACTGGATCGCTAGCTGGCGGACCTCCCCCACCGTCAGCGGCTCTTGCAGCCGCGCCGCCAACAGCACCTTCTCCTTCAGCTCCATGAGTGTCAGCTCCGTCCCCTGCAGCAACACGTGTTGGCGGCGGGTGAGCACAGCGACAATCTGATCACTCAGCTTACGCGATGGGTCGCGCGAGCGTCCCCACACTTCTCCGAGAATGCGCACGGCCTTCGCGTCCGCGCGTTGGAAAAGTGGGAAAAGAAATCGCTCCACATGTGCAGTCGTGAGAATGTATCGGTTGTTCGTCAGCTCTGTCTCATCCAAGTCGCGCACAAAATGGTCTCGAATGCGTTGCTGAATCATTCTAAACGTTAACGGTCGCAGCGTTTCCGTGTGCCTCCTCTCAGCCTCTTCTTTGGCGACCACGTAGGCCGGTCGTCGCAGCACCGCTTGCGAGCAATCGAGTGTGCTGCCATGGGGCTGCGGCGGTGGCGACACGAAATTCAACGACACAGGGCCGAGAATATTACGTGTCGGCAAAGCGCAAACGGTTTTCGCAGGCCCGGTGGCATTGCGGTTTGTGTCCATCACTGCCGACATGTTGTGTTCATTCAACAGATGGCAATGAAGCTTTGGAAGTTCAGCAATACAAATTTGTGTGTGTGTGTGTGTGTGTGTGTGTGTGTGCGGCTTCGCCTGCTGCTGTGAGGCTGCGTGCAGGTACTCGTAGCTACCGGTGGTAATAATGGGGAAGGTGGAGGCAGGGTAAGAGGAGAAGACGGCTCACAACTCAGCAAGGTGTCACCTTGGCACCTTTTCTGCTGAATAACGTCTCTTCCGCTCCGTTGCGTGTCTGTGGACGGCGAGGGTATGTATATTCACAGAGGAGGATAAAGACGGGATCGACATAGCCGCACAGCAGAGATGGAAGCTCGGACTGACACCACGGGGCCTCAGACGATCCTAGGGACCATGCATACATCTGCAGGCATCTGTCGCAAGCCCCACCCTTCCTCGTTCATCACCCTCCTTCCTTGTTTGTCTTCACGGTGGCGAGGACACTGTCGACTGAGGCGCCAGATCCACGTCTGGCTCCCCACGATGGCTGCAGGACAGGCGCCCACAATAATGGTGTCCAATGTTCTCATACAAAAGGCCACAGGACCAAGTGGTGGTGCGTGTGGACACCCCTGTCTCTCCTTGCCTCCTCCGCCACAGAGGCAAGTTGACGGTGGCAGGAGAAACACTCAGAGTGGCTGTGTGAAGCCAAGAGGGGGATGGGGGCCCAGACGCAGCAGCGCTGCATCACTTCCTCTTCTGTTGACTCGGTGCGTTTGTGGTTTTCGTAGGGATGCACAGTCCACCTGCACAGCAGGGATGCGTTCCGTTGAAACGAGCACGTAGGTAAACGCGCGTCGTATGCTGTGCCCCTTGCAGTTGAAAGGTGCAGTCGAAGCTGCAGCCACGGTGGTGTGAAAGGCCGTAAAGCGGAAAGACATAGTGGTCAAATGCGCTCGTAACGTCTCCACACATACACACACACACACGCGCGCACGCGTACACGTACACAGGGCAAGAAGAAATCTGGCACACACACACACACACACACACACGCACAGAAGCTTGTGAACAAAGCACCGGCGAGAGCACTCCAGAGGGCACTCAGCAGCATTGCAGCGTAACAATGTACGGGCCGCTGCGTCGCGTTCCGGCTAGTGGCGCTCTCCTACAGGCCAAAGCATCACAGCAACCAAAATGCGCAGGCGATGCGCCCCGCCGTGGGCGCGCGCGGTGTGACAGGGGTGTGCCCTTCCCCGGCCCTTTTTCCATGTTTCCTCATCCTCTCGATCCGGTGTACGCGGCACCACCGCTCACCGGGAGCCGGATGCCCTCTTACACTAGGGGAAGCTTGTCCACTCTAACCAGGTGGCTAAAGAAAGTATCTTCGGCTACGCTCAGCACGACGCGCACCGGCGTACCGGAGGCGGGACGGTAAGACTCCCCCTTCGTCGTGTTCGTCTCGGTCGTTCTCACGTAGACAGGAATCGAGGTGTACACGGCCTTTTGTCGAACCTGCGCATCGGACGCGTAGGCGGCTGCCATCAAGCCCACGGTTGTTCGGCGCGTGCTGTCAACACTCGTGTAGTACCACTGCAACCCTGTCGCCACCATCTCGACGCTCGTGGCCGCGGACGACGGATTCGACACAATGGCTGTATAGGCATCCCTTGTCCATGTGGCAGTCACGTCAATAGGAAACAAAGTCACGGGTCGCCCATGCGTAGCCGCCATGATGTAGCCTGCCGCCGCGGGATCCATGTAGAAGTTCCTCTCTGCCTTCGTGTTCATGCTGAAGAGGTAATTGGCGTTGCCGGCTTCGTTGAAAGCGCCACCGGCGACGAAGATGTCGACAACATTCGAGCGGCGTGTGGGGTGCTCGCTCAAAAAGTGGGCCGCCTCCGTGCACGGGCCGACAATGACAAAATTCACGGACTGCTTCGCCAGCACCTCCTCCAGCGGTAGCTCAAAGTTGTCCAAGGAGGAAGTCTCCGAGGTGTACACTGGAACCGTCCTCGTGTACCCCTCCGCTTGAAGTGCACCGAGGATAAGATCGACGTTACCCCGACTCGAAAACAGCTTTTCCACCGCAAGTGAGTTGTTGTTCAAGACAATCATGCAGAGAACAACATCACGGCGCTGAGTAAGATAGCGAATGATCTCCGTGTTGTACGGTGTGCCGTCAGTGAAGAGAACAGTGGGCACAATGGTCGAAGCCCTCGCTCCCGTCCGCCCAAACGCGTAGACAACGAGTAGAAACAGAAAGAGGAAGTAGCACGCGAAGGCGATAAGCTTAATCGCCCTGATCTTGCGCGGCTGGGGCATGTCGCACCAGCGTTGGTAGTACTCCTTGATCTGATCCATTTTTGCTATCACGTCTCTCCGTGTGTGCCAGTGGGTGGGGGCGCCACGACGGCCAAACACGATTACCAAGAACAAAAGTGAAGAGAGATGGCAAGTGCTGCCGACCTGTTCCTCGGTACTCGTTGAGGGAGACGGAGAACGGGGCCACACCCCCAAGCGGCGGGCACAAGAGCACACACAAGAGTCAGCGACGAACAAAAGACGAGCCGGCGGAGGAGCGCCGGGAAGGTGGCGAGCGACGGGGCAGCGGCCGAAGCGCGTGTCAGAAACAGGAAGCGTCGGCAGTTCGCTTCCTTGCCCGTGGACAGACAAAAGAGGCTAAGGAACTGTGACGGGGGGGGGAGTAACGGTGTAGAGAAAACAAGCGAACAAAGGTGTTGTGACGAGGGACGCGAGTAGCCACATACGCGCTGGGGTCCACACACCCTTGCGTGCAGACATAATACAGAACCACGGAGCAGGGAGAGGAGACCCACACTCCCATGAACACGCAGGTGCGGCCGCGGCACGTGAGGAGTGACAGATGGCAGCGGTGCAGTGTGGACATTCGCGCGTGTGAGACGTGGGCGGTGCGTGACAGGCGTAGAGGTTCGGAGAGAGAATATCCGCCGCCAAGATGGCAAAAGGCGACAAGCTGAGAATAGCGCGCGCATGAGGGCGTCGTGTACACAAGTACACGTCTCAGTGACCTAGTTTCAGCTCCTGGTGAGGAACGCTGCAGGGCCCTCACCCTGGTCCCCCTCCCTTTTGACAAGTACGACGAAAAGGCGATTGTTGCCATTTTGTGTTGTTTGCAGCCAGCGCTTCGTCGTGCGTGAGAACCGCGTGCTCGGTGCAGAGCAGGGTCGAGGAGAGTCTGGCACCTTCCGGTCGTTGCCCGAACGGTTGCAAAACCGATACATTACACGAGGCTGTCCAGAAGGAAGGTACAACGCGAGTGAAGCGACGCGGTGTAACGGTTACCGTGTGGGAGCAGCAGCAGTGACACAGAGGCCCGGGACAACACATCGTGGCATGCGCCCTCTTAGGCCTCACCCACACAGTCCTCGGCCGCAGCAGATGGGCAGCCGCTTCAAATTCCCAGCGCCACAGAACGTTATGCACGCGGAGCATCTCTATCTTTCTGGCAAGCGCACAACGCAAAGAAAGAGAACGTAGGTTCGGCTGCAGTGTTGGGGAGTGTCAGCACTGGAGACTGGAGGAGTCGATATGCGCCGAGTACTTTCGCATGTGTAGAAGGATGTGTTGATTGGACACGATCAACGTGCGGAGAGGTCTCTGCGCAAATGCCGACGGATGCGACTCCACCGCAGCAGAGATCATCTTAAGAAAGCGTGTGTTGTACACAAGGCACTCCATGCAAGCCTGCGCAATCACCTCGCTCGCCAGCTGCGCGTCGTACATGAGAGACACCACTTGTGCCCGCATTGCATCAAGCGCCGGCTTCCAGGACTGCAGGAAGTGGTCTGCAATGCGCAACAGCACGGGCAGCGGCACCTCATCCTCACTTCGCGCAGCATTGATGAAATCGTGAAAGCACGTCTCCAGCAGCTCCTCCAACAAACGTGTGCGGTATGTGTTGTACATCTCGCGCAGCTGGCTGAAGTCGAATCGGTCTGCCAATGTGACGCCACGCCGTTCTTCGCCGGGGAAGACGGCACGCTGCGTAACAGTTAGCATGTAGTAGAGCTGGTTTACCACATACGCGTCGCGCATCACGGCAACATCGCCGCCGCCCCCAACAGAGTCCGGCGAGACCACCAAACCAGCGTGCGTGAGGATGTGCGTGGCGATTTCCTCGACATAGTGAGTGACTTCTACACGTAAAAACTCAATGTTACCGAGAAGCGCGACAAAACGGTTCTGACTCTCCGCTGCATCCTCCTCGTCCTCTGCCGCCATCATCTGCACCGCACGCCGACGCACCTCTGCGTGCTCTGCATCATCCCCGGCATGGGAAGCGGGAATATCCAGGAGGTCCGCGACTCCCTTGCGACGGCCGTCCAGATTCAACGATGTGTGTGAAGCTGTCAATCGAGGGCTGCCACGACGGCCACTGGTACCGCTCCCTGCGTTTCTGATATGGATCGCAGAAGACGAGGACGAAGACGACGTTGCAGAGGATGACCTGCTCGATTGCTGCGCCGGGTGCGTCTTTTCAGACGGTGCCGTCGGCATCCGCTCTTCAGCCAGCGCTGCACCAAGAGCGATGCCCAGCAGAGTGCACGAGAACGCCGTGTAATTGCGCACAAGTGGGTGCACCGTTGCGATACGCTCCGCTACAGAGCGCGTGTGTGGTGTGGCCTCCGCAAGCGCCTCAGCCTTTGCGCAGCGGAGTGCAACGAGTTGCACGTCGAAGGTGCGCTTGAAGGCAGGCCATAGAAGCACAAGCAGGGAGTCGAAGAGCGTGTCGAGGCACGCGAGCTTGCGGACGGTCTTCATGTAAAAGCGATACTCGTGACACAGACGAATAAGTATCAGCAAGCCGTAGGTGTCATCTTTCGCGCCTTGGGTTATGCTCGCGTGGGGGTGTTGGTTCATAAGCTGTCGCACACCTCCGCAGGACTGCAGCAGCACTGCTTCGGATACGTAGTCGACGATGAACTGCAGCGTCGGTTGGAAGACGTCAACGTAGACGGACGTGTCGCCGGCGAAGAACTCGAACGTGAAGAGGTACTCGTGCGTGACTGTGTCGCTGAGTAAGTGCAACACAGACCGAAATGTTTCCTCGTACAAGTGTCGGTGACCAGCTGCTTTCTCCAGCGTCGGGATCAGCGGTGGTGCGAAGGCCCGCGTGAAGATCTCGCCTCGTTTGCCAAGTTGAAATACGCTGTCTTTGTCACAAGAGTCTTTTCTATGCACAGTTGTCAAGCTTGGCAGCACGTACACAGTCTCTGGAGCGGCAGGTTGCACTCTTGTGAATCCACTTAGCAAGTTACTGCCCACAGAGCTGAAGGAAGCGCTCGGGCCGGTGTTGTACTCCATAGCATTCAGGGTCAGGATGTAGCCTTGAATTTTTTGGAGGTAAAGCGAGGACATGATGAGGCAGTACTGCTGCTTGAACTCCTTGTAGATGGCAGCGGTAATACGGTATGGCACCAAAGCTAGCTGATGATTCCCTTCTGTTCCACCAGCGAAGGTGTGCCGCAGCAACGGCGGGACAGAGCGCAGGAAGTGGACAAAGACGGCGTGCTGCTTGAGGCTGTTCTCCTGCTGGATGCACACATTCGTGTTGGGTACCGTCAACACGTACAGCTTGCGCAAGAGGAAGTCGCGCACCTTTATACACGCAAACACAGTAAGGCTGTCCAGAATACTCACCAGCTCTCTGTAGATGGTGAGCTCCGTGAGCGGCAGGCGCAGCTCTCGGGAGTCGCGTTGGGAAGCGGTGCCGCTACGGGTGCCAGGTGACGCGGCAGTGTCGTGGGGATCCGAAGGGGCTGGCGGCGGCGGCTGCCACACGCCTTTTCGGTAGTTCAGGTATTTGAGTAGCTCACGCAGTGTCAGCTGAAAAAGCATTCCGAGCTCCCCATCATTCGTCCGTGTCACTATCTGCACGAGCTCCGGTGGAACAACGAGGTGGGAGATTGCGGTCCACAGGACCCGCTCCGTCACGCGCGCGTTGTTGAGCTCAATCGACGTCGTCGCCAGCGTCTCGCGCACTTCGCCGATATCGTGCTGAATTCGATCCAGTTGCTGAATGAACGTCTCCAGCACTGTCTCCATCCCCTCCAGAACGGTCAAGCACTCCTTGAGCGAGACGTGCAGCGAAGATATCCACTCTCCCTTCTCGACCAGGAAGGACTCCACGAAGGCGGCACAAACATCTTGCAGGGTGGTGCGCGAGGTGCACGCGTCAAACCGCTCGCTCGTGCGGAGGTTCGCCTCGATGAAAGTGTCTGAGAGATCGATGGTCGCCAAGTCATCGAGATCGCTCTGCTTCAAGTCCATCCTGCGTGCGAGCAGCAACCGCGACCCTTCGCTTGGCGAGAAAGCGTTCTCCGTGCAGAACTACGTGTGCCTGCGTCGTCTCTCAGTACACGTGAGCGTCTGTGCGTCACACTCTTTTGTCACCTGTGCTCGCCAATCTGTTCTGGTCGTCTCTACACGTACGCGCAGACACGCAGGCACGACGACGATCGTGTGGGGAAAAGAGGGAGGTGTGAGTAGAGGCAACGGCGAGGCAGTGTGTGTGTGTGTGTGTGTGTGTGTGTGTGTGTGTGTGTAAATGTTCGGAGGTAGCGAGAAGTAGGAAAAGATGCACTTTTGACGGCTCGAAGCCGGATTTCGCATTAGCACAGTCAGATACAGAAGAGAGGCGGAGTAGGGGAAGCCGGCTGACAACCCGAGGGCGAGGCTGCCATGGTGGCCTCCCCCTCCCGCCCGCCCACCCAAGTCTCGTGTGCTGTCTACCCTCTGCACACCTCCATCCTCTCCCCTTTGCGTATGCGGGTCTCCACCGCTGCCCCCCTCCCAAACCATGTGAGTGTGCACGTGAGTATACATGCGCCCCGTGTCCATCGCTGGTGATCTTCGTGTACGATTCACAAAAAAAAAAAAAGATCTGTAACGGATACCAAAGTTGTGCACACACGACTGAGCGTTTGCAGGCGTGGGGCAAAAGCAGATCCGCTCAAGCATAAACATAGCATCGAAGGGCACCTCCTCTTTCGTGTCGTATGCTCCTCGTCCTGGCGGGGGGCTGCCTGCTTCTCCATTGCACGCGCGGATACTCTGTCTGCTCAGCCAAGTGTCGTGATGAACATCATGCACACTGACTCACGGGTACACCTGTGCCTTCGTATCCCTGCCTGCACTGCCACCCCGCCCCCACGTCTTCGAGTCATGCGTGCATTGGCAGAGGGTTACTCCAGCTGCGACTGCATAAAGCGCAAGAACTGATCGTCCGCTTGGTTCGGTGACATAGTGCAGGACACGCCAAACACGGATTCAATGTGCGCGGTGCACGACTCCCAGAGGGCGTCCAACGCAGCTTGGGGAGTCGCACCCGTCACCTCTGCAAGTATTCTGCCAAGACGGACCGTAGTTGCAGCACCAGGCACGATTTGCGTCAACTGAAGAGTAGCTGTCGCACTTCTCAACGCACCCTGGGGAGCCGCGCCCCTCTGCCGCGTGAAGGCGAGTCGTTTCGGCCTACAGCGCTGTCGTCCATGCTGAAACATCGGTGTCTGCTCCGCTTTCTGCACAATGACAACGGTGCTATTATAGCCATGGCCGACGGAGATGTCGTCGACATCGTCACGTTCGCACACGCGCCAGCCAAAGTAGCGACGGAAAAACGAAACGCAAAACTCCTTCGCGCGCACATCAAACCCGCACTGCAATGACGCTAGCTGCGCTGAACTGCTACTGAAAACGAGCTCCTGAAGTACGCTTCGCATATCCTCAGTGTCACCGCCCCCTAAGAGGTTGGTGGAGCCCGTGAGGAGGCGCTGCAGCACCAACACCTCGGCTCTGAGAATCTGCATCGGTGCCCACATGAGCGGCACCCACGCCTCACGCAGAAGCTGGACAGAGTCTGCGTCGGCAACTTGCGCGTCCGAGCCCCCTACACCCGCGCAGTACATCAGCTGCAGCCCAAACGTTTGACTCAGCCGCAGTGTCACGTGACCATCCATGTAGCCCACGAGTCCGCCGAGGGACGTTTCCATGCGCGCGTGAGCTGCGTCGAGGACGGAGCGCAGCGTCTGAAGCTTATGTGGAGCTGTCGGTGCCGCACAAGCATCTGATGACAAAGTTCCCGGCTCTGTTGTCACTGGCATCTTGGGTCCGGAGGTGGTAGTGCTCACTGGAGACGGTAACAGCGCAGACGACGGCAACGGTGAGTCAGCAGTCCAGCTGGGCCACGAGGCACTTCTGTTGCTCGAAACACAGAATGCTGTGGAGTTGACCAGCGCCCTCGTCTGTGGGTAGCGAGTCCACTGGTAGAGGAGAACGTATACACTCCGTATCGCCTGCCTTTTCGAAGAGCGATGGCAGTACACGTACAACTCGTGCGGGGCGTCGCAGCAGGGGTTGTTCGAAGACGGAGATAAAGTTGCCGAGGGTGTTACAGGTGCACCGAAGCCGAAAATGCGAAGCGGGAGCTCGAGACGGGCCGTCCACACTTTCGTGTACCGCGCATCCACGCTCTGAAGGTCGGCAGGCGTGCAGCCGAGAGTCTCGCATAGAGACTGCACGATCATCTCCGTCGAGGCCTTCTCGCACTCGGCATTCAGTCGCTCCAACATGGCCTCTTGGATAGGGGGAACCTCATGCGCACCTACCAGAAGACGATGATACAGCCGCAGCAAGTGCATGGGGACACACTGGAGGGGCATCGGCTCAGCCAGGATGGTTATCGGTGTTTCACATGGCGCCTCACTCCCATTGCGCCGCAGTCGCCCCCACCCCTCAACGACAACGCCTCTGAGTCCCTTGTCGTAGCGGTGCGTCACACGCGCCACGCCGTGCTGCCGCGCAAGTGCCCTTTGAGCAGCTTTCATGAACCCGCCAGGAGCAGGAATAGGCGTACCGGAGAACTCGTTTCCTGGCGGCGCGGTGGGCACGCTGGCTGTCTCTGCAAGTGGCATGGCAAGAAAGTGAAGCATCCTCCACAAGACACCAAAGCTGTCTGGGCCTTCCTCACGATGTATCACGTTCGTCGGCAACTTTGCAGAGATTGCAGAGTTGTCTGGCTTCACCGAGACGTCGCCTTGTCGACGCGCCATGGAGATTCTTGACCACCGAGGGCCGCAAACTGGCATCGACGGCACAGATGGGTCGTGCACCAGCTCTGCCACAAACACCTGAACCCACTCATCAAGCTCCTCTTCGCTGGCAGCCGTAGGCCTGAGGACCCACTCGCACGAAAGTTGGCATTGCAATGGCACCCCACAGCTGTCATTTTTACTGGCAAGGGCCGACACACGCTTTTGCAGGTGCCGCATTGCCTCCACAGTCGCCTCCACTTCAGGGCAGGATGCGTCCAGAACGCACTGCAGCAGCAGCGACTCCTTTTTCTCTGAGGATGCGCCGACACAGCCCTTCTTCGTGTTCACACTGCACAAACGTACAGGTGGCATGCGTGGCGCGGCGATGACCCACAGCTCTGTGGCGGCGCCGCATTTCTTCGTGTACACGTTTTGGCCAAAGAGTTCTTGGAGGAGGTCATCCGTACGCAGCTCAGTGCCTCCGCCAAAGGTGGCGGTGAAGAGAAGTGCCTCAACCGCCTGCGTAAAGGTTGCACAGCGCACAAGCAGCCCGCGCAAACCTGCCGTGTCCCCACTACTTTCCTCCCCATCAAGCGCAGTTGATGAGGCAGCACTGTGACCAGCATGCGCAAACAAACCTGGGCGTGAGAGCATCAAAGCCCTCCTCATAGCAGTATGCGCCGTTGAAAGCCATGCCGCACTGGCAGGGAGCCGTGTCACCACAGCCGTGGTCGCCGGTGACGAAAGTGGCCCCGTTCCGCTACACACTTGCGCAGACAACACTGATGGGGAGCCAGTGATTGATAGGTGCAGATCATACTGGGCGGTGTCATCTCTCCAAGAGTCCTTAGCAAGCTTTTCGCCATGGCCCCTGCTCGCGGCCGCTGCCTTCTCGCTCTCCACAGGCGTCAGCGACACCTGAAGTGGGCTGTCATGAGGCACCAGCCACTGCGCCGTCAGGGGCCACGAGTGGAAGAAGGTCGGCTCGATGGATGAGTTGTGCGCAGGCATCCACAAGGACAGTTGCGCTGAATCACGGCAATGCTCTTGCACGGCTGAGAATAGAGCATGTTGCATTTTCGCGGCGGCCGCATTTGTGGGCGCCGGTAGAGCACAGACCCCCGCCTTGAAGGGAAAAATGAGCATCACTGTGCTGCAGCGCCGGTGGGGTCTGTGACGGGCTTGCATCTGCGGATCGCGGATAATCATCGCTTGCTCCGTGGGGGCACCCAGCAGGTCGTCCCCCTTTCCCTTCCAGCGGTTAACGTCGTCGTCGGCGTTGGGCTCGCTCGACGACATGGTGATGAGAAGACGCTGAAGTACCTCCTGTAGTGTGCTGTGTCGCGGTAGGTACGCCGTCTTGTACACCGGCCTTTTCGCGCAGAAGCGAAGAATTCGCCTGTACCCGGAGGGGGTATTCGCGCGCTCGAACACGGCAGCTTCGGCGTTGGTGCCGCGCCTTACCGCGAGGCTCGCTGTGCTGGCGGTCCATGTCGCAGAGGTGAACCCCATAGCCGACAGGGAGTCGCTGATGGAGAGCACGTCCACCGAGATGCACTGAAGCGGATCAAACACAAGAGTGGTAGAGCCCTGGATTCCATTACCCGTTTGCCCGTAACCAGAGGTCGTATCCATTTGATAGTCCTTTCCCCGTTGAGCTACCGTCGTGGCCACTGGCAGAGGTGTAGGAGCGGATTTGCAGAGTGGAGTTGCCCATGGTGTGTGTGCCTGCGCCGCAGCAGCGATGTCGGTGTAGCAATTCCCACACAAGATTTGAATGCTGGTGAGGTTGTCTGCCACCACCTGTGAAAAACGCTGGGCATCGGCATCGCTGACCTTTACTACAAGCTCTGCGTCGTACTCCAGCGACAACAACGGATTGGTACACAGCGCAACAGAGACCCGAGGTAACCCTCGCAAACCTTGCTCATGCCGTAGAAGCTCTCGAAAAGACGCACATCGGTCCTCGCTCGTGCCGGTGTGAAGAAGACGCAGCTGCGGCCACAGCGGCGGCAAAGCCCAGTCCTCTGCCGCGGCGCTCCGCTCGAGTGGGCCAATCGCTCCGCGCAGACCAGCTACAAAGTCGTTTAAGCTGGCTCGCCCAAGAAACGAGCTCCAGCGAACACAGGCTGGCAGCCCTAGATTCATGGCGGCAGACATCCTCTCTGGTGCTCTAGATCCCGTGCCTTTGGAAAATATATCGCTGCCACATCGAGTGCCCCCTATCCAGTAAAAGGCGATCGTCGGAGAAAGTACGGCCGCTGCGCTCACCAGCTGATGCGTCAAATCGATTGGTCCGCCTCTCCAGTCTTTAGCGGAGATCAGGCGGCCACTTTCCACCATGTGTGAAAGCGTCGATACTGCATACAAGTCGTGCGGAAGCGCAGAAGAGCTCGTTGGGTTTGCGTAGCGGCGAGAAACGCCATCTGCGGCCTTCTTGTCGACAAGCTGAGCGATCCCGCGATGTACTTCAGATGACTGCAGTACGGCCGCCACATCACTTGCATCGTTGAGATGGTCGCTGCAACTTGCGTGCAGCGTGAAAGCGAGACAGAGGTGAAAGGCCACGGCCTTTGAGGAGTTCACATCCATGTGAGCGTTGCACTGGAGAGACCAGCTATGACGTACTTGCACCTCACCCCACCACGGGCAGTGCCGAGTCGTTTTGTGTGCCACATCGCCATCCTTCTCCCTACACGGCGACAGGCAGCGCATGGTGAGATAGGTTTCACACAAGTCACTGCCGGCGTCCTGGACAAATCGGCAGGCCTCCTCCACGCTGTCCTGCGCGTGTCTCGTGCGCAGTTTCTGCAACTTCGCCTCGACCCGTGTCAAGACTCTCTCAATGACATCCTGCAGTTCACCCACTTCATAGCTCTTCGACCTCTCATCGCCGCCGGGTGCGGAGTCCACAGGCGTGAAGCGCGGCTGAGTATGCCACGTATCGTACAGTTCAGCGGAGCACCGCCACCTCTGCTCAGTCGATTTCTTGACTTTTCGTGACGGTACATCGGAGACACCGCCGTTCTCGTAGCGAGCCGTGCTCCCCTGCTCTCCAGTAACACTAGCAGCAAGGTCCTCCTGCCGCAGCAGCCGCACACGCAAGGCCAAATCGAGCGCGTGAAGCTGCTCGACAACGTTTGGCCAAGCAGTGCACAGGTGATGCACGAGAAACATCTTCGTCGACTTCCACGACACCCCACGCATTTCCTGTGCGCTACGGATGGCCTTCCATCGCACACTCTCGGTCACAGCCTCTGCCGAGGTGCCGCAGCACTGCTCCACGAGGACGACGCTGATTGGATACTCCTCCAAACCGCACACGAGACTCCCTACAACATGTGGTCGCTTGATGGGAGCAATGTCAAGCGTGGTGGGCAGGTCGAAGTAGCGTTCAAACAGTGCGGTGACATTGGAGATGATGTTCGGTGGTGCCGGAGAGGTCGTCAGCGACGACGCCAGAAGGCGAGGGGGCGCAGAGGAAGGCGTTGCAGAGGCCGAAGGTGAGGTGCCTTCAGTGGCAGTACTGCATCTTCGAACATGGTTCACAGCCCCGGTTTTCAGACACAACGTGGCAGTTGTCCAGTCTGAGAACTGCCGCACCGCCAGCCTCCGTTGCACACGGCGCATACGTCCAGGCCCACTCCAGACAGAGATGCGCTGCCGAATTGTGCCGCTACTTCGCGTTGTGCTGGACGTTCCCTCCTCGTCCTCTATGCACGTGCACCTGCAATCTGCCTATACGTGATGCACCACCCCATGCGTGCAGGAGCACAAGGAGAGGTGAGAGAAGGGCAAGGGGTGTGGGGGTTATGCGCCGCAGCAGCCACCCCGAGTAAAAACAAGACGAAAAAAGAGAAGGCAAAGATGTAGCGGAAATGGAAGTGATAGATGGCCGCCATCTGCACTTCAAAGTTCGCCTGTCCACCACACCGCAAGGATGAGGAAGGGGTGAGGTGGTGGTGGTGGGGGGGGGGGGGCACATCTCGTTGAGCGGTCCAAGCAACAGTCGCACGCAAGGCGCTTAACGAGCACTGCGGTGGCTGTTGCACCGCGCATGAGAAGAGGAACGTTTTGTCCCTTGATCATAGAGACGAGCTCTTTAAAGTCTCGCACGCACCGCTCTCTACAACGCCGGCTCAGAGGGACTGGTGCACGTACAGTTCCACTCGCGAAGGGCCTCTGCGCTTGTCTGTCTGCATCGGGGACACGGTGGTCAGGTATCCGAGCGTAGCTGGGCAAGGGGGAAAGCAAGAATCACACACACACACACACATCCGCCTGCGACACTTGGTAAAGCTAGACACGCAGATGCGCCAACGAAGCCTAAGGCGTTGTACACATGTTAATGTTTTGTTCTTTCTGCTTCGGTTGCACAGCTCAGCAAAGTCGAGAAAAGGGCACGAGACAGCAGACAGCTAGTTTACATGGAAAAGAGAGGAGGGGGGGAGCACGAAGACGCACGACAAAACAGAAACAGGACGCGCTCTGAAAGGCGCAACAACGGCCTCGCGTACTGTGCGCTGACGCGCGCGGTCAAAAGACGGAGGAATCGACACGATCACCCTATCGTCCAGAGAAGACGGGAAGGGACGGCGTGCAGACGGTGGGCTACACCGGCTCCACCACTGCTACTGCAGCCAGCTCCTCGCCAGGTAGGCACAGGTGGATGTACGGCAGTTCATACACGTCGTGGCTCGTAAAGGTAGCAAGAAGACCGCTGCGATCGCTGCGCAGAGCAGCATCCCAGTCCATCGCTGCCTCGTCATACCGCTTAAGCTCCTTGAGCGTAAGTGCGCGGTTCACCAACGCACTCCACGCTGACAAGCATGTCACGGTGGATATGGCACCTGCAGGAGGCGCTGCCGGCGGTGCACCTGGAGCGCGTCCCAAAACAATGTTGTAGTCCCTCAGGGCATCTGCGTAGTTGCCGAGCAGCTGATAGATTTTTGCACGCTCATGATGGTAAACAAGCGGCGCGCGCTCTGTCTCATCACCCCGCACTGAGGGCTCTGCCCCACGTTCCGGGGCCTCTGCCGCACTCCCCTCGTTATGGGCGGTGATGGCAGCGGTGAAAGCTGCGAGGGCCTCATTGAGTCGCCCTGCAATCGCGAGTAGCACACCGTACGCATACGCAAAGGGCGGAGTGCGCTGCAGCGAAGAATTCCGCCTCAAAGCCTCAGTGAGGCTCTCGAGGGCGGCACCGTGTGCACCGAGGGAGTGGTGGATCCGACCCTCGAGGTAGTACGGGTCCGCCGCCTCAGCACCAAGCGTCACCGCGCGCTCGACGTCGTTACAAGCTCGAATGCACTCCTGAACGTCCGTCAGAGCCTCCGCATAGCGGGCTAACGAAAAGAAGATGAGGGCTCGGTTGTAAAAGAAGGCTGGAACGCTTTGTCGGACAGACAAGGAGGCAGAGAGAGAGCTCTGGTCAGTCGCACTCTGAGCAGCAACGATTGCGGCAGTCGCCCACGAGAGCGCCAGTTCTAATCGGCCCAGCCGTCTAAGAATAACTGCGTGCAGGTGCTCCACATCCCCCGGCAGTACGTGGTAGGTTGCAGCGTTGAAGGTTCTGGTAGACTTGCCCGTAAGTGGTTCCTCTTTTGCCTGCTCTACGGACGACTCGGTGTTAGGTTTCTCGGCGTCGGTCACCTCTGTAGGCGTGGAGCTAATCTGGGATGAGTCTGCAAGTGGTGGTGAAGGTAAGCCAGCACTCCTTATAGATGCCCCGCCTTCGCAGAAGGGTCTCGATTGCAGCGTCTGCAGCGCTCCGAAGTAGTCTTTCAGTTCTGCCTCCGACACAGCAAGTCGGAAGAAACAGATGTCCCTCTGAGCAGTGTCGCGGTGGTAGTATGCGGAGCGCTTGTGGGCCTCGCGAAAGTGGCGTGCAGCAAGATCAGTGTAGCCATGATCGCTGTAAACCAGTCCGAGGTGTGTGAGTGCCAGTACCTCTACATCTGCAGCGCACACTGGCAGCTCGCTCATGAGTGAGGGTCGCCCCCCGTCGCCGCGGCCGCTGCTGTGGGTATGAGCCGTCTTCCTCAGCACCTGCAGCGTGTTGTGAAGCGCACGAAGCGCTCCCTGCAGATCACCCTGTTCGTGTCGAGCGATCCCCAGTAGTACGCCAGCGTACAGCCGTATCGACACCTCTCCGGTCTGCTGCAACGCCTTGCTCTCAAGAGACGCAGCGGCGGAGCGGAGGTCCTTGTCGCAGAAGATGTGAGTGAGCCCCGTGGCAACGCGCACGAGTGCTTCGGTCCTCTGCAGCGCCGTTGCCGATGATGCTTTTCTGGCGGCTGCCATCGCTTTAGATGCTTGCAAGTCCAAGAGCGCATGCGAGCCCATCCCCAACTCCATCTCGATGCAGCCTCGGTAGAACAGAGGGCGGTAATCTTCCTGGCCTCGCAGGACCGCATCATTCATGCTCAGCAGCGCTTCCGCGTACTGGTTCTTGCGCACAAGCGCCAGGCTAAGATGCATCGGGTACTCTACAGGTCGTGAATCCATCTCTGTCGCCCGAGTCAAGCACTCGACAGCCGGAGCAAGGGAGACGCCCTCGAAGTAGTGGGCAAGTCCTATGTCGTGCAGCACGGCGGCAGGTCCCTCCCCTCCGACCTCGACAGACTTCTTCAGCAGCATCTTCGCTTTCTTGTAATCGCGACTTCGGAGACAGGTGCGGCCGTACAGAGCGTACACCTTGGGCCGTGTAGTCTCGTTAACACGAGACCACATCGGCTCTTGAAGGGCCTGCTGGAGGCAGTATTGCGCAAGGCTCACGCAGCCCTGCTTCACATGCACGCGGCCAAGCTCATAGCACCACATCCCATTATCCGGCTCCAGCCGCAGCGCGCTGCGCAGATCGGTTACGGCATCCGCCAGTCGGCCCATGCGGTAGTAGAGGCTTGCCCGGGCCCCGTAGAGGGATGCGAAGCGGTGCAGGTCATTGCTAGCCTTCTCCAGCTCAATCGCAAGTGACATGTCGGCGAGTGCTGACGTAAGTTGGCCAAGGCGGGAAGCCAAGGTGGATCGCAACACGAGCGCGTTCACACACGTGGGCTCCTGCTGAACCGCAGTTTGCAGGAGCTCAGCGGCCTTGTCCGGCGCGAACGTGCCCTCTCCGAGATACTGCCTGGCAGCCTCGACGAGGCCCTTTGTCGTGCGCGTCGACTTCATGGACATGAGGTGTACCTGAGCTTCTGTGTGGCAGAAAATTGTGTGTATGTGTGTGGGTGTGGGTGTGTGTTGCGTTACAACAAGCACAACTCCCTAGGCATGTGAAGGCGGTATACAAACGCGTGCCAACGCACCCATGTGTCGGTCGCGACGTATCTCAATGCGAGGGGACAAAGGAGCCGATGAGTAGAAAATATAGTAACCAACGAGTACAGGACGTCTCCCCTGTAGGCCACGTTTTCGACTAGAAGCGAACGGCGCAGGGAAGCAGGGAAACGAAAGAGGCGCCGGATGGCCTCCACGAACACTTACGGCACAAGTAGGGCCGCAGTGGAGAAAAGACGCAGAAACAAAAAGCAGAAGGAAAACGTGATCGGCGCCGCGCCCCCATTGCTCACCGAAACACAGAAGACGGGAGCAGGCAGAAGAGAGAAAGCTGAGGAGTGGGGGGACCACTTGCTTTCAACGCTGCACACTGCGGCGGACAAGGAAGCCTATGAAGCCATTTGAGGCGCAGTGCTCAGAAACTGCCTCCGCGGCTTCTTGTGCCCTGGCGTACGAACATACATGTAGGGAGTGAGAGTGATGATAGGGCACGTCATGTGCAGGTGTAGTTCTCCTGGAGTACCCCCACGGAGCTGTCACGAAGCAGTCCACAACATGACCGTGCTAATTGCGCCCGATTTCGTGGGTAACTTCGAGGAAACTGTGCACATCAGTTTAGAGCGACTTCAAGATGGTGTGGGCCTCCGTCCCTCTTTGTGTGGTGTCAACGTGCTGATGTGTCCTCCTCTGCCCAACCCTCCTCTCCCCGATGCTCTCCCATGAACCTCCTCGGGAGGCGCGCCCCGCTTTAGCCAGGCAGCACGGGTGAAGGAGACGCGGCACCGTGTGCGCGTGTGGAAATGAAGTACACGCAGAGGAAGCAAAAGAGGGGAGCACTGCGGTAGGTGAGCGGATTATCCCACTCCACATGACAACCGCACATGAGCAGAGACGCTACTCGGCCCGCATACACAGTAAACGTCATCGGCACGAGACAATGAATGCAGGAAGCCGCGCACTGGACGGCAAAGACAGCCACCCATAGAGTCCACACGTGCGCAAGAGAATACGCGGAAGAGGGCAGCTGACGACGCAATGAAGCACTAACAAAGCAACTAAATCACGGACCATGGAGAACGAAAGACGCACGTACCAAAGCGGGTCACGCCGTAGACCATCGTCAACGCGTGCACGTATCCCCGGCAGCCCACGGCAGCTCAACAAGAGCCGGGCGTCCCTCCGCTTAGCGTCTCGCAACAACCATGAGCTTAATACAAATGTGCAGCCACATAGGCACCCATATATGCATCCACACGCACACTTGTATGCACGTCGAGAGCATGAGTACACGCAAAAAAGTAGACAACCGAATAAAGGCGTTGTCTGCGTTTCAACTATCTCCCAAACAAACGCGACTCGACCGCTCCCCTCGCACCCCCCCCGCACATACAAGCCCGGGACCCTCACAGGTCCTGACCGTGATGCCGTGCAGTGCACAGCAGCAGGCACACGCGCGGTACAGCAGGGTCCCGACAGAGTGAATGAAGCACCGCCACAGCCTCACTATGCTACTCACACACACACGCGCACACCTGCTCCGCACGTCACACAGAACGGCCGCTCCCATCACGCCCAGTCGCAACATCCCGCATCCCCCTCGCGGTGGCTCAGCCTCCCCACACAAGTGGGCAGTGGAGGGGTTTCCATGAGACAGCTTCGAGCCACGCCGGCACCTTGCACAGTCCTATGCATCGCGCACACGTGCCCACTGTCGCGGGACGCGCAGACGCAACGCCATCCAGGGCATCACCGCCGACACCCGCAGCGCACGCCGATGCTTCGGGTAGAACGGTATACATTCAAAAGGGGGTATCCGGCAAGAAAGAGGGTCGAGGGGGCGAGGGGGATGGACGAATGCCGATAACCTTTACATCAAACTAACTCAGAAGACAGCCAACGGAGAGCATCATGGCCGGAATGTGCCGAGCACTCAAACACAGAGCAGGCCCACGCCGTAAGGGGCACACAGTGAAGAGAGAAGAAAAGCGTCCAAGATGTGGCGCGCAAGACGGGGTGGGTCGAGAGGCAGGGAAAGCAGCGGCAGGAAATTGAGGGGAGGGGAGGACCCTACTCGGTGAGAGGGGATCGCGGCTCGTAAAGCCCCCCCTCACAATCTTTGCCGGGAGACGTTCAGTGTCTCTCGCCACATCCATCCCTTGCTCGTAGCCATGTATGCGCCTCTCAAGGAGCTCTGCCACTCCTGGCCCAATGCTCACAAGCATGCGCAACTACTACACGCACATCAGCTGCAGGAGGCGCTGGTCGATAGCGTCGTAGGGGGGCTGCATGGGAGGGATGTACAGTCCAGATGGCGTCCGCACAGAGCCGCGCACCTGGTGGTTTAAATCTGCACCGGCTCCAAAGAATTCCACGCCACCACCGCTGGCCGCGGCTGCAGATGCGACCATCCCATTCGGGTCTCGAAGTCGCTCCTCGTCGTAGTTCGTCAATTGGAACTCGCTCGCGATGCTGGTGAGGTAAGCGATGCATTTGTCATTTGGTGGCGTGTACATGCCGAGCCGCTCCATCATCCGCTGGTTCACTGAGAACTCCGCATTGGACATCGACATGTCGACAAACTCACGACCAAACTTCGACTCAAACATCTTGCGCAGCGCCACCAGCTCCGGCACTGAGTCACCAATACGCGCGCTTGCCCACAGAACCGACGTAATCGCCTCCTTCAGCTCCGGTGGGCATGCCGAGTTCGGGTCCTTCTTGTTCTTGTCCGTCTTGATCGGCTTGCTTTCGGCGATGAGCTGCACACGATTCGCCAGCAGGTCCAGGAAAAGCGACAGTACTTCGTAGCCTTCGATGTTGACATCCTCGCGGATACAGTTCTCCACCCGAATGCGAGCGGAGTCGTACTTCTCCAGAGCAAGCAACTCTGCCACGCCGCGTCGCTGCGTCTTGACGCTGTTCACCAGCTTGTTCTTCTGCATTCCCAGCCGCGTGGTGGCCATGCGGATGTTGGCGCGCACCTTCACCGGATCAAAGCCGCCGGAGGGCTTTGCGTGTTTCAAGAAACCTTTCATTATCGTTAAATTTGTGTGGCGTAGCGGTGTGTGGGCGCGTCCTGCTGTAAAGACGTGTGGTGTGTATAACAGTCGGTCAGTCTCGCGTTGCGTGTGGCTGCGGCGCGCTCAGTTGATAGCTAACCTTCCCGCAAAAAAAAAAAAAAGTAGCGAGCGAATCTGGCTCCGTGACTGAGTGTGCAGCGGCAGAGACGCATGCAAGAAGGAATGAGATGCAATGGGGAACGGGGCAGCGCGAAGGGGGGAGGTGGCAAGCCCTATAAAGCACAGGAAGCGCGATGCTGCTGCGGTCGCGGTGCAGGTCGGGGGAGACGGAGGTGTCGTGCGTATGAATAAGTGGGAGTGTACATACATGGAGAGGGAGCAAGTACGTGAGGAGGGTGCGCGAGAGAGAGAGAGGCACAAGTATCGACGGCGCAAGACACAGCGCTACACTGCTGTGCTTGCACCTGCTAACGACGGGACGAAGCAGATGCTCAGCAGTCAGAAGACTGCCATGAGACCTCCAACAGCGACTAGACGCCGTAGTAGAGGCAGATGAGCAAGCAGCACACACCTTGCGAAAGAACGAGACGATAGGCTAGCACACGAGCGTTGCGAGATGACTCGTTAAAGAGGCACAGCGAAACACGTACGAAATAGACACACACACACACACACAGACGTACATCAACGTAGCCGTTCCCCTCCCCACGCACCGCAGATTGCAGCGCGCACAAGAAGTTCCACATGGGAAGGCTACGTGCACACGCACACGCGCATATGTGTACTTCAAACACCTAATCGAAGCGGTTATGATGATGATGGTGGTGATGGTGGTGGCTCGACGTACCGGCGCGTCTTACACCGAGTATCGTCTTTTCCGGTGCATTCGATGGCACATAGCGCTCCATCGTGGTCGCCGCACGCGCGAACTCCTGCTTCACTTGGTTGAACTTCGCTGGGTGCAGGTGGCGACCGAGGTTCAGACCGCCGACGCCGACGTCTTCGTACGGATCCTCGATGCCGAGGAGGTAGCTGAACGTGCCCTGCTTGCTCTGCGGAAAGTTCCAGTTCAGGTCAGAGCGGAGGGAAACGCGCGGCCGGCTGAGGCTGATAATGTTCTTCTCGTAGTTGAAGTGAGTCGCGTAGTAGATGAAGAAGCCGTGAAGGAGCTTGCCGAGCTCAACTGTGTCGCAGTCCAAAAGTGGGGAAAAGTCGGGGAAGCGCGGCATGTGGACTGGATGGGCTATCGACCAAGGGTCGATCCAGGCCACCTGTCGAGTCGCTAGGAGGTAGTGAACAAACATCACCGTTAACGCGTAGGAGGTGAGCATGGCTGCGGTCCCCAACCCCACGCCCGACGCCTTGCCCCACGCCTTCACCGCCATGGCCGCGTGGCGCGCAGCTGGAGGGCCGCTGTGCAAATAGTGGCGGAGCAGGTAGCTGTTCTTGACACCGTAAGCGACAAAAGAAATATCCCACTTGTACATGAACATCTCCGGGACGTATCGGAGGTCCAATACGTCTCGTGTGTAGTCCTCACGCATGCCCTTGGTCATGATCACACCATCTGGGAAGAAGCCAACCGCCTCGATGGCTTGCTCGCGAGAGGTGCACTGTACTGCACACCGACAGCCATACGTCGTTCGTTCTACCCATATACCCTCAACATTTTCCCGCCCCATCTTTGTGGCGATGTACTCCAGGTCCTTGGAATCCAGGTAGCGGTTGCGTACGTCCCACAAGGTCGTGCGCGACTTGCGGTCCTCCTCCTCGGTCAGCACGGTGTACCGCGCCCGCGCGACCTTGTCGTCATTGACGTAGCGCAGTTTCACAACAGGGGTACGAGCCTCCGTGAGGGCCATCAGATTGCTGCGCAGAAAATGAGGCATGTACCGCTTGACAACTGACCACAGCTTTTCCGTGCGCTTAGCCTGCACGGAGTGATCGGGGTAGGGGTCGTCGAAGATACAGGCAAGGTCCAGATCACTGCCCCACTCCATCTGACCATGCGTCACCAAGGACCCGCAACAGTAAATTTTCGCATCTGGAGTCCACTTGTCGGCGAGCATCTGCAGCTGCTGCTGGGCCCGAATGGCAGTGCAGAACATCTGCTCTGGCCCAATCCGCTTGTTGTTCTCCTCTAGAAGAGCTCGACCCCACTGTGCGTAGTGGTCCTTCGAAGCAATCAAGTGCGAGGCGTAGCTGAACCCCTCCGCCGTCGATGAGGACGTGGAGCTCGTCGAAAATGCAGCGTCGGTCGGAGCGGACGTCGACACCGCGCCGCAACGCAACCGGCGCGTGACAGCCACATAGAGGTACAGTAGAGTAGGGGCGTACATAGTGACGACTTATCACAGCTTTCCCGAGGGTTCGCGTTCGACCCGTGTTTGTGCGGATGTGACCACACAAATCTAGATGCCCGCACGTCTTCAACAACGAAAACTAAGAAGGCCTCGCGCAACAATGTTGCGTGTGACGGTACGCAGGCTGCGAGCACCAAGCATGTGGAGAAGAGAGCGGAGAGGTTTGAAGGGTCTCGTGGCATCAGTGGCAGTGACGCAGCAGCGAGGAAGACATTGCCTCGCACATGCGGAGGCGCCTGTCCGGCCTCGGACGTGTGCGACATCCTCACACATGTCGTCCTGCGATCGCGTGCACCTCTGCCACGACACAAAGTAGAGCTGGCATGTCCACAAACATGGAACGAAAAGGTGAAGACGGATGCTGCTGTGTGCATGCATGAGAGATTTACCTGTGGCGCTGCATGTGGACAAAGAAGGAGGCGGACACGCCTCCACTGACACAAAGAGACTGAGTTCCCGAGAGCGGTGAGCACTTTCATGCGCAGGTCGTTACGCACAGTCGCACAGGGCGGGATACGGGCACTGGGCTTTGGTGTGGCACTGCGTCCGCCCGCGCCGCCACGTGAGGCTGACCCTGTCGCCTCGGCTTAAGGTTGGCAGGAGCTCGGACACCGTGTCGGTCCTCTTTTCAGCGATGCAGTGGGTCCAGCCATAGCGGGCCTCTCCAGTCATGACGGCGAGGGAGCGTGGGGCCAGGTAGACTCCAACAGGCGCAGCCACCTCTGCTGGTGTATCCCACCGCGAAAACTCCATTACAGTGTATGAGCCTAGTGACACGATAAAAACTGCGTCGTCAAACGCGCTGTGCGCATCTACATGGGCTGCAATGCCGCAAGCGCCTAATTCGCTGTAGTCGTAATAGTTCACCGTCAGCTGGTCACACTCGTAGTCGCCAGGTCGGAAGGGATAATCCCCGTCAATGTGTACGTCACCGGCGGCCGTGTCATTCTGTAACCGCGCACGCATCCACGCATAGAAAGACGGCCGCGCGTTCGTCACGTCCCCCTCCGCCGTCAGGGCATTCACCCCGTAGAGGAAGCGCCGGTTAAAGTGTGCCACGCGGCGGCGCGAGAGATGCTCCAGCTGTAGCTGCGAACGTCCGTCACAAAGCTCCCGCCAAATGCTCTCCTCCTCATCTGCCGTTACAAAGTCCTCCACCAGAAAGAGCCCGGGAACATCGGTCACGGCGCGTGACGTGCACACTCGACCTCGCAGCGGTGCCCCCTTTGGCAAGGAATGACTCGGCCGCGTGCTGGCGAAGCGATCCGCTGTCCCTCTCTCGTTCTCAGCGGCAGCGCACGTACGGTTAGGCAAGGAGGAAAGCAAACGTTCAATTCCATGGATCGGGCGCTGTAGCAAGTGAGCAACGCGCGACGAGCACACTGCAGCAACGTCGCAGGACAAAATATAGAGAAAGCCGCAGCCCCTCTTCGCTGAGGAAGAGGACGTAGAAGTCGATCCCTCCTTCCATAGCGAGGCGGTCGGAGGCAATTGCAGCACCATCACCTTCACGGAAGCCTTGTCGGCTGCAGCAGCGCCAACGGCGAGAGACGACCCGGGGGAGGTGTGTGCCAGCGCCCCTGTTTGGGGATCCTCATCATTGCAGAGGTTCTCCCCACTGAGACAGGAGGATGCTCCCTCGGCAAAGGCGACAAAGTGCGCCAGATCTGCCACAGCAACATGCATCACCGAGACCCTAGAGGACGGCGTGCTGGACGCTTCACCGGCGTCCTCCACTGCGTGTCTGGGAAGACGCAGGGGGACGCTGCACACCACAAAGGGCAGCGTGGAGCTGTACTGCAGCACGCAAGTCGGCGTCGGCGGCACCGCTGTGGCAGACACATCAGTCGTGGAGACGCACGCGCCTTTTTGGGAGGTGGCAGCCGTTGCGTGACTCAGCAGTCCGTGCGCCTCCAGAGTCTGGCGAAGATCATAAGGACTGCAGCCGGCATGGGTGCCGCCGTTCAACACCACAAATCCGGTGCTTTCCTCATGACGCGCAAGGAGCCGCCCCACGAGAGTGCCAAAAGAATCGGCATCCTTAGCCTGGGCCCCTGCATCCGGTACCGCGAGCCTGAAAAAGCGTGCCAACCACTTCTTGCACGAGATGTGCGCCTTCTTCAGCTGCCGTGGAGGCAGCTTCAGCAAAGGGAGATCGTCAAGTGACTCACCTGAGAGCGGCATGGCGTGGACGACCGTAGGGTAGAAAGTGAGTGCTGAGGTGAAGGCTGTGCGAATTTTAATTTTTTTTTTCGGTGCAGTGGGCGTGCGCAAGTCGGGGGGTAGAAGTGTCGGGCACACCCACGTTTGATAGCCCTCCTCCCCCTCCGACCTCCCAGACAGAGACAACGGCACAGAGAGAACGAGACACATAAGCAAGCGGTAATCATTAGGGAGAGGAAAAGTATGAGGAACGAAAAAGAGCGAATCAGAAGTCGGCCCCCGCGCGTACGCCGTCCGAGGCTCCGCACCCGCACGTCATCGTGGCCAGCGCATGTTGCGCTGCGTACCTTCTGGACGGACGCCAGATAAAGCAGTAAGGGTAGGGGAACACGTGCTTGAATGTTGTAAACTTCTCATGGAGTCACTACCTGTTCACCTGCCCACAAGCCTGCTCGCCCCGCTGTCTCACTCTCTATTGTGTGCTCTCCCGTGAGTGCAATCTCCGGAAGGTCAGACGTAGGGAGAGCACGAGGTAGGCGACTGCACTTCGGTCGCGTCACAGGATGCAAACACCTTCGCTGCACTAGGTTAGTATGCTCCTCTGTGGCATGATCGGTGTGTGGCCAGGGAGCACAAGGGAACCCCAGTGGATAGCAGCAGTTACCTGAAGTTCGGCCTAACGGCGCAACTACCGCAAAAAAAAAAAAAAAGGTAGTCGCTTGTGGTTGCAACGAGCAACAGCTGTGTTTGCGAGGGACTTAGCCAACGCACTGTTAACGGGAGGTAAAGTGGCGCACGCAGCACAAATAGTTGCAGCGTGACGGTGCTGTCAATCGACGTGGCTCGCGCACTCTCGCCCACTCACCGACCCACTCCACTTTTGGTGGGACGGGCTAACGCCGCTGCTGATGCTTCTTCTGGCAGGCCGGGCACACACACAGTTCGCAGTACCCGCAGTACCAGGAGCGCAGCTGCAGCACCGCATCCGCCTGCCGTCCAATCGGAGCCTCGCAGAAGTGGCATAGTGCCATTCCCTCGGCCATAACAGAGGGAATGCGCTTGGCTATCTCGTAGGTGCTGGCGGCAAAGCGGCCCTGTCGTTTGCAGTAGGGACATTTCATGGGAACACTGGCCGCCTGCTTCATCTCCTTATAGTAGTCCCGCAAGACGTGGTGCTTACTAAGACTATCCGTCATCCTCGGCACACTGTTGGGGGGGGGGAGGTGTTTGCCTGTGAAAGGGGAGGGGGAGGGGGCTGCGATGGGGAAAGGGAGTGGAGCGTTGTCTGTGAAGGAGGAGGACGAGGTGCAGCAGAGGCGACAGAGGGCACACTCTCTTCGTGATGACTGTCTTGCTTCGTCGAGCTATTTCTGCCGCCTGTTGAGTTTTGCCGTTACTGACCCCTTGCCGTTGCGCAGCCTTCCGTAGGCGCTATGTAGATGATCCTTCGAACCTCTGCGTACACACTCTAGACCCCGGCGAGAGAGAAGGGCAGGGAGGCAGACAGACGCAATGATAATGGGGGAGCGTAGGTGAATGCAGTCATGCTGTAGACAGAGGAGGGGAAGAAGGGGGAGGGCCTGAAGTAGATACCAAGATCGTCTTGAAGAAATCCTTTCTTAGATGTTAGTCGCCCATGAGCCAGTCAACCCACATACACGCTTAGCACAACCACAGCTCCCTTGCCTCTGTTGCGCTACAGCCGAACTCCTGTCCACGTGGGGGAGCCATCCGCTCTTGAATCGGGGTCATTCATCGCAAAACCTCTTCCTGGCCTTTCGTCGTCCCCGCTACGCATGCTTGCTGCACGATTGGCGCCAGACAGAGACGAGGTTGGACTGCCCGCCTCGATTTACAGGGATCACATTCAAGGGTCCTTGCTCGAAGGTACAAGCGGCGACGCCCGCCATACAGGCAACTGGAGGGGGGGTCTAGATGCTTGCCGGATCATGTCGGAGGTGATAGGTGACCAGCCTTCGGATAGGGCCCCCTCTGAGACCCGCTGCAGGCCCTGCCTACGCCAGCTGCTTCTTTCTCCGTTGCTTCAAGCCCGAGGCATTCCACAAGGTGGTGCGGTGATTCCCCGCATCCAAGTCTGTAGGACTGGGTAGTCCACCTCAGGGTGTTCATGCCGTGCTTCCCGCATCTGCGCCTCATCAGCCCACCCGGTGAAGTGGAGGGCGTGCCACTTGCTTCGCTCGCAAACCACAGGTCTGATGGGCATGGTCCACTTTGCAGGGTTCTCATTCCCCACTCTTGCTTGTTTGACCCCTTGATGCCTTGCCCACGTGTGGCACGTCAGGTTGGCTGCCCATGACGGTGCTCGGGCGCCGAACTCACAGTTCTGCGCTGTGGAGCCTCATTCAGGGCGACGTCATTGCCCGGAAAAGTGGGCGTTCGCTGTCCTCATCTGCTACCTCCCACCACGTCATGGATGGGCATGCGTGAAGGAAGGGGCTCTCAGAGATGAGCGCGTGCTTGCGTAACAACTCACAGTACATCGCTCAGAGGAAGCACAGGAGGCAGCAGCATGCACTGAAGGGGGAAGCCCATGCAACGCGAAGGAGATGTCGGTAGCACGATCATTACGTGTAACAGCATGGAGATTAACGATATGTGTCTCAGGTGATTCTCGAGTCTCGCCTGACACATCGGGCACAGCGCCCGGTCGGGCATCTTCACGGCAAAGCACAGGCATGGGCGTGGGTGTGCCACAGTTCCGGCAGAGCACTACGCAACACTTCACCTGCATCCCATGTGGTTGCTTCCAGCCAACCGCCGTAGCAGACATCCAAGGCGCGAGCACACGCGCATGCGCGGCCGGCGACAATGACCTCCAGTCGCCCCCTAAGATGAGCATTCGTATTTCTCTGGTGTGAGACGCCTGCCGCCGGGAACCCCTTGTCTCAGCTTTCTGCACCCTCTCGCACGCGGCTTCAGGCCGCGTCAGAGTGACCTTTGAGAGCGGTGGCCCACTCCGTGATCCGTGCAGTAGACACCGGCGCCTTTTCCCTTACGAATCGGCGCAAGCCTGTCCGCCTCGTTCTTGTGGTTCAGCCCATACTGCGGAGGCACCCACTGAGATGAGAGGCGTGCTGTGGGTCACAGTAACGCCAGCAACATGAGAAGAAAGAGCGCGTCGGTATCAGAGGCAGTCACGCCTCTCTGTGTACATCTTGTACAAGGTGACCCATATCGCCGACTCTTGAACAACTCAACGCATGAAAAGTGCCAGGGGAAGAGGCGGTGCACCGCCCCCGATTCGCCGCAACGAAGGAGAACAGGCCTCAGCCTTGATGAGGAGCGGTCGCCAGACCCTGCGCACACGGTCTCTACCCTCCTCTCCGCGGCACCCTTCGTCTGCCTCAGGGGCAGACTATTACCTCATTACCGTGCAAAACTTACGCGACTGGATCTGAGCGTGTGGGGGGTTAGCGCTGTTGTTGCCCCTTGCCCATTATTACAGATGCTTCCTGAAAACACGCACACACGCGCGAGTTTCTCCTCAGCGCTGCTGTGCGCACGAATGCCACCGCAGCGAAGAGACTCGATTTTCAAAGCCACGTGGATGGGGTAGGGTAGTATGACACTCTTATCGGTGGGCAGATACGGCAGTGGCACCGAGGCTAAGCACTACTGTCGTTGCCATCCTCGACGTCATCCTCGGTACCGACGTCTTCGCCATGCATCAAAGGCCTCTCCGTCGAGTCGTCGTATTCCCAGGGGCGAGTGCGCTTGCACCAGCTTGCAAAGTAGACTTGACGCTGCAGCACCGCCTCCTCGGGGGTATCTGTCACGTACAGCCAGCCATCCTCGCCACTCTCCGGTACTCCACCCCTACCTCCTCTTTCAATGTGAATCTTGGAGGCGCCATCGGTGGAAGTAGCCGCCTGCTCTCTAGCAGCTTCGTTTGAGTTGTTAATGCCCTCATCCACCCCTTCCGCCTTGCCTGTCTGGGCGCCCGGTAATGCCGCCGCGACCACGGAGGAGGTCGTTGACCGCTCTTTCCTATTCTTGACCTCACGTAGCGCTTTACAGGAAGGGTCCAGCGGGATCGGCCGCACATTCCAGTTGTGCACCCGCAGCAGCCGCAAGAACACTGTCATCTCGCTACTGGCCGGCCACGGAATGCGAGTAGGACGCACTGGTTTGTACTCCTTCATGTCGGCGAGATGCGCGTCCTCAACGACAGTGTGCGGGCGACTCGCCACGAGTGCACGATCGCGCGCAGCGAGGATGTCATCCAGGGGCGGCATCGCGTTCAGATCCACGTCCACGATATCGGCCGCAATGTTGCGGAACGCAAACAGCTCTGCCAACTCACTAACCGCGCCGCCCCACGCGTCCTGCACCGTTGTGAAGCGGCCAGGCGGGTGTGCATTGCCGGCGCCCCGGACTGAACGGTCGTACCCGTGGTAAGTAGACTGAGCAAGGTACAGGTAGGGCCCCGGTGCCAGCGGTGTCGTGACGCGACGCTCAGGCGATAACGCCTCTTCGAGAATGGACTCGCGAGAGCCGCGGCACACCGCCAACACCGACCCGATGATCTTGCGTATCATATTGAATAGAAAGGAGCAACCCTCGATTTGGAAAAAGAGGAACGGCAGCACTGTTGCCTTGGGTAAGGGGCACGCGACGGTGCTGCTGCTGGTACTGGTAGGGAGTGTCGCTGTGGAGGCCGCAGAGCTGCCATCGTTCGTGCCCTCCTCGGTGGTGGGCATTCGTTGCGGGTACCGGAGGAGATTTGTGTCGTACTCCGTTCTGCTCTCTCCGTGCAGCGGAACTGCGGCCTCGTCCGCCGCGCCACCCTTTGTTGAGCACGGAAAGAAGAACAACCGCGGGCACACTTCGCTTCGGTAGATGGCGCGTAGTGCCTCATCAGTTGTCGGCTGGACAACCTTCGCGCTCACACCACAACGATTTGAATCGATGTCGACAGAGAAGTTGTGGTACCGGCGCGAGCCTGTAAAGTGCGAGCGCAGCACCTGGTTGCACCGATCCGTGTTCGCTTGGAGTTCGCGCAGCCACGACGACGGAGACCCCTCCGCATCGGCCGAAGGCACATCGTGTTCTATTTTCCCTAGATCGGCGTACGGGATACCGTACATGGTTCGCTCCGCCGCCGCCGCCTCCCCCGCAAGCGCTTGTACGTGAGCGAGACAGCCAGGATAATACTTGTCGACCGATGCCCATGTGTCGCACGGTGGCAAGAGGGCGTAGAGTGGCAGCATATAGCGGTACACACGCCGGTTGCAGCAGTGACGCGGGATAAAGTTGTTGGAGAGCTGCAAAACGTTCGCAACGCGAACCGTGGCTGGTAGCTGTCTGTTAAGTTTCTCGCAGATGCCCTCCGCCTGCCCCATCTTTTCAAACGCCTCTCTGGGCACGAAAAGGGAGACCATGTTTCGAATAGCGTGAACGCCACGATCAGTTCGGCAGGAACGGGCAAAGTGGTGATGATCGCCTGCAGGCCTTCCACGGACAACGTCGGTGATTATGCCAGTATCCTTGAGTGCTTGGATTAGCACGCCCTCAACGGTGTGGCACGTCGGTGCGTGGACCTGTATCTGCAGCCCACGAAATCCGCTGCCGCTATAGAGGAGGCACAGCCCAATGTGCACGTGATCCTTTGGCGCCTTTCCCACTTTCATGCGGCGCGGGTCGAGCCGTCGACGAGTCGACCTGTCCCCCATTCTTTGCCAGACAGTGCCCGTTGGCGTTGGTGGCGGTGACGTTCTCTTCCCAGCCCCCTGCTGTTCTTCCACTCTCAATGTGGCGGCGGCGCAGCACCACTCACCACCTTGCAGAATCGCACGCACAAGCCGCCCGTGGCGCTGTCTCAACTTACTCTGTTTGGAGCGGGAAGGGGAAAGATGATGGAGGGGGCGGGCCGCATGAGCAGTAGTGCACGTGACGTGTGCAGAAATAGGAGCGCACAAGAGGGAGACAACAAGACACCAGAGTGTTATGGTGTGCTCATGACACATCGTAGTTGTTAATAAGCGCATCCAGGGAAGACCTGCCGCCAGCACGTGCGAGAAGGCTACCGCTACGCGATGCCTTCACCATCGCAGTCCCGATTTCTGTGGCTCAGTCTTGAGAGATGAGGATACACACTGAGTTCATCGGGGAAAAAAAAGGGAGCATAAGGTAGATCGTGCGAAAGTAAAAGCGCCGATACACTGCCGTATCCAGTTGCCTTGTCGCGCCGCCTCGCTCATATTTTATTTCCTCTTTTTTTTTTTTTTCGCGCCGCCCTATCTGCCTCCACGCGCGGCCGCTGTGCTCCACAACAGTGGAGGTTGCCAAAATAAATAAAATAAAAGGCAGCACCCCCGCGCGCTACAGGAGCTCCGTGAAACACGCTCAAACAGCGATACGGACCTACTCCTGCTCGATGCACACACACGTGACAGATGCGGGCGTGTGGATGGGTGGACGACTAGAGCGAACTACACCGGAGGCACGTCAGATCTGGTGAGAAGAGCAAAGTGCAAACAAAACACAGAAACGAACTCATGGCAGAGGAGCCATGGATAATAGAGACAGCGATGACGGCGCACACAGACATGCCTATACGTACATATATATATATATATACAGACGCGTGTGCGTGTATCTATGTATGTGCGTAGAGCCGTCTCTGTGGCCTCCACATAGAGCTTTGCAGGGCGTTGGTGTCCCGTCGGTGGATTTCTCTTTCCCGCTTCTCCTCCGTAGGAGGAAGCAACAGTGAAGAGCAGTCGCTAGCCTATGCAAGCGTGCGTAAAGCTGGCGCGCTCGGCGTCGGCGAGCGACTGAGATGAAAAGCTGCCGAGGACGAAGGGTGACCGTCCCGCCGCCGAGGTGGAAGCACCCTGCGAGAGAGAGAAGCGCCCCTTGCACACGGGAGCGACAAGCCTTTAGTTGCGTACGCACGCCTCAGCTCGAGACTCCCTTTCATCTTTGCTTGCTGCCATCCACGGCCTGTTTCGCCCCCCCCCCAAAAAAAAAAAAAAACTTACGCGTTCGCACGCTCAACTTGCTGGATAATGGCGTTGATGACCTCCGTCACCGCCGCCACGGTCTGCGACGGAGACTCCTTCACGAAGACACGGCCCATGTCCTCAGCCAGTGACAAGTTCGGGTCAATCGGAATCGCACCCAGGAACTCCACCTCGTACAGCTCCGCCAGCTTCCTTCCGCCGCCTTTTGAGAAGATGTCGGTGCAGTGCGCGCAGTGCGGGCAGACAAAGCCGGACATGTTCTCCACGATGCCGAGGCATCGCAGCTGCAGCTTGTGGCAGAAGGAAAGTTCTTTTTTGACGTCGTCGGTGGAGACGTCCTGCGGGGTGGTTACGACGACGGCTCCGCAAGGACGAAAGCTGCGCAGCACCTCGCACAGCGTCAAGTGCTCGTCACTCGTGCCGGGTGGAGTGTCGATGATGAGGTAGTCCAGCGGGCCCCAGTTCACGTCCGTCACAAACTGCTTGATCATAGCGTCCTTCTTCGGGCCGCGCCACACCACCGCGTCCTTATCGCTCGGAAGCAAGTAAGCAATGGACATGACTTTCAAGTCCCCCGCGGGTGCCTCTGCGCTGGGAGAGGAGCCACGACTACCGGCGGCAGCTGCCTTCCCCTGCAATGACACAGGCATCCACCCCTTCTCCCCTCTGTACACGTCGCACCCCTCGAGGCCGCATATCTTGGGCACACTGGGGCCACAAATGTCTACGTCCAGAAGGCCCACGTGCTTTTGGTGCATGTGCACCAAAGCAAGAGCGAGCTGGCACGCCACGGTTGACTTCCCCACGCCACCCTTTCCGCTAAGAACGAGGATGATGTTCTTCACCTGGAGAAGCCCCGTAGATGCCATGGCCGCAGCAGCATCCGTGCCCTCAGCACCTGAAGAGGGCGCAGAGTCTCCTGCTACGGATGGTGATGACATCTGTGTAGCACGTCTATATCTACTTTCTCTTTCTTGTCCATGAGTAGGATGGTGGGTGGTGGTGGGTGGTGGTGGCGATGGTCACCCAAGGACACGAGAGCGAGTGGCCGTAAAAGAAAGGTCGGGAAAACAGACAAGAGGAAGTAAAGGGTGGGTGGAGGAGGCAGAGTTGTTTCCTGACACGCCCGCGCCACTTTCAAAGGGGCTCTCCTCTCCACTAGCATGTCAAGAAATATATGCGTACGCACCACCATGCTTCACTTATCCCGGCTGCACTGCGGCTCTGTCGAGGTAGTCGGAGTCAACCAGCACCGTTAAATGTGGATTAGCATAGCTCAATGCCGCTGCATACGGCCCGCGCCAGGCCCATGCTCACGTTCGACATCACCGCTCTGCAGCTAAAGCGGAAAGGCGAAAAGGCAGGAGCCTGTAGATGTTGAATCGGTGGCACAATGCGTAGGGAGCTGGCATCGACGGGGCTATCACGGCCGTGTGTCTCTCCAATGCAGCGCCAGCCCAGATGTATCCGCTGACACGACGATCCCACCACAAACACCGGAGGGCACGCCGCAGTCTCTTGGCTTCTCCACAACGGATGCGGGGCACTGGGCTGTGTGATACCGTCGTGAGCAACCCGGCATCGTCATCGATTCGGTGAAGAGAACGAATAACAAACGATGTGAGGTAAATGAGGGCGGTTATGATGGCGGTGCTAGCGCACACATGCGTCCACCTCGGTGACAAGATGCGGCGCTCCAACAACGGCAGCGGTGATATGGGGGCAACTTCCCAAGAGGTGGGAAGAGCCTGAAGAGGACGGAGGGTCACTGGCCATGACGTACATATCGATCTCCCTCCCCCCCTCCCCTTACCACCACCGCCAACGCGCACCTCAGCTGCAACACGAGCAACGGGGAGCGCACCAGTCGCTTTCCTTGCGTGCTTCCTCCTTTTTCAACTTTATCATTGGTTCTCTTTTTCTTATGCCGTAGAGCGGCCGTTTCGTTAACCACAAGTGTCCCAGTGCCCCCCCCCCCTTGTTGGAGGGGCCGCCCCTGCACAAGGAGGCCCTCGCACAGAGATGGGAAGGTGGCGCCCGCTCAGAAAGCGGAGTGGGAGTAGAGAGTACAAGGGTAAGAACGACATGAACGTGTTGTTGGCCAGCCACACTCCTTCCCCCGTCGATCTCGTCAGCAGCGATGCAGCCATTCCCGCCCTGTGGCTACGGCCGCACGCATAACGAGCGAGGAAAGCGAACGCGTCTGCTGCCATCACTACACTGCTGCGGGACTCAACGACTGCACAGCTGCCACTGATGTGTTCGCCTTCTCCTCCTCCTCGGCCAGACGCTGCACGGCACTCCAAATCTCTTGCACCTGCCGCCACGCTTCAGCCGGGTGTGTGACGTCAATGACGTAATGCTCCACCACTGTGTCGACCGAAGCGCTTCCCTCCGTGACACCAGCAGCAGCTGTCGCATGCAGACGCTCGCCACCGTGGCTCATCTTGTCGCGCACCCCCTGTTGCAGGTCTCGAAGCGAGTAATACCCGCACATGTACATGGTGGTCACCACAGTCGCACTGAAGCCCAACACCGCTAACAAGGTACCCCAAAGGAGAGCGCGGTAGGCAAGAAGGACATGCTCACGGGATGGAGGCCGTTTCTGCAACGGCGACGTTGCTGTTGCCTCATTCGTCACCGCATTCTCCTCGTTCGGAGAGCCGAAAAGCAAGTCCTCCAGCGGGTCGGTTGTCTTCTGAAACAGTGATGATGGCGTCGAGGAAGCCATGACGGCAGCCCTACCCTCGCCGCTCGCCTTGCTCCGTTCCGCAAGACCGTTGTCCTCCAGCGTTGGTTCCCGTGGGATATACATCCGCTCCAGCTCCCGCGCATCAGGCAACTGTGCGTGCAGCTCCCGCAACGAAGGAATTATCTGGGCAATCTCTCTCGCACTCGGGACATTTTTCTCATTCACTTGTGCGGGACTCAGCTTGAATCGAGTGCTGCTGCGGAAGCCCTTAGCCGTCTGCGCAACAGGGTTATGAGAGGGCAGCGGAGCAGCGGCGTCTGTTGCGGCACCCTCGGACCGAGCAGATGTCGATCCTGCGGCTTCCTCCGATGCAACAACACCCGTTGAAGGCAATGCAAACGGTGCGGGAGGGGGATTCAGTGCGAAGGTGCGTTTCGGCTCCACCATGGCAGAGCTGACGCGGCGCACACACACCGCCCACGTGTGTGGCGCACAGCGCACCCCCGCTACGGCGTTCCTCGGGAGCCGCACCAGCGCGTACATTTCGATTGGCGACATGATGAGTGGGTATGCTCCTGCTGATGTAGAGAAGGTGATCACGACGACGGCAGTGCTGTGACAGAAAATAAAGACAGGAAAGAGGCACATGAAGAGTAAAGAAGCACATCGTAAAAAAAAAAAATACGGAGAGGAGAGGGGGAAGGTTGTGGGAAACGGCGGCATGACTGCGAATGGGAGACGCCTCCACTTCGTTTTTGATGGGGAGAGTATGAGGGGTGCACAAGCACGACGCCAAAAATGTCCTTTCGTCTATACCCACGGATACGTATCGATGTTGATGGGAAGTGCATGGAAGAAGAAGAAGGCCAGGAGGAGATATGAGGCGCGTTTTTTTTTCGTCGCAACACCACCCCGAAGACCCAAGCGCACGCATCAGAGCGCATACAATGAAATAAACAGCAAGCGAGTCTCTCAAAGAGCTTTCTCGTTTTCCTCTCCACACCTCGCGTGCCCCCCACAGACACACACACACACACATACGCACACATACGCCGTAGTGGTCTTCGCTACATTGCCGTGGTGCCGTGTGTTGGACGTAACAACAACAACAGGAAAGTTCGCAGCCGCACCGGCAAGTTGCAAAGCTGCAGGAGGCGTGCGGACCCGTGAATACGCGAGCGATGGAGGGAATAAAAGACACCAGTGAGGAAGGCGAAGGTGGAGAAAACACAAAAAGAAACGGGCACAGGTGTGCACCATCAGGGAGCAGCATGCACGCACACACTCACATAAGCATAAATGGGATTGAGGACGAGCCACCACCACGATGAAGCACCCCGCAGAGAGATGCAAACATCGCCTATCGCCTATTCGGGGCACACCAAGACACACACCAGTGTGCTTTTGGAGGCCCCCAGCCCCCTCCATCTGCATTACGCGCCGCCTACCTCTCACAACGACCCGCCTTGTCGAGGATGAAGGCCCTGTTCGTCCGCCTTCCGCAGAAGGCCATGCTGACTGCCTACCTGCGAAGCAAACATCTCGCGTAAGCCCTACCACCCGCTGGTGAAAGATGCAGGCAGTCGTCGAACACGCGCGCCACCACATTGGTGTCAAAGGTGCCGTTGATCGGCGCCTCACCCTGTTCGGCGAGCACTTCGTAGTAGCAGTTATAGGCCGGAAAGGAGGAACTGAGCTGAAGATGCTTCTCGAAGGCCTTCTGGAAGATGCTACGGTCACTGCTAATGAGATCCGCTGCAATGTCCCCGTACATCTGGCAGGTCTGTTCGCACGCCGGCAGTGATGCAGGCGGGGTGCTTGCGTTAGCAGGGGCGCAAAGCGCAGCAGCAAGAGAAGAAATGTTATTAGGTGCCGGAGCCCTGCCCGCCGTTGCATTGGTTGCCGTAATGACTAACGGCCCATCAGGTTGGTCTCCCACCACCCCAGCGGTGAACGCCCACGCAGGAAGCCGCGACTCGTATTGGAGGTAGTACACCTCATGCACGTACCGCAGGGACTTCCTACACGTCATCAAGTAGCGCGTGACGGCGCCTCGCACGTACTCATGCCCCACAGATAGCTGAGTTGCCGCCTTCTGCGGTGTCTGCCACACGCTTCGCACGCTCGCCAGTGGATGGGCAATGGTGCACACCACGACTATTAGCGCATCACACTTCTTCCACGAAGACGGCGCTGTACTGGCAGTGCGTTCGTTACTCAACCTCATCAACTTGTCGTACAGGTTGGGAAAGTAGCGCGGCAGCTGTGATGCATCATCCACCTTGCTTACCGGCAACGCCGCATCCACCGCCTCCTCCCAGGTGGTGTACTTTAAGGACCGTAGCGCATCCACCTCGGGCAGCGGCACAACATCGTTCACCACCATGTAGCGCGTCCGATTTCGAGGAATACCGAAGATTGCTCGAAATGACACTTTCTCCCTGAACAGTTGTGTGAGGCTTGTCCGTGCATCGTGTCCTGTGCTATCTGACACGACGTCGGGCGCAGCAAGGGTTTGTTGCACCGCACGCTGAAATTTGCCAGTGTCGATCTGCTGACGCAACTCGTCAGCCATATACCCGCTAATATTCGAGCCTCTCCTAGACACCACCGAAGGTCCCACCTCTACCAACGCTATCAGCACCACTGCGTCGCCTTTGCCTACACACGATTTCTCCCATGAAATGCTTGTCGGTGTCACCACAAGTGATCGGCACCATTCACTTGAGCATTCATATGCAAGTCTGCCTATACACATGGATCGCCACCTGTTGTTCTGGCACTGGAGTCGATCTGCACAGAGACACAGGATGAAGACTGCCACCATCAGCAGCGCCACCACACGATTCGTGAGGTGAGGAGTTTCATTGATCGCCATGGTGACTACTTGGCCGGGCTCGAATTCAAATCTCTCCGCCGCCCGTGGAGCTCGCGTGCATTCACCGCGCAATGCGCACGAAGACACGAGGCCAGCGTGGGAGCTACACTTGTGTAGGAAAGAGCGACTGTGGAAGTGCTTCGCCACCCCATGTGCGTTGGGGGGACGGGGAGAGGAGAGGGGCACCGGTGTCGGCGTAGAAATGCTGGTGCAGCAAACGAAGTGCGGACCATGTGCTTGTTCTTTCATCAGACACCAGCCGATGGCCAAAAGTGAGGGCGAGAGAGAGAGAGAGAGAACAGTGGGACATAGCGTTACGTCTTGCCTGGAGGAGGGAGCCGCACGCATAGAAAGGTGTGGCAGGTGCACGATTGCCATGCAAGTCTCCTCGGAAGAAAATATGAGGGTGAATAAGGTCGAAAAAGGAGCAAGGTCACCACAGACGGAGAACCAAGCTGCGCCGGCGACAAGCGGAAATTTTCTCGACGATGCGGATCCTCTGCTGAGCGGGATGCATCTCTCTGCAGACTCAACTACGCACTCGCAAGAAAGACAACCGCTTCTGCGGAGAGAGAAGGGGGAGGGCAGAGCTGTGTGTTTTCCTCCTTGTCCTCTGCCTTCCATTCCTGTGTGTACTTTTTTTTTCGAGGTGCTGCCGCTTCCTTCACACGTTCATTCTCATGTGGCCACTTCATTAGTCCCATTATGCTCCCCGAGAGCAGCGGCACAGAAATGAGCGCCGTCCACGGAGGAGCCCGTCACCTCTCTTCTGAGCATCGCCTGCCGTCCTCTAATGCATTGCTTGAACCTTCCCTTCCACCACGCACACGCCGTCTCTCGTGAGGAAAGGCAATGAAGAGAAGCATAGCCGGGCAGCCAGCGAGGGCGACACAGAGAAAGGGGGGGCAGAAGAAGTAGAGAGAGAAAACAAAGCCAAGGGCAATCCACTAAGGTCCCTACAGAACCGCGCGCACGTTGTTGAGCGTCGCACGTCGGTGCGCTTGGGTGCTCTTATTATTTCCTTTTACTTTTCCCTTTTCCGTTAAGGGACACCTCGGAGAGGCTGGTGACAGTCTCCTAATATCGACGTCACTGCTGCAGCTCCCGCAACCTCTCTCCCCCGCCCTCGGTCACCCACCGCTCCCGCAAAGGAAGTCGACTGGTGAGGAGGGTTGGGTAGGAAAGAACGCGTCATGTCGGGTGAAGTTGTGTGTGCCGCGGTTTCCCGTCGCCTTTTTTGTTTCCCTCATTTCTTTCGCAACATTTCTTTGTATGTGTGGCGCACATCGCCACCACGGCACGGTCACCACCTCGCGGCTGTTAGGAGCCCGGCGCCCAACGCCACGCATGCGACTGCGAGGACCCCGTCACTCCACTATGCACACCCTCTACGGCACAGTTGGGCCCCTCTAAGGGGCTGTAGGAAGATGAAAGAAACGAGGGCGATGGCAGACAAGCGTCCCACGGCCATTCGAGAATGCCCCGTCAGCAACTCTACGAGAAGAGCATGAGGAAGGCGAGCATCAGCGCAAACAGGCCAATGGCCTCCGTCAGGGCGAAGCCAAGAATGGCGTAGTTGAAGAGCATCTTGGTCAGGTTGGGCTGGCGAGCGCAGGCAATCAGCAGGCAGCCAAAGATGGTACCGATGCCCATTCCAACACCCCCGAGGGCGATGGCGCCGAGACCAGTGCCGACATAGTGCAGGCCCTGGATGGAGATGGCGACAGTGGAGGCCTGGCGAGGGGCAACCACGAGCGCGCTGGAGGCGGCCGCCGCACGGCGGACAACGGGCTGAGCAATAGCACGGCGCATCATTTTCAGACTGAGTAAGGTGAACTTGTCGTGCGAGGGTCAACGAGGTGAAGGGAGTGCGGAGAGTCAAGGAAAACAGTTACAAGCGTACTGCAGGTTGCTAGGGCAAGGAAGGAAACGAAGAGAATGAACTGATGACATATGAGTCAAATGGGAACGCCACGTGAAGGAGAGGGCCAAGTTCACAAAGTTGGCGTTGTGGTAGCGGTGGCGGAGAGTGCATGATGGGGGAGTTGGCAAAAGGGAAACGGAGAGAGAAGAGCAGGTACGTGTCACGGAGAAGGTTGCAAAGGAGAAAGAAACATGAAGGCGTCGTGCGTAAACATCGGGTGCGAGAGGCAATAGGGTGGCCACGTGCGACCGCAGCCAGAGAACAGGAAGGGCATAGGAAAGCGAAAAGATACGTTTTCAAGTGTCCGCGGCGCCGGTAGAGGGCAACCGTGGCGGTGCCACTGTTTTAGAAGTGAGAACACAAGGGATCTGAGACGTCTGCTGCCCTGTCACATCCCCCAGCACCCGTTCAGTACTCCACCACACGCAGACACACACACACACACACAGGCAGTACTCTCTGTCAGTAACCAAGCATGAGGTGCCCCGCCATACACAGCCTACAACGTTTGCCCTGCTCTTACATGTTGTGTTCAATTTTATGTGTGCGCATCTACCCCGCCCGCCCAGGTTGTGGGTTGGCGCACATTACTCGATTTTCCCTCAGATGCCGAAGAAGGTGGTGACGGTCATCACACCACAGCGCAGCCAAAAGGTGAGCGGTGGAGATGGTGGCACCTTGCGAGAAGAACCTCAGCCCTCCTCAGTGACAGAGACATCCAAGCCTTACCTTCCTAGGGGAACAACGAGCACTGCGAGGACTTAAATTTCACTGTGTGACCCACACCACACTCCCTACAGACTACGTGCACCATCCCCCAACGCTCAATATGTTGCTGAGAGCGGTCAAGGAAGCTGATGCAACCGCACCTGGGAAAGAGAGCCAGCAGCAATCGTGGAGAAAGGAAGAGAAACTGGAGTTCGGTGCACGGAGGCGCTGAACATTGAGGAGGGGGGGGGCAAGAAGAGCAGCCGGGTCAGTGCCTAAGTGTTGCCGACGTAGCCACAAAACAAATCATGAGAGAAAAGCGGCGAAAGCGCTCATGACACGTGCAAAGTGGGGAGATCCCTGTGGAACATCCTCGTCGCCTAACAGCTCGAGCAGCATCTCCGGCGCAGCGCGATCCTCCGCACACTCACCATCAGCACCGGGCACGGAAGCTGTAGCACTGCTTGTTGCTGCGACGCCCTCCACAGCCCGCTGCACCATCGCCAGGTCATCACCTGAGAGCGGGGTCGTACAAGTTCCGCACAGCACCTCCAGCAGACGCGCCAACGCACGACTCACCAAAGCACTCGGTGACACATCCAGAAGCAATACCACCTGTTCCAGGAGCTTCGAGGAGAAGTCACTCGAAGCACACGAATGCCCTGCAGGGTGCACATGAGCGGCGAGCTGCTGTTGTTCCTCATCGCTGTTGGCAGACGCGAAACTCAGCGCAAGCGCGATGGCCAACGGAATTGTGTTTTGCTCCGACTGGACGTCACTGGACAGCACCAACGCCTGCGCCGCATGCTGGGAAATCAGCACACGAAGCGGGCCTGCACTCGTGCGACCAACAACAAAGATGGCGGCTGCAACTGCACTACAGAGCTCAGCAGAGAGACTCTCGCGCAGAATGGTCATCCATGCCTCCAGCTGTGCGGGCGACACCACCTCCTCCGCCCCTTCCTGCCGCAGGAGGAGAAGGGTGTAAATCACACGGAAGACAAGCGGTAGCATGCCAAAGTCCCTGGCTGTGTGCTGCAGCGCCATCTGCAGTGCATCCGCCGCTGCGGGAGCGAAAAAGGCTCGGGAAGATTGGGCCATTACGAGAAACAGCTCCCAAGCGTTGTCCTCCACCCATGCCGTCGCGGCACTCGTCGGCGAGGTGCACGGCACAATGACGCAAGGCAACAGTGACCAGATGACAGCGTCCGAGTCACCATGACGGAGGCTGCTGCCGAGGCACTCCAGTAGCATGTTCAACGAGCTCAGCGAGTCCGCGCCACCTTCGTCATCGCTCATGTCGCCCGCGTCCATGACCAGCCCCGCGGCCGCCTCTCCGCCTGCCTTTGCAGTCTGTGCCTCGTAGGACTTGATGATGGCAAGCACAGATGGAAGAAAGAGCTGTACGAGAACATCACCCTGAGTCTGCACCGCACCCTTCTCAATGAGCACGTGCACCAGCCCTGCCAGGCCCTTGATGGAGGCCGGGCTCTGTACACGAGAAAGCAGCTCTTGGATCGTGCGCAGCACCGTGTTCACCATGGTCGGAGGCATGTCAGACAGTGTGAAGTGATTGTCTGAGACAAAGTTCTCCGTCGATTTGAGCGCAACTAGCACCAAGACCACGTTCTCAGTGGCCACGGCGTGGTGCAGAACAGTCTCCAGAGCAGAGAGGACTGCACGCCTGTCCTCTGTGCTGGTCACCGACTCACACCACATGCCCACCAACCACACTACACGGCGGGCAACAAATGGGGATGTCTGCACAAGTGTAGCGGGGTTCAGCAAGGGCAGAAGTTTTCCGCGGAGAAAGCCGAGATAGGAGGATGTGTCCTCGGAAGCCATGGTGTAATAGCCGATGCCGATCGCGTGCAGCCCCGCGGTGACACGGCTCACATCTCCCTCCTGGAGCAGGTGATTCACCACAGCCCAGGCCGCTGTGAGGCTCGCGCTGCCGCACACTGTCGAGCCGGTGAAAGCCAGAAAGAGCTGCTCCGTGCAACTCATTGTAGAGGTCTCGTCATCCATGTCCACATCCAAGGCCTCTGCCACCCGCTCCGGGTACATCGACCACTCCGATAGTGCCTCCGGTGTTGTGGCATCCGCCAGGTACGCGCTGACGATGTGCTGCAGGAGAGGCGCAAAATATGTAGAAGTAGTGTAGCGCTCTAGGCAGTGCGCGATGAATGCATCGCCGTCCTCGGCGCTCAGCAAGGATGTAAAGAAGCGCAGCGCTCGGCACACCGCCTTTTCCGAGACCACATTGCCCACAGGACTGCAGACAACAGCCGACAGCAATCGGAAGATTGAGTATTCGGGCGTGTCAGACGACGAAGGAGACGACACGGATGGCGCGGCGGCCGCTGCCTCATCAGCGCCCACGAAGAACGGAATGCCGAGTGCATGGACGCGACTAGGAAAGAACACGACAGTTGCCTCGTGTGTCTTGAGGGCGTACTCCAGTAGCCGCTGCCGCCTTTCAGCGTTCGGCGAGTCCGGCGCATCCTGCCCAAGCCCCGCCGCAAGCCGCCACGTTGCTGCTAAGAAGAACCGGCAAAACGCGGGATCGAAAACGCCTCGGCCGAAGGTGCGCAGACTGCACTTAAAGAGGTACAGGCACAAGTCATATGCCTCGAGCATGCTCGCCTCGTTTGGCAGAAATGCGAAGACGCCTGAAAGGGGCACCACACAGGCGCGACAGACGCTTTCGAAGACGTCGCCGATGCGACAGCCTTGCATTTCTTTGAGAAACACATGCAGGTAGAGGAGAACGTATGTGACGCGCTCGCGCGACTGCGCCGCGGTGGCCTTCTCCAGCTCTGACACGTAGGACGTGACCACGTGCTGTATGGCTGGCGGCAGAGCACCGATCTGGGTCCTGCGGGAGCCGCGCTTTGCCATCAAAGCAACTATACAGCCCACCTTTCGCGCGAGTAGAATAGGCACGCTTTCCGCCGCGAGAAGGAACCGGGTGTACAATTCCAGAAACCGCTCCCGCGTCTCCTTGGGCACCGCATTCTGCCACGACTCGTCCAGAAATGCAAGAACCAGTGTGCACAGGAAGAAGCGCAGCTCCAGCCGGAGTTGCTGAGAGGCAATTCTATCGTACGTGTGTTGGAGGAACAAGGCTGGATCCCGCGCCTGCAGGTCGCGCAGCTGCGCCATAGCCTGCTTCCGCGCTGCATTATCTACCGAGCTGCGCAGCACTTCAAAAAGCGTGTCCATCGTCGAACGCGGCACCCCGGCTGTGTTCGTGTGCGTCGTTCTTAAGGGAAGGAATCAGAGGTGTCACACACATGCACACGGGGAGGCGAGCCATACACCATCAAGAGAAAGCTCTAATGAGGTGGAGCAGGGGGTGACGGTGGATCGTGAAGTAATATGGCCCGGCGCGCGCGCAGATCGAGGGTGCAATAAGGCACCACTAAGGTGCGAGAGGTTGTGCGCCGTTTGGAGAAGGAGAGCAGAGCAGAGGGAATTCCACAAAGACCGACGCACAGTAGAGCACACGTGCCAACAGCGAAGAAGACAGGGAGCCGAGAAGGACATCAGCGTGTCGCCAGTGGCGCGGCCGCACTGTGCAGGCGACGAGGAGAGAGGGAGGGCAGGGAAGAAGGGGAAACGAACTCAGCATCTTGTCATGTCCCACTCATGTGTACACATCGAGCGAGCTGATGCCTGCGACACCTTCTTTCGCACTCTTACTGTGACCCTTAGATTTCTTCCAGTGAGGGAAAGCAATGTAGGATCTCTGCACGCTTCGCTCCACGGCCGCGAACGTGTGCACACCTTTCTGTCCTTTGCTGCTTTAGGTAAGAGGTGATGGAAAGCAGTCAGCTGACGATATAGGTCGTCGTTGTCCACCACTAACACGCACCAATATGCGGACAGTCACAAGTGAGAGCCAGCGCGTCGCCAGCAAAAGCACACGCCATCGTCTCAGCAGCAGCACCCACGCACAACTTTCGTTCCGCGCCTCTGCAAAAAGATACGCGCCTCCGGGTCGTGAATGTGGGGAGAGGGGCGTGAAGTAGCACGTCTGCAGTGCAAAGCCCTGAAACACTTTTGCTTCTTTGCGGTGTCGACTCTCTGCCGAACAAACGCGACTGGACCGCTCCCCTCTCACCCCCCCCGCACATACAAGCCCGGGACTCTCACAGTTCCTCCCCGGAATGGCATGCAGTGCACAACAGCAGGCACATGCGCGGTACAGCAGGGTGCCGACAGGGCCGATGGAGCACCGCCACAGCCTCACCATGCTACTCACACACACACGCGCACACCTGCTCCGCACGTCACACAGAACGGCCGCTCCCATCACGCCCAGTCGCAACATCCCGCATCCCCCTCGCGGTGGCTCAGCCTCCCCACACAAGTGGGCAGTGGAGGGGTTTCCATGAGACAGCTTCGAGCCACGCCGGCACCTTGCACAGTCCTATGCATCGCGCACACGTGCCCACTGTCGCGGGACGCGCAGACGCAACGCCATCCAGGGCATCACCGCCGACACCAGCAGCGATGCATCGCGCTCCACTCACTACACATGTGGCTGTCTAGTCATGGCACCGCCATCAAGGGGATCGCCACTGACGCTGCTAGAGGGGGGGCCGCCCACCTGGCTTCTCCCGCACAGAGAGACCTCCGCGCGGGGAGGGGTGCGAGCGCCTGTGGATGCCACATACAGAGAGGGTTCTGAGAGTCATCAGGGAGCAACGCCTAGAGGATGACAAGGAAAAAGAAATGAATGAACGGTATTCGCTGCGCCGAGTTCATTCAAGTGGAGTAATTGGGTTAGGAAGAACCAGAATGGCAACCTCGTAGATGCTCACACGTGCAGTTGTTTCACACACCGCAAGCGGGCAGTAACGTCGGACATCGTCGCCCTCCCGATGTGCCCCTCGCTGCCTCATAGTTCACCACGCAGTACCAAAGACCCACGTTGGCCACACTCAGAAGAAGTTACCGATCGCGTTGTCCACCTCTTGAGTGAGGCGCAGCATCATCTCCTGGCTTTGAACGTCCAACGGTACGTAGCCGACAAGCCCGTAGCCCTCTACCACGTCCATCAATAGTCGGGTGTAGCGGTACACGCGGCCGCCGTGCTTCGTCAGGTCAATCGTCCCCAACTGCGCATCCTCGGTGCGCTCCTCTGGTGTCAGCTGAGGTACCGGCTGCGCAGCAGTGACAAAATGCTGCGCCATTCGATGCTCATGCCGACGACGCTGAAGTTGTCGCCGCCACAGCCGATCCATGTTCTCTGAGAGCATGGCAGAAGCATTGAGATAGGTCACGCCTTCATCGCCGGTGTCCTCCAGTACCTCGGCAGGCACCGTGTCCCACTTACTCAGCACATTCACATGTGGCAGTTCATGATCGATCATCGTTGTCAGTGACAATACGCACGACGAAACGTAGGTCGGCAGGTCACGTGTCGCAATGCCAGCGTCGACGAGGTGTACCGTACACAAGCTACACTGCAGCCTCTTCGCGAGAGCACGAATCAGGGTGGGCATGACTTGCGCGTCAATGTAGAACTCCACCTGCCCGGGACAGTCGATGAGAAGGTACGGTGCTCGTAGCGTCTTGCCACCTGCGGCAGTCATCTCTGTCGCGAGAACCTCCTGCACGCGACGCTCCACCGCCTCCTCCACCTTAGTGATGACCCAGTCCACATTCGCCTGCATCACAGCAGCGCAGAACAAGTAGGTGCCGTTGGGGCCCAGCCCCTCCTCCTGCATCACGGTGGCATGGTCCACAAGTTCGCGAATGTCGACATCGCACGGGTATGGGAAAATGTCCTCGTTAGCGGGGTCCAGGTTCAGCATGACAACTGGCCGAGTGACATCATATACGCTCAGGAACTGCCGCTTGCCCTCGCAGTACGTCGTTTTGCCGCTCCCTGGCGGACCACAAATGAGCTCACCAAACATGAGTGCGTGTTATGCGCTGGTGTTGGTCTCTGCGTATAGTGGTAGAAGCGTGCCTACGTTCGTATGAAGCTTGAAAGGCGTGTCTGAGAGAGCGGGCAGGGACGCACTCTCACAGCATAACAAGTGTATTTCGTTGCGCTCACACCGAAGAGTGTGGCAAGCCTGCCCACCAAGAGGAGCAAAGGCCCCACATATGTATAAGCAGTGGTCCATCAGCGCGCCCATGCGCCAATGAATGCTCGGCCATGGGCATCACAGACACGAAAGGCAACAGAAAGCGAGCGCACGACGGAGGGAGCAGGAAGAGGGAGGTGCAAAAGGCGATCGCTCATAGGGAAAGAAGATGAGAGAAACTGAAAGTGGGGAAAAGCTGTTGACAAAGAAGCGATGTGGCCACAGAAACGAGCTCATGGACGCAGATACGTGATCTCTGTGAGGCAAGGGTGGTTGTGGACCCCCGTGTATGCTTGTACGCGTATGCTGGTTACAACATCAGTCAACTTTGCGGAGACGCGTGAGAGGGGAAAGGGGCAGTGGTGACCAACAAGGACAAGTGTAGCTGCTCTTTACTGTCTCACCACTCGCTGGATCACCCCCTACGGCTTCCCCTGTGTTGCTGTCCGAGACTTTTTCATACATTTAGCACTCGCTTATCTGCTCGCATTGCGCCAACCCGTCTTCTGCCTCTTCCTCCCCCCCCCTCGCCGTCTCACGTACCTCCATACTTGTGTGCGCCCCCATCACAGCGAATTGAGACTCCCTTGGTCTCTCGACGAGCATACCTCGGTCCAACAGTAGCACGAACTGTGTAGCGAGGAGCAGGTCATAGAAGAGGTACACAGCAAGATAACACGAAAGGAGCAAGGGGGCAATGGGAAAGCTCGAGTCACGCAGCAGCGCAGCATCGTGTTACACGAAAGCAGACGCAGCCAGTAACGGGTGCATAACTGGCAAAGATGTGCGTCTGCGTGCCAGAGGTAGCTGATGCGCACCATTAGTAAACTCTCTCTCGAGCTCAACATGGCTGTCCTTACCTGATATCCCCCTCGCGCTCTCCACCAGCCGGCGCACCCACTCCCTCCCCCCCCCTGTCTCACAAAGGGGTCGGGGTTCATATCCTTCCGTTTTGCCAGTATCCATGAACGGACATCAGAGTCATCGGGAACGCTCAGGAAGGGGAAGAGGGAAAGCCAACAGGTGTCTGGCGGAGGGGGTGCATCGGTAGGGAAGAAAGAGTGGGGCAGGCAGAGAAAGGGCACAGGCAGTTTGTACAGGTGCGAGCGAAAAGGCCGAAAGTAGCTACTGCTTATCCCCACCTCCCGCTCCCGTCCCCAGGCGCACGGTATCTGCCAGCGAGACCCCCCCCACACACCAAGATCCCATCATCATAGCATGGGCGCGTACGTATAAGACAACTGTGGTGGATGTTGATGATACTCTCGCACAGACACACACCTACCGTCAGTGTCATGGACCGTCGTGGCCCTCGCCTCCTGCGCCGAGAGCTGTGGGTGTCTGCATGCACTCTTACTAGTTGTGGAGTTCGCCCAGTCTTCCGTGGCTACACCATCACAGTACACCCCCAACGTACATGTTCGTTTCAGCGTCCCATATGTTTTGGTGGAGGTGCGGCTCCCTCGCTGCCCGTCGAGACACATCCCGCCAGTTCTGCACACCCGGCGCGGCCTTGGCAAAGTAGCGAAGCAGTTGGGACTCCATTACCACCGGTGAGGCGTTGGCGTCGAGTAGGCTCTCAAAAGCGGCTGAGGCTTGCTGAAAGAGCGGCACGACGCGCTTGGCGAAGAGGGTCGCCGCCTTTGCACAGTTGGTCCCGGGGCGAATGGGGTTCATAACGTAGAGGTCATCAGCGGGCGCCTTGGGGAAGGTCTTCTTCTGCACGTAGTGGATGCCGAGACGGCGGAAGTCAAACTCAGTCCCGTAGTACTTGAGAAAGCCCGCAAGAAGGGCGCCGATGCTCCGCTGCAACTCCGCCGAGAAGCGCGCGCGCACGCACTGCTGCAGATACCAGAGGACGAGCACTGAGATCGGGAAGGAGCCGAGGCCGCCCATGCTCGGTTCGTCGAGACCAGCGTTGTTCACCAGTGCCTTGACAAGCACGATTAGCGGCCGTGCCATCTCGTTGCCTGGCTCGCAGAACAACTCGCACAGGTAGCTGGAGGACACGCAGCCGCCCTGTTCGAACGACAGATCCACATTCACGCCATCGCAGCGGTGGCGGCATTTCACTATTGGCACCTTCGCATGCGCAATGGAGGTCACGTGAGCAAATTTTTCGCTCTTCCGCATGCGCTCGGCCACGGTGCGAACAGCCGTCGAGAGGGGCCTCTTGAGGCTCTTCTGAGAAACTGAACCGGTGACCGCGGAGGCGATGGTGAGCATCGCACACGACAATTTCTCGGGCATAACTCTCGCGATGTTCTTATCGCCGCTACGCATGAGAACGCAGTCCACATCACTTGTCGGTATGACGACACCAGTGCAGAGGCTGCCGTAGATCTGGACATCGATCCCGGCTTGCTGCATCGTTGTGCGGATGTCGTTGACCACGCGCAGCTTCCTCTCGCGATCCTCGGACGTAGGGGAGAGGCAATAGAGAAGCTCGACCAGCTTTGCGTCCAAAGCAAAGGTACATCTGGCGAAAGAGGAAGGGGGGACCAGTGACTGAACAATGTCAGAGGACACCCCCAGCGAGGGTGACAAGAGGTGGGAAAGATCCGAGGCAGTCACTGTTCTAGGGTGGCGCCCGCCGGAGCCAGAGCCTCGGCAATCATGCTCGTCATGGCTTCTAGAGTCCCTGCTGCGTCGACGGCGCCTGTTGCGTTGGTGGCCGGCCAATCGCGGCGGTCCACTATGGGTGAGGTTTGAGTACGCTTCACTCTTTCCGTGATGCAGCCGCTCCGGGTGCGGCCCACCCGTCTCCTTTCCCGCGTCTTCGCCTTCCGGGTGGGGTAAGAGCTTGTTCCTCACGTGGGCGGGCCTCTTGCTCATGTTTCCACAAAGACGCGTGCCGTCGAACTGCCCATCCGAAGTTGCCAAGGGCGTCTCTCTCACAGGTGTGTGGGTGTTTTTCTGTGAAGACAGAGCGCGGCTGGGGTGGTTGCAAGGGAAGGAATATGGCGGGGACTTCTTGTCGTTCAGCGAGCTGGGCAACAGAGCCCGTATGTCAGACAACGAGTGTGTCGAATGCCTCTTGGAAGTGGGATGTGTATACGATATGCTTATTGTTCGCGGCTGGGCAAAGCTGCTGCTCAGTCGATGCGTGATGGTGCGTTCTGTGGCTCGATCAAGAGATGCGAGGCCTGCTGGATCCATCTAATGTGCGAGAAAAGACGCGAGTTGTGAGACAACAAAGCCTCTCTGTGGTCGTATGTGTGTGTGTGTGTGTGTGTGTGTGAAGAGGGCGCACTTGCCAGCCAACGGCAAAGCACGTATGCGCGCACAGGCAAGAAATCCCGAAAGACAGAGGTGCGGGTAGAGGTCTGCAGAAGGGTAATGCCTGTCAGCAACGGGGTATACTGCCTTTAGGATCGTTGTCTTCGTTGGTGAGCACGCATGGGTGCGCGCCTAAGGCGCCATGAGATTCAGAGGAGTCACCTTTACCTCGGTGGCCTCGGCATGTTCTGTGCCTCCTGCTGCCGCTGTTGAGGTGCCACCCACAAGCCCACACAAGGAGTAAAAGAGTGCGGGGAGAAGCCGAGCAGCAGGCAGGCACGAAAGGTCAGACAGAGCGGAAGCCCCGTCGCGGGGTGAGGTCAGGTGGAGAAAGAGCCGTCGGGAGCGGTGTCCGACGGGGGAGGAGGGGCCAGGCAGCCCCGCTGCGTTCAACGACAACGTTCTAGAAGAACACGTAAAGAGAGGCGTGCTGCATCGTACATTGAAGAAGAGGACGCGACAGCACGCGGAGCGTCACAGAGGCGGAGGCACCCACCCACACACCTCACACACACACAGAGAAAACGAGTACGGGACCAGAACAGTCCATCTGACAGACATGTTCAGGAGACGGCTCGCGTCTAGATGGAGAGGGCTACGGCGGCAGCACAGGGAAACCAATGCCCCGCCCACATTGCCTCTCTGTGTCGCCTAGAGCAAGACACAATTCAGAGGGGGCGCAGGGCACAAAAAAGAGAAAGACAGAAGTCGTGCCGTGTGGTGGGTCCTACCGTCGTCTCTTTCGCTACGTAGTGCCAGCAAGTGCGCCGACACAACAAGGGCAGAGGCACTCGTGTGCACATTCCACAGCTTGGTAGGGGCACGGTGTAAAGGGAGGAAGGCATCGATAACATCAACCAGAGAAAGGGTGAGCGCGTGATGAACGACTCCCTCGACATGACTCACCGAGAGGAGAGGAACTATACGAGAGGGTAGAGTAGGCAGACAAATACAGCGTCTCCTACCCCGCCCCTCCTCTGCCTCCCCTGCTAGTGATGAGGTGCCCCCTCCCCTTCACATGCACATCCATCCACCACCTCCCCTTCGTCCACCGTCCCTGCATGCTGCTCCGATTCCCGTGCCTTCGATTTGCTTCTCGGAGAAGCGGAAGGAAGAGAACAAACAAAAGTCATTTTATGTACATCGAAGGCACCCCACAGCAATGGTCGCTGCAATGCCGCGCACCTCGCGAGCTCAGCGGGGTGTACACGGCGAAAAAAAAAGGCGCCCGTCACGGGCTCCGCCGTACCCAGAAATCCGTCACACCCCGTGTCGTCTGCCCCCGGTTGGGGGGCATGCACTCCGAAGGGAGAGACTTGGTGATGTGAGCAGCATCACCACCGAAATGGGCCCTTCGCTCTTCATTATGCGGCAGTTGTCGATGTAGCGGCGGAGAGGGCAGTGTACTGCTGATAGGGGGGCCTCGGCTGCTTGTAAGAAACCGCATGGTCAGTCGCCATGCGATTTTTAGTTAGTCGTTCTTCCAGCAAGTTCTCCAACTTCTTCTGGGCGACCCGTGAGATGTTGTTGCCGTGCGTCACCAGTGCCACAAGCCGCGCATTCCGCAGCGCTGCCTCAATCAGCTGCGAAGCCCCCTCCTCAGAGACCCGATTGCACGAGACATCAACTACAGAAATGGTGACGCTCTCCGCAATGTTCTGTGCGAGGCGCGCCGCAGCCTCGTCATCGAGGGCGTTGTCGCTAAGATTGATTTCTTTAAGGGAGGCAGACGTACTGAGGAGGCTGGCCACGCGCGCACCACCGGTAGAGGTCAGCACACACGAGCTCAAGTCCAACTGCTCTAGAGCGCTGCGCGCATGAGAGGTGAGGACCTGCGTGAGTTCGTTCGCCCCCACAGGGCCCACTTCGTTTCCGGAGAGCGACAGTATAGAGAGGGAGCTGTTCTTTGCAAGACCCTTTTGCGCAATCGTCTTCACACCGTTTGCCGTGAGTGTATTAAGGCGGATGTCGAGTTCTTCGAGGGTGTAGTTAGACTCGAGCATGGCAGCAATGGCGTGGGCCGCCTCGTCCGTGGCGTGGTTGTTCCCCAGCGTCAACCGCTTGAGCACCTTGTTCGTCCTTACGGCATGACAGATAGTCATGACGCCAGTTGGACCGAGATAGTTGCCATGCAGCTGCAGAACTTGCAGCGGGGATACGGGGTTGCGTAGAATGCCGGCAATACATTCAGCACCACTCGGGCCCAGTTCGTTCGCAGAGAGGTCAAGCGAGGAAAGGAATGTGTTTTGCTCCAGCGCTTTTGCCACTAGCGCCGCCCCTTCAGGTCCTAGCTTGTTCGACGCGAGCCCGAGCCGCGTGAGCACCGTAGACATCGAAACGGAGCGCAGCAGGCGACGCACGTCGTTCGCGGAGAGATGGTTCCCTCGTATATCCAGCAGCTGCACTCTGTGATGCAAATTCATCACCCCAGCCAGCCCGTCGCAGCCCTCCTTGCCGATGTCGTTGTAGCAGATAAGCACCTCCGTCACTGGCGAAGACTCAAGGCAGGAGGCAATCTTCGCCGTCCCCGTAGGCCCCAGTTGGTTATACATGAGGTCGATGGTGCGGATAGGGGTGTCGGACTCGCGATCCAGCAGAGCACGGCAGATGCCCTCTAACTGCTGTTTCGAGATCTGCCGCCACGGTATCTGCATGCGGCGACTGCTATCATTGACATCGCTGCCGATAACCGCGAAAGATGCCCGTGACTTGGCGCCCATAGAAGCCGGGACAGCGGTACCGGTGATGCCGCCGGTAGACGGTGATACGCCGGAGGAGGCTCGCGTTACCTTGGTCGACATGCCAGAGGAGGGGAGATAGGAAGTGCAAGCACCACCTTCCATAAAGATGTATATATATATATATATGTGTGTGTGTGTGTGTGGGTGTGGGTGTGGGTGTGCGTGCTCAAGTAATGACAGCTCTCTTCAAGCGATTCGTGCAGTGCCGGTAGTGACGGGAATTCACAGGCCGACGGGTGTGTGGAAGCAAACTTGGCGAAGTCCTCCAGCGCGTTCTGAGCGTCTGCGGGGGAGCGCAGTTGGAGATGGAGGCGCGTACGAGTGAAAGAGTTCAAATACAAGTGGCATACAGTGACGTCGCTCGAATTGCCCCTGTAGGAGCTCCAACTGCTGCACACGCTATGCGTTGAAGCAGAAAGGTGCGCCGCGAGGTCATCGTGATGAGCAGTCACTTTAGCAAGCACCGCGCCATCAGGGATGAGGGAGGGAGGGAAAGAGGACGGGGGGAGTCCGTTGACCAGTGGCGTTTATGTGTGTCCTGAATTCGGTGTCCTTTCAACTCATGTAGAGCAGGGCTACAGGAGATCGCACACGCAAACATACATAGATATATAGGTACAGATATAGGGGAATACAGACAGTAGCAAGAACCTGCCCATACAAGGAGATGCACGCGTGTGCCTGTGGATGGGAGACTAAGGACATAATAATACGTGGTAACAAGAAGCTTCCGCATCCCTTCGAGCACGGGGCGAAGGCTCAAAACAATCAAACACTACACCCGCTACGCCCAGAGATCTGGGACAGCGGTGAGCGCTGCAAAGGGACCGAGAAAGAGAAGATCGCATTACCGCTCACACCAGCACCACCGCCGCAACGCACCGCCCACACAAGATGTACACAGAAATAAAACGAATTCCAAAAAGAGAGAAATACACGTCTTCAGTCATGAAGTGCGTTGAGTCCTCCTTGACAGTGTGCCATGAGGAGATGCAGGAATATGAAGGAAGGACGGCGCACATGCACAACGCGGGCATGGCGCCACCCAAAGCGCGAAGTCCACACACAATTCTCGACACGCGAGAGGGAGAAAAATGAATACATAAAAGCCAAAACTCGCTCAAGAAACGTTTGTGTGCACCAGTGAGTACGAGCTGGCGTGCGTATCAGACACAGAGGGGGGGGGCAGACGCATGTCCTTCTCTGAGCGAAGTCACCAAACAGTCATCGCATATCCAGCGCGAGGCACGGGTATATGCGGAGTCGCGTCAGTACATCGCGCCTGTTGCCGCGTTAGCTATCCCATCTATACCCATCGCCATCGAGGTAGCCCATGAAAGCGTCGTGGTTATAGTGGTTCGCAAACGCTACCTGGTAGGTGACAGTGGAGGCGTCCACCTCCCGTGTGAGGAAAGGGGAGGTGGAGAGCGGCATCTGTTGCACATCCTCGTAGACCATCCCTCCCTCTCCAATTCCTGAGCTTCATCCTTTTCATCGAAGCCATTTCAAAAGGGGTTCGAGCGGACGTGGCTGTCATCCTCCTGGCTGTCAGTCATCGCGTACCCGAAGACGACTGCGAGCTGGCAGCCACGAAGAACGCCATCGTTTTTTTTTTTTTTTTATGCTGGCCGCCGCAGTTGTGCGGTGCAAAATTCAGCAGTTTCGGCAGCACGTGGACAACAGACGCATCAGCCGTAGGTGTGTTGGCCCCGTGTTCATATCGCTTCGGGATGAGCGGTGAGGAGGAGGTAGTGGTGCTGTACGTGTGATAGTTTCTTCCCATTTCGCATCCTCGGTGTGTAGGAGAGCGGTGCAGCTCCTTACATGGAAGCGCCGTCCCGTCAGAATGACGGCAACAAACACTGACGTTCACGCGCTGGGAGGCGCGCAGGAAACTCTAGCATGACCCCCGGGCGCCATTGCCCACGGCCGGAAGAGATTAAAGTCCAGCAGCACTGCCCTTCTTGTCTTGCGCCACCGCGATGGAACCGCGTAGAAGCGTGTCAGAGGCAGGATTCAACTCTGTGCTCGTCAGTGCCCCGCACAACGGCATCGTTGAGACATTCGAAAAGAGTACACGCGCCTCCTCGCCCTCACTCATGGGAAACACACGGTACTTCTCCGCTTCCAGCTGCGATTCAGCCAGATAGCGCGTCTCCATGGAGCTGTGAGAGCGGTAGTAAAGCCACTTCAGGCAGCGGATGTACAGGAAACTGGAGCCACTGCTGACCTTGAAGCGCGGCGGCATCGAATGGCCGTAGTGCATGTGCAGGAGCAGCCGTTCACGTATACTCTGCGGCACTAGCTCAGCCGCCTCGAGTCCAGGTCGAGGTGTCGGCGCGTAGAAATAGAAAACGACAGACATATATGGCTCCACCACCGCGAGAATAGCATGAGGCACCAGCAGGAATAACGCCAAGACAGTGTCCACGCCAAGGATCGCGAGCCACGACATTGCTTCCACCTTCGGTTCGTCGACCGATGGAAGGAACCAGACACGCGTGGTGAACGGTATAAAGAGCACCCCCAGGAAGATGTACAGAACAACCGTGAGTGAGCTGCTCTCGAAGAGAAACCCGTTGCCAGCGAAGGTGATGAGCAGCGCATTGATCACGTTCACCAACGGGATACATCGTAGACAGAACAGTGCGCGGTTCAGCGCGCTGTTCACAAAGAAGAGGTCTGTGAGGATCGTGCTGATCAAGTTATTGGTGCTTAGGGTCGCGGTAATGGCATGCATAAAAAAGATGGCACCAAAAAAGAGTGGTATCGGCGAGGGCACCTGCAATCTCACTGCCAACCCCGCCATCGTGTCGGAGATGTCCACGACGAAAGAGCTGTTCACATACGCAGTGAGGCACAGCACAACCACGTTGGCTGCCAGCAGGAAGATGAGGAGCGCCATTCGCTTCGTGAATCTGTGTTTGGTCAGCCCAGGCTTGTAGCGCGTCGGAAGGATTCCGCGGTAGTCAAATCGGTAGCCGATGTTCTTCTTATGCAGCATGCGATGCATGCGGATGATCTCGAGCGAATGCGGAAATGCCTGCAGGTTCTTCACAGCACTGTCGGCAGCCTCTGGTACGTGGTGGTCAAAATATAGGGCGAGCGTCAGCAAGTTCTGTGCCGCTGGACTGTGCGGGTAGCACTCAGACAGAATGACTGCCTGCCGCAGGGAGTTCCTATCACCACGGACAATGTTGAGCTGCACGTAGCACAGCTCCGTAAGGCGAGAGTGCGGGTAGAAGTGTACCATGCGCTGCACCACATCCTGCCAGATGTGCAAAATCTCTGTGATGAGAATCTCGTCCTCCTGCAGAGCCGCGTCTTTTCTGCCATTAATTTCCTTGTTGGTGGAGTGCAGCAGAGACGCCTTTGCTGCCTCCAAATCGGTAAGCAGGAGCTCCTCCAGCAGTGCGTATCCGACCTTGCAGGCAAAGTAGTATACATGTAGCGGGAAGCAGTCGGAGAAGGCAAATTCAACGGAGCCGACGACCTCGTCCACCATGGCGACGGCGCAGCACGCGTCATCCCAGGCACCGCACAGCTTCCGAGAGTGGTAGAGATACACAGCGCGGTTCATGTGGAACGGGATCATCTGTCGCGTGGAAGCGTACAGGGGCAGGTTCGACGGATACACCAGGCGGTGCACCTCAGACTGCGCCTTCACGCGAATGCCTCCAGCACAGAGACCGCCGAAGAAGGCAGGGCACACCGCAATATACGCAAGGAGGTGCGGCGACAGAGCTACCCCTAGCACCGACGCGGAGTCCTCCAGCGCGGTGGCGCTTATCACCACAACACGACGCAACGTGTCCAGGAGAAAGGCATCATCCTTGTCATAGCAGAAGGAGCTGTTGCCGGATGTTTTAAGAGACTTTGCACGATCAAGCGCGGTCTTTGCAACCCGCATCGCCGGCTCCACCATGCCCAGATGCAGAAGTGTCAGCGCGTGCACGGACTCGGTTACAACGTACAGATACATTTGCACGTTACGCGAAAAGGAATGGGCCGAGACAGCATGTGGGGATGTAGGCGGCGCGTCGGCAACGGTGCCTGTGAAGCATGCTGTGGCATTCATAACTGTCTCCTTGGCAGTTGGCAGTGGCAGCCCGAAGAGCGCCAGCGCACACCCGACGTGGTAGCTCAGAGAATCCTCGGCGTAGTCGAGAAGAGCAACAACATCCTTGCCAAACTGCAAACGCTCACCCACCTGAACGCCAGACCACGCGCGCACAAGGAGGGCAAGACGAACCTGGTACTCCTGCAGGCCAGACACACCAGCTAGGGCCGGCAGCGATGACCGTTGCGCGTTGGCGCGGTGGTCGCCCGTCCTCATAGAGTCCATCATTACTCCCTTTTCCTCCGCCCAGTGCAAAAAGCGCGACGCCGCCATCATGCACGTACGGAAGTGATGCGTGTGAAAGGCCGTCACCGCCGTGATGAAGAAGACGTCCCACTCCGCACAATGAGAGAGCAGCAGAGAGGCAGCCGCTTCCTGGTCAAGAGGGCGCATTGCCGCGGTGAACCACACGGGGACCGTTCGCGGAGCAGCGAAGGAAGAGGAATAAAAAGAGCCCGTCCTGCTCTCGCAGCGTCCCAGCAGGGGGTTTCCGCAGGGGAAATCACTACCTCGTCGATCCCTATACCGCAATACAGAGCGACACCTCTTGCCTGCCAACGGCCCCGCTAGCAGGCTGGTGTGGCAGTTGTCACCGTTTCCTTTCGTCGACCCTGACCTCGGGAGGGACTTGGAGGGTGTCCCTTGTGATGCACTAGAGATGGAACCGCGGTTGCGGGTCTTGCTTGCTATCGAAGATTCTCTGAACGACATGGTCTGCAGCAGCCTTTCGGCACACGTCGTCTCGCAAAGCGCAAAAAAGTAGCGAAGCCATACATTAAACGGCACCACGGACCCGTCGTCCGACGACGCAGCGCAGGTGGCCGCGGTCGAGACCACCCCTTCGGGAGCGCTGTCTCTTTCCAGGCCTTGGGATGAGGCGGCACTAAAATCGTAAAAGCTCTTCCCTTCCGGCCAGTCCTGTGCGCCCACGGGGCTCAGTGTCACGCTACTCTGGTCACCGACATTGTCCTCACAGTGGTGATTCAACGGGGTCCTCTTAGGCTTTCTGGAGACTTTCCCCTTGTGGCACGGTCCGCCGCTGGGGCTTCCACACTGGGCGTCGTCTGGTGTGCACAATACGAACGCCACCGTGTACCAGCGGGTAATCTCAATCAAGTCGATGAGCTGCATCGACTGCAGCACGACATAACACACTTCTTCCTCGGTCACTTGTAATGGATTCACGTCGCAGTACGGAAGCTGCCGGCCTATATCGGCGTGGGACTGCGTGCGATGCTGTACCCAGTGCAGTGCAATTGCGTTGTGCCGCTCCACACAGGAGGCACGGGTGAGGACGCCCCTGCGCCGCTCATGCAGAACGACGCACGTTGCAATCACGCACGACTCCAGCAAGATCAAACCCTGCCGAGGGTCACCGCCGAGGATGCAGCTGGCGGCCCTCGCCACCACGTCGTTGTCCGCTTCGCTCAGCGCTTTCGCCTCCGAAACACATCCTGCAGCAATGGCATCCCACGCGCGAGCGGAGCGCGCGTAGCGAAGCGGTCGGAAGCAGCTCGGCAGCGGATCGATCGGCAATGGCGACGGTGGGTTCTTAATGGGCGGGGAGGTGGAGAGAGATGGGAAATGAGAGAAAACTCTGCGGGGCATCGCGCTCGCCTCGCCATGCATGTAGCCACTGGAGTGCCTATGCGCGGTGGTGGTCATGTCCAGCATATGGCTTATCGCGATTCTCCTGCGGCGAGTACAAGCGAAGTGGCCAAACGTCAGAGTGCCGTTGAGATCCATGTCGCGGATGGTGTACTCGGCATCTGCAAAGCCCTCCTCAAAGTCATCGACGATGACCCGGCGAGTATAAGAAAAGGGTGCCCGCTCGGCACCCTCTGGGAACGGTATGCTGTGCAGTCTGGGCGGCATCCGCAATGCGCCTCGACAACGAAGACACACCAAAATGCAAGCAGACGTGTGTGTAGGCAACGCGCAGAGAGTCGCTGTAGTGCAATCATGGGTGGGTGGGTAGGGATGTGGGGGGAGGACGGGTGCCACGGATGATCTGTAAGAGCCCTGGAACACACTCACAGCGACTCACTTGCGCGGGAGATTGCTTTCGCAGAAGGGTCGTGCACTGGGATCGCAAGGGAGGGGGGTGAGCGAGAAAGGAATCCCGCACCCACTCGGAAGAAAGGTGATGGGTGCGTGTGTGCTAAGACGTGAAGCGTACAGACAACCGCGTCCAAGAAGCCGTTGAAAGGAAACGCGAAACAGTCGAGCAAAGGGGAGCGGAGGCTGTCAAGAGGAGAAGGGCATACGGCAAGCAAGAAACAAAAATATTGAGGACGTGCAGACACCGACCACACAAAAGGACCTGCGTAAGAGGCCAACAGGAACGCGCAACGAAAAAGAAGGGCGCTCAGAGAGAAGCGGAGGTGGAGCTAAAACGGGAGGTGGACGCGATATGTCGCTCCTACCATCCCGTCTTTGGGTGCGTGTTTGTGGGCAGAGACGCCTACTCACACGGTGGACCTCCTGTGACCCTCCGTGAGGTGCCCAGACACTGCCTCACGCAATGCCTTCCCCACCCCCCGCACCTGTGCTTAGCGCAAAGGCACGTATCTCGCGAGCTGCAAAAGAGAGAGTGTGTAGGGGGGCAGAGGGCGCACGCTACCGGTGCACGAGGAAAACGAAGGTAAGCAGGCACGTGCAAAAAGATGAAAAAAAAAAACGAGTGTCGCTCGCGATGAGAAATGGGCGCCGATGGCCTGAGTGAAGAAATTGGCCAACAACGTCGTCTCTCCGTTTTCGAAAGAGAGCGTCGACCTGAGACGAGAATGGCGTGCACGTGTGCAGGTAAGCGAGAGGGGCCGAGTGAGGGTAGGGAAGAAGTAAAAAGGGACGTAGGCAACAATAGGCAGCACAGGTCATACGAATAAGGCAGCCGATGAGCGAAGGACAGAGGCGCGGTGGGGGTTGGGGGGAAATACTCGTGTAGAGTGCATGTTAGCATTTGCGCCTGCGTGGGCTTGTTCCTCCGTGCGCCATCTGGCGTGTCGCCGCCAAACCGATGTGCACACGTCGTTCGCTTCTCACTCTCTTGTGCAGACGTGCCTCCGTGAATAAATACAGAGGGATGTGTAGTTGGGATCTCGCGCGGGTGCCATCGGCCGCTGCTTCGCTCGGTGTAGCAGGCGAAAGGCTGCACGTCAACTCTGGGGCCGCTGTGGAGCACACAGGAGCCAAAGAAAAAAAAGTGAAAACGCATACGCCCGCCCAGAAGGAGAGAGACGCCCGCACTCGCATCGCGTTCTGCCCTCAAACGGCACTCTCCTGAAGCTGGCACTGCATCGCCTCCAACATCTGCGCCATCTCCGCTACAGCGGCTTGCGTGCTCTTGTTTCGCTGCAGCTCGTGAAAGAGACTCAGCGCCGCTGAGGGGCCTTGCATGAGGAAGACCCGACGCACCCACTCGTACAGTTCAGCAGTCGTGTATGACGATGCCGCCGCTGTCGCAACAGCACCTGTGGACACTGGCACGGTAGTTGGTACAGATGTGCGTAGACCGGAAGGTAACGTGGCATCATCACGTTGCAGCAACGATCCAGCAGGTACACCACTGGCTTCCTGTCCGCTGGTGGGTAGCTTCGCATCGGGAACTTGGCGTGGTGCAGCGTTATCGGGCTTCATGTCAGGGAGAGTGTTGCCCCCACCAGGACACCAAAGACCTCTCGTATGTGCCATTGACCGCACCGCAGGACTGCAGTACTCAAGCAAGTTAGCAGCCGCATCAGCCGATACTCCGCAGGCCTGCACGATGCCCCACACAAAGTCGAAAAGAGGCTGCAGCAGCAGCCCCCACACCTCCCATGCCGTAGGCGTCGTCGCCGAAGGTGACATTCGCGCTGCGCTTGCATCCAGTGTCTGAGCCAAGTGAGATGCGCAGGCCTGTAGCGCTGATACGTTACCCACAGCTGCCACGTCCTCTATCGCGTGTCTGAGAAGTTGTGCGCACCCATGCAAGAACGCCACAATCCGCAAAGTGGCCACAATACCGTCATCACAGGAATCATGGCAACCCCTGGGCCTGGCTATGAGGCCACTCATGCGCAGGGCAGCCGAGAATCCGGCGAAGACGGCAGCCACGCCAGCTGTATTGGCTTCCTCCCCGCAGAAGCACGCGCGCAGAACAGCGTGCAGCGCGTCGTGAAACGCAACTGTAGCCGCGGGGTAGTACAATGCAGCACCGTCCGCATGGGGACCACGACCTAGAGCCACATCCAATGCAGCAGCAGCGGCAGCGGAGGTTGTTCCGTGTTTGTACGGATAATTCAATTCTAAAAGTGCCGCCTCGAGCGCCGTCTCCAGAGGCCACTCCTCAGATGAGACTACGGATGGCAGCGTTTTCCGGGGGAAAGGAGCCTTGACGCCCTGCCGCGCTGCCCTCCACACACTGACCTCGTCACCATCTACCATCAGACATGTGTGCGGGAACAGAGCGCTAAGCGCATGGGCAGTCCACTGCAGCGTCGACGCTGTCCGGCACGCTCCGCTAGTAGCGGTGCCTGCCCCTTCTGCGACGCCACTCCACTCGTGGGGCCAGAGCTGGAGTAGCGATGTGCACGACGGCCACACAGACGGGAGGCGAGCAGTCGCTGCCCATGCGCAACGAGCATCGCCACTACTGCTGATGACAACGTAAAGGGTGTCGTTGAGATTCTGTGATGCCACCACTGAGTCCGGAATATCAGATGCAGAAACTGCACAGACAAGGTGCAGCCGATTCGATGGATGGGTGAAGGACGGCGGCAGCGACGCGGTAGTCGACGAAGAAATCAGAGGTACCGGCAACAAGGGCAACATGAGCACGTTGGACGCAGTCGTAGCAGCAGCAGCCGTCCCCATCCCTGTAAGGGAGAGAAACAGAAGCTGCAGAGGAATCCGCGGATGCGAGCAGTGAATGAAGCGATTACCAATGGCTGAGGTGACAGTCACCGGGCTCATTGCTGAGGTCATGGCACACGACTCAGCTGCGCGTGCGCTGTTGTGACGGCAAAGCAGCAAGAAACCAGCATGGCAACCGCATGCCACGTACTGGGCGTCATGAATGACGTACGAGGAGTCCAGCTTCACGGCGCTCGTGAGAGTAAGTTCCGCATCGCCGTGATCTCTCATTGCACCCACTCCTGTTGGGACGCTCGCCACAAACAGTTGCGAATTTGTTCCGATCAGCCACACACTTCGGTTAGGGCTCATGGCCAGCACCGAAGAGGCACAGCGCCGGTGACGGCAATGGCTTCTCGTGCCCGAGACGAGCATACCCGATACCGCGTCGGTCGGTGTTGTGGTGAGCGCCAGCGCCCTTTCAATCCATGGAGAGTGCCGCCACTGGTCAGAAAACCTCCACGGTGGTGCGACGAGGAGCGCGCCGCCGCAGACAGAGCCACAGGATCGAGAGACTGTAGCAGATTCTGCCGCTGCAGACGTGTCAAGCTTCGAGAACCGTAGACGAGTCCCGATGCAGCAGGTGTAGACACAAGCGTTCGACGCATCTTCTTTGATCTCTCCGGAAAGTGCTTCGTGCGCCTTGTCGGCCATGAAAGGCCCAAACATCAGCGCGTGGCCTTCGTTGGTGTAGAGCACGAGCTCCGAGACGAGAGGGCATCTACACAGCGATCGGCTAGCACCACGTCCAGGATACCGCAGACGATGCCACGCGCCTGTAACGCGGCAGCGAAGCAGAGACCGAAGGACGCGCTGTCGAGCCGAGGCACCGCGAAGCCCAAGATGAAGGAGGAGTGGCTGCAGTGCACCACTTTGCTGCTCTCCATCGTGTAGGGAGAGATAGCTTCCGCGCAACACCAGCGTCGCCGCGGCACCTTGGTCCCCTGTAGACGCACTCGCAGAGAGAGACGGGTCGTGAATAAATCTATCAGCCAATAGTACCGCAGCGTCCCCCATTGGCGTCAGCGCCACGCGCTGTACGCTCTCGCTGACAAAACGCAGGGATGCGTGGTAGCTCACCCTATACGTCTGATGTCGCTTATTGACCGAGGGGCGCAGCAGTAAAAGTGCACGCTGGCACCGCTTCGGACATCGAACAAGAAGAGCAATAGTCGGCAAGCTCCTGGCTACACACGCGGACCTCATCTCGCTGGAGACAGAAAGGTACTTGGGGGCGCAGTAAAGCGCATCTGTGGAGCAACAAATCGCATCTGCAGCACGGGCAGTCGCTGACTCCATGGCTGGGCCTCCAGTGCCACAGACAACGCTGCCCTTAGCCTTCCTGCCTCGCGCAATTAGGTTTGACCACACGCCTGGTAAGTGAACAACATTCATATGAGTGCTGGACGTGCTTACATCTGTGGCGACAACGTCGGAAGGGGAGAGTGGTAGTGTGATGAACCCGTCGTTTAGCTCGCAAAGGTTACTCGCGTTGCAGCAGGTGATGCGTGCGAAGTGCGGCTGCGACTTTTTCACGGCTACGCCATGAGATCTCCCGAGGAGATCAGCAAAACCGCCTCGTGAGAGCGAAGAGTGCACCTGAATGAACACATCCAACGTGCACGTCACTGTCGCAGAGAGCCAGGCCGGAGCACCAGCAGCACAAGAGCTGCCTGCTGCAATGGCGTCATATGATTCGTTGGCAGATGGCACCGCTTCGCAGGAGCACGCACTTGAGGCAGCGCAGAGCAGGGTGGCGTCTTTCAGTGAGGGGTCGCCAGACGGGACGCATACAGGGGTTTGGCAAAGGTCGCACGGACTTGTTTCGACCGCGATAGTCTCCATTAGATTGGAGCTATGCAGCCACGCACAGAAAGGTGGGTTGCCGGTGTCTCTACGTGTGAGGAAAGGAGATGTCTACAATGACAGTGGAGGGAGTGCTGCTTCTGTGGCGGCTATGTAAGGGCTGTCGATGGCCGGAGCATCCACCGCTTCTATGTGTACGTGTGTAGCTATTGTATGAATGTCTATATGTCAGGGAGGACTGGGCGTTCGATGACTGTATTCTCCGCAGAGGTGCGCGGACAGACCATCCACGGCCACACACGCACACACAAAGGAGGAGAAAGGGGGGAGTTAGAAAATTGCAGCGTCGTCGTCACGTCGTCATCACGTGTGCGCACGAGCATGCAGGAGCCTGCCGGTCTATTCTTTTGTGACTGTGTGTCTGTGTGTGTCTGTGTGTGTGTGTGTGGAGGGGAGGGAGAGGGGGAGGGGGAGGGGGAGGGGGAGAAGGCGGTGGGTATATGGCTCTCACGGCAACGCAACGCTAAGGGAGTAAGACAAACGGCGGCTTACAGAAAACGGAAACCCAAATCGCCGCCGCCATCGCAACGGCACAGCGCACGTGTAAGGAGGAGGAAGCTCGAGAGAGAGAGATCGCATCGTATGGGGGGGGGGGGGGGGGGCAGTGCAAGAGACTACGAAAAACTTACATGTTATGCACAGGCAGGTCCCTGAATCCCATGCGACTACCTCTGTAGGGGGTGGGGGGATCACTATACAGGTCGACGGCCTCCTCCCTACGATGTCCTCTCGCCGCTTTCTCAGAGGGAACGAGAGGCGTCGCGGCTCTCTGCTTGCGCTATCTGTCCGCCGGAGGCTGTGGAGCAGCCCACGCTCTCGTGTGATCAGATTTCTGTGTTGGATAAGAAACGGACATGGGGGAGGAAGGAAGAGGGGGGCTGAAGAAAGGACGAGAGCGAGCCCAGAGAGGCAGCAGGCAGCGGAGCTGGCCAGCGAGTGGGTCCGTGCAAAAAGCGCCTATTCGCGGCATAGCTCAGCGTGGACGTTCCTTCCCCTCCACCCAACACGGGGTTCGCTCGCCTCTGCATCTCCCTCGCTATTCCTCTATCGCTTTCCTCCCACATCCCATATCCCACGCCCCACAAGAAGACGAATACAAGCACGCAGACATAAAGGCCCCGTGCAGAAAGAGATGGAGAGCAAGATGCAAGCACAGCCGTACGAGCAGCTCGTGATACTGGCACAGTCGATGTGGTCCGCTGCTTCTACCAAGGTAGCATTACGCTGTAACGGAAGAAGTATGAGAGAAGTCAAGAAAGGTCAGTGAAAAGGCGTGCAACAGATACGGGGCCGGGGCGTCATTACGAAGTTGGGATGGACAGCTATGAAACATCAGCAGTAAGGTACAGAGAAACACAAGCCGCCCGAGCCATGAGCGGCGCGTCAGCCTCATCCGTTTCGCAACCCAGTCCCCAGCGACAGGGAGAAGATATCCACATACCCGGTGTCGTCTACATGCACACACACACACACGGGCCCTCCAACGGCCCACTTACCCCTCTGTTCGAAATAAGTTCCCGCCATAATTGTCCATCCACCCGCATGTCCTTTCCACATACCGGCCTAAGGACTGACAGCTCGCAGAATAACATCAGTGTTGTAGTTTTCCACATCAAGGATATGCCGCCCAACGTCGCGTAGCCACGTCCGCAGGTTGGTCAGCCGGTCCGTGTCCACCACCCACGCGTCCAGCGGCAGGCGCAGTTTACCAGAAAAATCGTCGCTGTTGAACGGCTCCCGACTTGTATGCGCCTGCATGAGTTCCGCCATGGACTCTATTCCCCACTTTTGCTGCATATACGCGTACTGCACCCCGGCAAAGAAAGCCTTGCGGCAGTCACGTCGAAGAGCCTTCCCGTAGGGGGACAGCGTCGGCCTCGTAGCTTCCCTATTAACGCCCAATAATAGACCCTCTGCAGCAGTACCGTCGTCGGTGTCGCTCATGACTTGGTTGACGCAGTCGAGGTCGAAGGAGATGACCTTGTCGTCCATCGCAGCGTTGTGGTCCTCGGCGAAGCCGAGCAGGTGGGCACGCCAGCGGTAGTCGGTGTCATCGTAAAGGATAGGAAAGAAGTTCTCGTCAAAGAAGCCGACCGTCTGCACAGCGAGGCGAGAGAGGAATACGCTAGTGTAGTGGCCGTAGCTGTTGGCAAACATGAAGGAAGTGTACCCCGCCATCAGCTCTGCGCGTTTGGATGGTGTCATGTACCGCATACGGTCCGGCAACAACGCGGATGTGACAACAAATGGCTTGCGGTCTTGTTGCTGGGGCAGTGGGGTACCCGGCAGAAGCGGTTTGCGCAGGCCGTCAGGCTGACGAATCAGCGGTGTGTACTCGTTCGGCTCTGTCGCAACCTCCTTCTCCAGAGCCTCAATCATCACCTTGTCCCTCGTCGTTGTGTTGTAGGCTCGAGCTACACACTCTTCATGCGACGAAAACAAGAAACGCACGTCGTTGTGCACAATGTGGACGTAGGGCACCTCGCTGAACGGGTGGCTGAGCGCCTCGCGCAGTCCGGCATTCACGGCACCGGCGTAGCCAATGTTGTCGGGAAACTGGAGAACCGTCAGCCGCCTCGTGAAGGCGAACACGCGGTGCAGGAGGTGGAAAAAAGGCGTCACCTCTGGTGTGTCGCCGTTTTGCGCGAGTACGATATAGCGGTAGGGCATCGTCAAGTTGCAGATGAGCGCTTTGAGATCCTGCGTGTTCTCCAGCGTGACGGAGATTAGAAAGGGTGCGTACCGGTGGGAGGCGAGGTCACCCCGCTCCTCCTCTATTTCCTTGTCGGGGCTCACGGAGAGAAGAGTGCCGAGGCAGTGCGCGAACTCCATAAACGAGATGCGGCGCTCGCGAGGGCGAAGAGGAAGGACATCAAGAGCGTCGATTTGCTTAAGTTCTGCCGCGTATCGGCTGTGTAACTCGTGCCCACCGCGCTCGGATCCCTTCACAGGCTGCGAAGCGCCAGAGGTGTTGTGTCTGGTCTCCATCCGGACCTCACCAGTTGCATGCGTGGCATTATCTCCCTCGCCCACAGTGGCGCGCGGCAACACTGACGCCATTGAAACCGAGGGCCGAGCTACATCGCTTGCGGAAGTGTAGGGAAGCACGAAGGCCCCGAGCACCAGGCACACTAACACGCAGGTACCTAGAAGAACTCGTCGTCGATAGCGCTCCTGGTAACGCAGGGCACGATAGGTGGGGTGCAGTCTTCGGATCATGGTTGCACCCACGCGTACAAAGTAACGCGCACGTTCGTCTTGAGGTTTTTTCCTGTCGGTGCCCCCGCAACGCCCGAAAGGAAAGGGGGAAGGGGGCGCAGCAAGGAGTGTGCAGGCTCTGCCGCTCAGTGAGGAAGGGGAGGTGGTGACGAAGGACGGAGGGAAGTAACAAGACTGGTGCACATTCTCTAAAGGCAGAAGGGGGAGCAGAGGCGGACGGAGAGAGAATCCCATCATCGTACCGCAAAGAAATGGGGGGAAGGGGTGTAGTCGGAAGCGCTTGTGATTGGACTTGGACAGCCACATACCATGCAGATGTCTGCAGGTGTGCAGATCCAGCGCATGGCACCAAATCTGGTGCGGCAGCACCACAGAGGAGAACAAGAAGCGATTGAGATGCGCTCGTCACCTCCGATTCAGGTGTAGCGGCCCCTTTCACATACTTTAGAACGCATCATGCTGATATGCAGGAAAAGGATGGAGACGAAGAACGGACTCCACGCACTGTCTATGAGTGCCATACGACGATCGGAGCATCAGCAGCCCACACGAGCGCATGCTCAGCACAGCACGCTCGACTACGCAACGACATTGGCAGGGGGGAAATCGATGGTAAACACCCGGGACAGAGAGCGAGAGAAAGGCGTCAGAAGAAGCGCCTTCTATGAAGCACACGCACGGCACCAAAAGACGTAGGGGAGGCGACAAGACGGAGAGCCCACACACACACACACGCGCGCACTCACGCGCTTCGGGTGCAGACATGTAGAAAAAGTTTGAGGGGCAGTCGTCGATGGGGCGGCGGCGGAGCACGTGAAAGGTAGAGCGACAACGAACGCGTGGGTCGGAATAGGGGGGAGAAGAATTAGGCGAACGCGTGCGGGTCTCTATGAGGGAGCAAAAGATGAAGAGCGGCAAAGAGCTCATGAGAGAGAGAGAGAACAAAGCCAGCGATGGAAAGGCGTCCGTCAATGCGCAGAGGGGCGTCCAAAGAGGCAGAAAGCCGCGGTGGGGTGGGGGAGGGAGGGGGGGGGGTAGGAGCGGAGCGAAAGTATGTGCAGCTATTCTGCGTCCTCTCTTACGCGCGAAGCTCTGCTGCTGCCGGCAACATCGGTTAACACATGTAAACGGAGGCGGCGTCCCTTATCGCTGTGGCTGGACCGCCTGCTGCTGCTTATGGGTAGCCTTCTCCTTTAACAAGCGGTCGTAGAAGACTTGATTCACCGGCACCTCTACCCGAGACGTGCCCACAAAAATGCTGCGCTCCACCGCTGTCACCACGTCAATCACCACCTCCGGGATGGTAGACTCACGCGCGATAAAGACGTAAAGAGCGTTGCAAGGGTGTGTAAAGGTATCCAGCGGCTCGGCCTCCTCATTCCACTTCTGCGCCATCACGCCAATCATCGTCAGACCACGATGATCGGCCAGGACAGTGGAAGCAGCGACAACGTCGTCCGTGAACTCCACGGTCAGCGATGGTGGCACTTCGAGCAGCCCGTCAGCATCACGAAGGGCAGAAGGCAGCATGACAACACTGCAGCCATAGCGCACGGCAGCCATGAAAGCCACGTTTGCCTCCCGTACATCAGCCACGCCTGCCACTGCAGCCACCACTTCACCGCGCAGGGTGGAGTCTTTCACTGATACTGGTCGGCCCAGCCTGCCGGCCTCAGCGAGTGTCTCAGGCATACGTGCAAGTGGTGACACTGACGGAGAAGCAGCAGCCAGCGCCTTCCCTTGTCTTTCCTTCGCCGGTACGCAGTCGCCCTCTGCAGGCGGAGGTGACTGCGACACCGACACCAGCGACGAATGCACGGCGTCGGCGTCAACATCGACCGCCTTGCCATCCTCCCCCTTCTCCTGCAGCATCGCGGCGTCAGCGATGTGCCGATGCGTCTGCGGCACCTGCGTCGTCGAGCGAGAGCGGCCCTGCGAGTCAACGGGGTAGACTCCCGGCGAGCTGGTAAAAACGCCGTCGGTGTCCATTGCACCCTCACGCGGCACTACAGGGGATACGCCCCTAATGGTGGCGATGTTGACCGGCGGTACCACAAAAGGTACTGGCTGCGCGTTTGAGTTGTCACCGGTGCCGCTGTGGCGGCTCAGCGTAGCAGACGCCGTCCCACGCGAAGTTGGTAGCATGTTCATCGAGGCCGACTGCGCACTCAAGTTCCCCGCTGAGGACGACAGTGCTGGAATCGGACTGGCGTCCATGATCAGCGATGGGCGTGTTGGTGATGGGGTCTTCACATATGTGGAAAAAACACCAACATCGTCGTCGACATGCCGGGGTCGCAGTATCTCCGTCAAGTTTACGGAATTGGGGCGCACGTGCTGTGCCACCTTGAAGACAACTATAGAAAAGATGGGGAGAAAGAGCGCTACCGGAATTGCTGGCCCGCTCTTCTGCCATGACTGCCACATCTCCTGCATGCCAGAGCTCACCTGCTCGGCCATGGTGGCCGCCGCCGCGGCAGCGGACTCACGCTGCTGCTTCTGCATCACCTCTGAGAGCACTGGGATGCCGTGACGGCGTAACATCCACGCTGCTGGCACCTCCATCAAGGTTGGCAGCGATGCTCGCAGACCGCGCAGCCACTCTGGCACGTTCAGGTACCCCAAAGGCAGGCTCGCACACGTGCCGGCGCAGCTCTGGGCACTGCCCGGGTGGGCCCCTAAGGAGGAATCGGCGATGCTCGCACCGCTGTCGCCGAAACGCTTGGCAAACGTTGTGGCCAGCCGACAGATGCTCCCGACCGCGCTGCTACCAGCTGTGGTGAAGGCAAAGTAGCAGATGGGACGCCGAAAAAAGCTTAGCGTGGACCGCACACTCACCACGTATTCGTTCTCGTAATAGAGTGAGGCGAAGGTTGAGCTCAGCTCCGACTGCGGAGAGCGCAGCGCAGAGTCGCCATACGACAGCGAGCCGTAAGCGCTTGAATAGTCGTCGTCGTAGGTGAACGAGTTGGAAGCATCCCCGCCGTTCGAATAGTAGCTAGCGGTACCGCTGTAGTCCTCCGAGTGCGCCTGCATGCCGCTCGTGCGCGAATGGGAAAGATAGGTTTGACTGACAGAGCTGTAATCGAGTGAGGAAGCGGCATCCTCAGAAATATGACTCGACGGGTCGTAGTCGCCATCCTCCTCCTCGTCCGAGTAGATCGACATTGAGCTTTCCATATCAAGCGGGATGGAGTCGTTAAGGGAGCCCACCCCGGTGCCATCCTGGACTTTGCTCATGGTGTGAGAGTGGCGCACTCGCGTTGTCAACGTACCTAGGTCTCCGTTACCTTTATGTATTCAACGATACCAAGAGTGCCACGAGTGTCAACGCAATCGAGCTTGCGCAACTCGCGGCTGCGCAGTGGCCGTGCGGTATGCGTGTTAGACCCCCTCCCAAGTACACCAGCACACACTGGCTGGACGACAAGGCAGGTTTGGCCTCCTCTACACACAACAGTGACGACGTTTTATGTGTTCGTGACTGTGAGACTCCACCGTGAGGGGAACTCTCTCTAATCTGGGATACGCAGAGGCGAGAGCGCCCACGCACACATGTATGCGTGTATATACATATACGGAGGTGTGCGTGTGTGGTGGGAGTGACGAGAGAGATCAGAGAGGTGGAGATGACGTGGGCTGTTTGGAAAGGGATCGTGGACATGTATGTTGTGCGTGTGTGTGTCACCTTGTCTACACATAACGCCTGCGAGCACAGCAAAGGGGGGGGGAATACGCGAAGATGGACTCAGAGAAGGGTGAAGCGCACGGCAGCCGCTGGTAAGTACTCGGCTTGTTGCGCGACATGCTCACCTTTGAGTGTACTCCTCTTACACGATGGCATGCCCCCCACCCTCCCGCTCCTCAGCATTATGCACCAGTAAGGCATACACGCGCACTCACCTTCAGGGACTGCGATGGCATACGTGAATAGAGCTCTTCCCCTTTCATGCCCATCTCCGCGCATCCCAGGCGTACCCAGAGAAGTGCGTTGCTCCCCGTTCATATGAATAGGTCATGTGCATACGAATGCACGTGCAGAGATCTTACCTTGCAAGGCTGTTCACCGAGGAGGCAGCGGCCTGCCTCCCTCAGCTTCCGTCGTAGAAAGCAAGCATTGAAGTGTACGCAGAAGCGCACGAGTGGGCGCGTCGCACTGGTATAGACCACCTGCTCACTGCAAGTGGCATACCCTCCACGGTGCAGCCGTATACTGATTGTCGATGATAGCAACATCTGAGGCCCCGTCGGACTCGCGCTCTCTTCCAGGCCATGCGCTCCCCACTCTCTCGGCACCCTTGGGCTACTGTGTACACTCCTCTACCTTGCGCAGAAGTTCGGTGTACACTGCTGTGTTGTGAATTTGGGGGACGAGGGAGAGCAAGCCACCCGTAAAGTGCCCCTTCGCCCGGCTCCCAATCAGCGTCAGGATCGACCCCCCAGGCTCCATCAGCTGCACCACCACAGCGTCGTGATACTGAGTGGTGATGTAGGTAGGGGTACCGAGCTGCAGCTGTTCGAGGTTTTGGAAGTACCGCGCACCACTCACCGTGACGTTACTCTCCATTGGCAGCTCGTCCTCCTGCCCATCGCCGCTGCCGCTCCCGCCGTTCACGCCGCCGCCCATCGCACCTGGCGTGCCGAAGCACGCGAGAATCGTGTTGCCCTGCTTGTCAGACACCACCACCTGCGTCAAGAGGCACATGTGGATGAGCTGGTTGAAGTACTGCTCTACCGCAGTACTCGGGGTGTCCATCGTGGCGACGATACACCGAAGAAGTGCCGGCGTTGCTGAGTAGTTTACAGCGGGAAAACGACAAGGGAAAGAAACACGAGAGGGCGAGATGATGTTCTCGGTACACTGCGCGGAAGTGTTGATACAAGCGCAGGCGCGCACACGATGAGTCGGCGAGGCTAACGCCTCCAGGTGATGCTACCCTGAGCTGAAGATTGCACGGAGACACAAGGAGGAGCAGGAGGAGGAGGTGCGCATGGAGGCGCCCACGTAGAATGTGAGAAAAAGGAAAAGGAGAATAAAACAACAGTCGCGTGTGCTGAGATATAGAGAAGGACTGCGGCGAAGGGGACGAAGGGCAAGCGAGGCAATGGCAGTGTCTGCAACCGCGCTGACGCTTACGGGTCACACGTGGTGTCCTCTGCACGCAGACTACAACAGGCAAACTGAGAGAGGAGCGTCAGAAAGGTGCAGGAAGTTGCCTTCGTCCCTTGCGCGTGTTGCTCTGCATGTCCTCTTGCCGTAGCGGGTGCGTCGATGCACCCGGTGGCAGGCGCCCTTGTGATTATCCTTGTCGTCATCGTAGTCGTCTGTAAACAGAGAGAAGATCAGATGATGACGAAAAGCACAAAGAAAGCGTGGAGAAACTTCGCCTCGTCCCCCTTTCCCGTCTGCACGCACACACGCACACACAGCGCGATCACCAACACCGCAACACAGCAGCAACACTCACACGTGTGACGACTTCGCGCACCCAAACAGCACCGGCAGTAGAACAGAGGCGAAAGGGGGAGAGCAGGGGCGACGCCACGCCATGCAGATAAGAAGGCACGAAAAGCGGCATACATACGCACACATCAGGGGATAAAGAGGTGGTGAAGGGGGAGGGAGCGAGTAAGCCGAGCGGCGTTCACACCCCTTGTCCTTCATATGCCACCCTTCGGTTTTGAGGAGCTGTCACAGTCACTGTGCGACACCTCGGCAGCACCATCCTCGGAGAATGACTGCTTTCCTTCCAGACCAACATCATCATCTGGCACGTGTGTGTCCAACGGCAGCTGCGCTGGCGAATCACGGCTCCGCTGCACGAGCTCCTCTTTTGCGTTCTTGGAAGAGGTGAAGCCGATGGCGCTTGTCACCTCCACCGTCAGGCGTGTCGGCGCGATAGCGGCGTCGAGCATCATCACCTCACCCGCGTCGTTGAAGAGGTTTACCTGGATGGAGCCGCGGAGGAGCCCTTCCGGACCAGAGAGGGTGGCGCCGCTCTCGAAGCAGTGCGACGCGCCCGGCTGCAGCAGCGGAAAGTTGCCGACAACGCCAGGTCGGCCCATCTCTAGTACTTGTGCCTGTGCTACGTCAATTACAACGAGGTGATGCGACAACACCTGTGCGTGCCATCTCTTGGGATTCTTCAGCGGTCCGCGGTTGCGGATGTATACGTAGTAAAGAAACAGGTGCGCTTTCGCATCGTCACCCTGCACCGCGGTCCTGGCGAAGGCGCTGCTATCACAGCCGTCACCGATCGTCCCATGCTTTAGCGGCGTCGTCGATGAAAATGAGCCGTCCTTGCTCTGCTTGGCCAGGTGATCGGCGGCCGATGGCGACGCTGCCGTTGCTGTCGACGGGTTGGAGCAGACGTACTCGGTCGTAATCTCCACCTCAAGCACGTCGGTCTGGACCACCGTACGGGTCGGGATTCGGCGCACTAGCTCCTGCAGCTCTTCACGCGTGGTGGGGAAGCCGCGTGTTTTCAGTGGCGGTGCCGTCGCCGCAGCACCACTTTTTCGCCGCTCACCTGCGCCGCCTTTCCCCTTCCTGGTGCTGCTGCCGACGTCTTGCTGCTCCAAAAGCGCATCCTCGGTCACCTCCTCACCAACGCGGACGCGAACGCCACTGTCCGTTAACAACTGACCGGCCTCTGCGGACTGTTCTTGAAAAGACACGTAGGCATGCCGATGTGCATTAAAGATGCTCGTCGCCGCCAGCGCCAAGAGCACGTCGGTGATGGCGTATAAAGCGAACTCGCTACGCACAGCCAGCAAGTAGGATGGCTCCGGCGGGACACAGAAACGGTACGGTGGGAACGCCATGCTGATTGGCTCACACACGACGCAGTGACGCGTGAAGTTCTGGATGCGGCGTCGCGAGGAGCGCTCGATGAGGACGCTGCCACGAATGAGGTGAACGCCTTCCTCGTCCAGTGGGTACGTCACAGCGGTAGTGTGGGCTGTCTCCTGCGCCGCAAAGGAGAATGGCGGCGGCCTTGCTTGACCTGGAGCTGCCGAAGAAGGCACGGGAGCGGGTGTCGTACTTGTCGATGCAGATGCGGCTGCTACAGTTCTAGCGCTACTTTGATCTGCCGCGTCTGACATGACCCGCCGCAGCTCGCGAATGTTGAACGCTGCATTGGACGCCTTTAGTTCGTTCAGCCGCCGAAGGGCATCAAAGGCAGCGCTCGTGCGCGCGCTCGTCGTGTCGTGCGGGCAGCCAGCGATGGAAGGACGTAGAAAGCAGGTGCGCAGAATAGAATGAAACCTGCTGCCATAGCCGGCGTTGATGAAGTCGTGCCGGCTCACCAGAACGCCAAAGAGAGCAAAGCACATGTCATTCGGGTCAGCATACTTGTCCGAGACCTTCTTGCCGACGCGGAGCAGCTGACGATACGCGGAGCGAGCGACGCTCATTGCGTCGCTACTTCAGGAGGAAATTAGCTGTTCTGTTGAGTGCAGTGTCTGCCTGTGCTGTGGACGCAAGAGACGGCGCTCCTGACAGTGCTGGGGTGCGCACGTCCGTGTCGGTGATGCGTATGTATGTGTGTGGGGGGGAGATCTTTGGTTTCAAGAAGAGCGGACAAGAGGAAGAGTACCGCAACCAATTAACAAGGGGTGGAGTGGTTCAGTAGTCGCAGCCGGACGGTTACAGAGAGAGGCAGACACGAGGGAGAGATGAGGAGGAAGGTGAGAGAGCAACAGAGGAATGCACAAAGTGTTTTTCACCGCCCCGCGTGTGGAGGCGGGGGTGGCAGAGCGTAGGAGGGTCGTGGCCAGGGCGCCAGAAGGAAAAGACAAGGGAATGCAGAGCAACGGTGGAATGAGCGGTGAGGAGACGGTCGTGCGCACTTTCCGGAGCGAAAGGTAACCCATCAAAGGGAAGGGACCAATTCAAGGAGAAAGGTGCAGCACGCATGCATCGTTGAGTATATATATATATATATATGTGTGTGTGTGTGTGTGTGTTGGAAGGAGGAAGCAAAAGGTTTCTCTGTGTCAGCCACGACAGCAACAGGCGCACCAATACGCGCAGGCGCAAGCAGAACACAGTAGCCTGTCAGTAAAGCCGCACCTCGTTGATGATCTCTGAGAACGTGGACGCCAAGGTACGAGCAGTGAAAGACGAAAGATATATAAAAAAAAATGAAGAGTAAAAGTCGGGCAGAGCTCACGCACAGCGGCGTTGCCTTGCAGCGCGAGAACAAGTAGACGGGGTGTCGTTGTTTCAGAGAGGGTCAGTGCCGCGGAATGCACGATTTCCATAGTCCCCCCCCTCTGCCCTAGGAAACGGTGGAGTGCGGCAAGTGCATAGATGTAGCCTACCCTCCACCACGTAGGGCAGGGGGGGAGGGGGAGGGGTAAGGGGATCCGCAAGCATCCTCGTGTGCTTTTCAAATGGTACCGCGGAATGCGCCAAGGCAGCGCTGTCCTTTCCATGGCTACGACGCCGTCCACAACACGCTCGCGCACCTCCACAAGGTTGATCACTCTCTTCGAGCCCTTTCTTCTCTACCGAGCAGAAACATCGGCGCCACCGATGAGTTGGGCTCCCCGGTAGGCAGGAGAGTGGAGACTGTGTGGTCCCTGTCGCTGTCTCACGGGGTGAAGATGTCTTCGCTACCGGACTCGACCCTTCATCTGCCGTTCCTCTGCGTCCGGGCACCACCTCACACGTTTACAGAGCAGTCGATCGGTAAGGGAGCTACAGGGTAGGCGTGCAACGAAAGAACGACAAGATGCGAGAAGAGAGAGAGGAAGGGAGCCGGATACCCTCTTCCTTCCTTTGCACGCGTGTCCAGCATCATCTCTGGGAGGTAACGCGGCAGAGAGTACAAACGGCAGCAGCAGCACGAAAGGAAAACACGAAAACGCCTCACAAAACGAAGATGATCGTGAGGGTGGGAAAGGAGAAACGGCCCCATTGGCAGTAGTGAGCTGCTTCGCGTCGAAGCAGCACACACGAGAGAGATGTTTGAAGCGATACTCGAGAGCCACCAGCACTACACACACCTGCACGCAGGTACACACGGAGGCCTTCACCGTCCGCGCAGCGGACGCTGGAAAAGAAAAGCACGTTTGATTGCACTCAAAGAGTGCCGTCCTTCACCCCGTACGTTGCGTCCGCGTACGGGCACGCGCGCAGGGATGGCAGAAGGGAGGGCGGGGGAGAGGGCGAAGGAAAAACGGCCACAAGAAGGCATCACCTCCATGTGCCGCCTGCTTCGTTTCGCTCGCTTTACGGTAGTAGCAAGGCTGCATTGGCGCGGTAACCCACACCGTACAAGGCGTGTACAATAAAACGTGTGTTCTGCAGAACTTTGTCGCGGTGCGTTTTCTTCCGAACCTTTTCGCCTTCGCATGCTCGTTTGCGACACGGAAGAAATATGAAGGCGCTGGTCCCTGCACCTCTTCACCGTTAGCAGTGGTGGTCGATACGCACACAGAATGGCCACACCACCGCCCTCTCCGAGCACGGCACGCGGTGTCGACTGACCTTTGTACTCCTGTGCGTCAAGTCGAGGCGGCCCAGCACCTGATAAGTCGGCGCTTTGGCGCGGAATGCGGCCGAGACGCAACAGTAAGGCGTATGATGCGTCCCTTGCGGGACCTTTTGTTTTTTCTTTTGCGGCACCTGAGCTCATCTCACCTTCCCGGTTTCGCGGTCGCAAGAGAAGACACCACCTACCGTGCTGTACTCGAGCTTGAAAAAGGAGTCCGCAGCAGTGCCGTGAAAAGCAGCGGCGTCTCATCTGAAAATTTGAGGACTCGCTAACGCTTCGGCTGTGCCATCCCAGGGCCCGTACAGTGCAGCACCGCTAGACACCCGGCACCTGCACATGTCATAAGGACAGCACCTCACGAAGAAAAGAAAACAGAAACTCCTCATGGTTGCAAAAGAAACGAGCAGCAATGGGGAATTGAGGCGCCAGGGGAGGGGGGGGGGGACATCAACGTCTCAGCGCGCCCCCTGCGCCATGCGATGCTCGTACAAACGTGGGAGTATGCAGTGGTCAAATGATGCGTCGAATAAATCCCTGGAAATTGCCGTCGAGGGCGCCACGGTCGCTCACGCACATGCCCTCGAAGGCACAAGCCTCTGCGAGAGTATGCTGCTTGCGCAACAAAATCGATGAAAAGGCAGCTTTTGTGGATGCCCCAAACTTGCCGTCCTGTTCGGTTCCCATAGAGCTTGAAGAGTCGCTCCTCACCTCCACCGCATCCTCTGCAGCACATCCGTCACTTCTGCATACTCTTCCTGCTCTCCTGTGAGACATTGGCAACCAATCTTCAGGTTGCACCCCTTGAAGCTACTTCCACTTCCGAAAGGTCGACGTCTGCATAGCACAGATGTAGCCGATAAAAAATTAGAATCACTTTGGGTGGCATACACGTCTCGGTCTCACCCTCGTGGGCGCCTGGTTCATTCGGTGTGAACATCTTTCGTATGCCTTCGTTGAGCGTTGCTGTGTAGCTAAACGGTGACGGCAGCGAAGAGATAAGGTGCGCGCTGGTGCGAAGGGGGGCGGGGGTGGAAAGGTTTTCAAGGACATGACCTTCTGGCCAAGGCGGCCACAACAAGGAGCTTGAGTGTGCAAGCTGAAGTTGGGGTCCGTCCACACGCCACGCGGTTCTTCCGCTTTTTTTTTTGCGTGCACTGTTGTCGCTTGCGCACCAGTCGCCCAGCAGTCTTGCGGAGTCGGATCGATGCGTTGGAGAGTGCCTGGGCGCGTGGTATGGCGTGTGCGCCATTGGCCCCGATTAGGACGCAAAAGACGGAGAATGGAGGGAGGTGTCACGTTCTTGTCTTCCGGTTCGTGGCGTGTGATGCTCGATGGCGGCGCGGGTATTGGGTGTGGAAAAGGAACAAGGGATCGAAGGGCAGGAGACATAAGGAGTTCACAGGACACGGACGAAGAAAAAACGTCAGCCTGCTGTGTGTATATTATCGGAGCAAGATCACACACACGCACACACGTACACGCCCACACGCATTTGTTCACCTGGACCCTTCATCCTGGTCAGGACGCATACGTGGGGCCTCTCCGAGGGCGCACCCTCCTCTTGTCGGGGAAGCCATGTGTGAGCTCCATATCGGCGATCGCCAAACTTTCACTGAGGGTGGCATACGTGTCGTTTTATTTCTTGTTAGTGCACCGCCACGACGAGCTTCCCCAAAAGGGAGGGGATGATTAGGCGTGTGGGTTGTGCACGATGCGTACGCCCCGAAGTCGGACCTGAACGGCGAAGTATGTCTCATCCCCCCCTTACTACCACTGCCCCAGCTCCGTGCTGCCCGAGCCCTCCCCCCTCCTATCGCCCCCCACAAACGTGCCCCTTGTGCGGCTGCACTGGAAGTGATCAAGAGGGCGCCGTGGGCGAGGTGGTGGTGTGGCACGGGTGAAGAGAAACGCCTTTACGCGTGAAAAAAAAAGAAGCAGGAAGAAGAGGTGGCGAGGAAGGCGGCGGAGGGATGTCCTCAGCTATTCGCCCTGCATCGTCCTCTCTCACCACATCGGCCACCTCTGTCCAACTACAGCATGACTTCCTCCTCCGTCGTCGGCGGGTGAATCCGGGGCGCCGGGACGCCACTCGAGTTGCCTTCCTCGCCATCAGGCAGGTTTGCCGTTGCGGTAACGGCACTGTCATTTCCACGACGGGCGGCATCACTACTCCCCTCCGTCTGTGTCGGCGACTCGAGCGGCGATGGAGCTGACGAAGAAGATCGGAGATAGTAATTCAACAGCATGTGCATGGAGGCATCCTGCATCGCCGACGTGAGCGTTTCACCCTTCCCCTCACCTAGACAATAGCGTCCGGCATAGAGGCGGCACACAGTGTACTCAACCTGGCGATACTGCTGCATGTTGTGCAGTGAGGCGTAGTTGTTGGTCTCCTGGACATCCACGACGCGGCGCACCGCTTGATCAACGTCTATCGGTGCTCGCCGAAGCTTCTCAGACACCTGTGGTGCATAGCGAAGGACAAGTTGCGCCTCTTTGAACGCATTCGGGCTAGACGACTCGACTGCGTGCAGCAACAGCGGTGGTGCAAGATGGCCGTAGTCTTCCGCGTGCCTCTCAAGGGCCTCATCATGGAGCATCTGGGTGCCATGAGCACCGCCGCTTGACTCGAACTGCTCGCGCCGCCGGTCGGCTCTGCTGTTTATGGGGTGTGTACGGCCCTCCAGCACCTCCTCTTCGTCTGCCGTGCGAGACTTGACCCGTGCCAGCTCCTCAGCGATGCGGCGGCGGAGCACTGCAACACTCGTTTCACCCTCATCCAAAGGCACCGAGAGAGGCGAAGTCTCCGAGGGGGCTGCTTCTGCGGCATCTACACACGTGTTCTGCTCAGAAGCGGCGCCAACAATGGCCTCTGCAGCCTCGATAATCTGACGGAGCCGAACATGGCGAGCCAGCTGACTCGCAAACAGCTGATGGATGAGGGGCCGCACGCGGGCATGAACGTCACCCGAAGTCTCAGCCATCTCAACGAAGGCGACAAAGGCAAAAAGAAAGCTGCGCACCCACTGCATGCGTGGCTGCAGATCTTCCTTGTGCACCGGAAACAATTTCAGTCGTGCAGCAGCGGAGCGCAGCACCGCCCTCCAGTACCACCGGCGCTGCGCTGCTACACCCTTCTCAATGCGCTGTAGGTGCGCCGCTGCCTCCTTTCGCGCAATACGCATGCGCTCTGAGAGGACATTGAGCTCACGCCACATGGCGATGTCACCCTCTACGCCGCAGTGCTCAGCGAGGCCGATCCGCATGGCTATGCGGCCGCACGGAAGAAGCCCCGTCGTCTCATGCAGCAACTGCTGCGCGTGCTTTGAGCGCAGCCGCGGGTAAGCTGAATAGGTGAGCTCCAGCAGTACGGAACGTACTAGCGCATCCCCCCGTAGGGCGAGGGCGCCGTGCACAGGGGCGTTGAGGGGTGTGTGATCGAGCATGAGCCACACCTGATCCACTTCTCGTATGGAGAGTGTCTTTGAGGCAGTGGCGGATACAAAGGACGATGTCGTGAGTGGTGACGCACTCCCTTGGAAGGCACGCGAGTACAGGGGAGAACTGTGTTGTGGCGCATTATCATTATGTAACGAGCTCTGCTCCGCCGTTACATCTCCGGCTGACGCTGCCCCATACTGAGAAGGACATGCTTGCTCTTGAGGAGAGTGTCGCAACACTGTGCTAGCACTTTTGTAGGCGTTCACGAGAGACTCCAGATCTCGCACGGCCAACGGCGTTAGCGCGGCATCCGAGAACAAGTTCTGCGTCTCACAGGCATCCATAAGGAGTCGGTACACGTCCCCCACGCTGCGCTCCTTGGGAACGCTCGCCAGCTGCACGGCGCCGCGCATCTCAGCACGGCGCCGTTGGCGTTGCTGTGCCTTCACCTTCATGAATAGCGGGTTAGGCTGCCGCTTATCGCTGTGGAGATCGCTCGGATCCACAGGCATGACCAGCCGCCGCGGCCGGAAGCGCGGGAAGTAGCGGGAAGGGTTGCCATCCAGGTCCAACTTGCTGCACCACAAGCGCAGCGAGCACCGCATTGTAGGCGGGTTGGCGTGGCAGCTGTGGGAGAAGAGGAAGTTGCGTAGAGTCGAAAGAAGGGATGTGAAGGGTAAGCAGTGCCACCGGGGCGGCCTCACACATGCACAGGTGGCCGTTTACGAGGTGGAAGCGCGGAGTCCTTGTGGGCAAAGCGAAGAGAGTGGGAGAGGCACGAAAAAACAAGAAGCGAGTCCAACAACTCAAAAATGGAGAAGCAGGTAGGTGTGGACATGACAGTGAAATGACCGGAGAAAACGAGAAGTGCTCTACTGCAGGGCAATTCCTGTGCTGCTGCCTTGGCACTGGCCCTCCCCCTCCCCCCTGCTCACATGCGAGACAAGGCCCCACGGCAATGCGCAGATCTCCGCCCATGCTCCGTAGCTCGGAAGAATGACGAAGATCACCCCATAGACACAGGGATGCGCCACTTATTTTTGTGTGTCTGTCTGCTGTGTCCCTATGGACCTGTGCACGTTCCTGTCATGACACGCCCACAGAAGATGTAGAGCACTCTACGCTCAGAGACAGTCACATCCGAAACAGACATGGCTTTGAGCAATGACAAAGCACCAACCAACCCGCACCCACGGACACACACACACGCACGTGAAGAAAATCTACTTCTGTCGACTCTGCTGGGCTTGACGGCACTTCTTCTCCGCTGCCGCCTTCGCCTTCTCCAGCTGCTGCAGCTCGCGCTTCAGTGACGCATGCTTGGCGCGCAGATCAGTCAACTCCTTGTCCATCTGAAGCCGCTGCTGGTGCACAGTGGTCTTTTCAGTCTCCAACTCGGTGATACGCATCTGCGCCTGATCGTGTTGGCGCTTCGCGAGAGCCTCCACATCCTCCGGCTTCATGACCGACTCAGCGAACCCTTCGAACTGCTTTTCGTAGACCTCAAGCTGCTGCTGCAGAGCTGCCCGCGTCATCTCCACTGATTGGCGCTCCCGCCGCACCAGCATGAGCTGCGCCTCCATAAGCTCCACCTCCTTGGTCGCCTCCTGGTAGGCGACAATGAGCTCCTGGTACTGCGCCGTGCGCCCCTTTAGTCCATCCTGGAACTCTGCAAAGCTCTGCTCAAATGTTTCCTTCTTTTGCGCCAGTGCCTCTTCAAGCTCCTTCACCTCTAACTCTACTGTCTCAACGCGCTCGCGGCGCTTCTCGCACTCTGCCCGGATACTCTCCACATTTTGGTTCACGCGCTCCCGCACATCGGTGCGATAGGCCTCCATCTCGGGTTGCATCTTCTCTGTCAGTTGCTCTCGCTTCTTCGCCGTCTCTTGTAGGTTTTGGCAGAGGTATTTGGATTTCTCCTCCTGTGCCCTGACCTTGCGCACGTCCATCCGTATGCCGTCGACGAACCGCTCCTGCACACCCAGTTTCTTCTTCACGTTCGCCAGCTCGGTCTCCATCTTCCTTGTCCTGGCGATCTCCTTTTGTATCAGGCTCTGGATGAAGGCATCACCGTGTTCCACCGCGAGGGCTTGCACCTTCTCCAGCAGCACCGCCCGGAGGGCACTCTCGGCCATCTGGAGCTGCTCGGGCGAATAGTTAGCGAGTGAGGCCAACGCCACTTCCTCGAGCGAGGCCGGTCCGGAAGTGGATGTCATGATGACCACTGCGCACAAGATGGGCGAAGGGGAAGAGCACCGAGGATGCGGCAAGGGGCAAGCGACGTGGAGCGCCGGCTGGCACGGGTACAGAGATGCGTTCTCGCGCTCCTTCTTGTCCCTTCGAAGTGAGTTGGCGAAGTAGAGCAGTTCTATGATAAGACACTGCGCAAGAGACCCTCGCGCAAGCCAGCGTGGGTGTGGCCAGCGGAAAAGAACAACGAAGAGAAACAAGGTACCGTCGGGGAAGGGAGGGATGAAGGGAGGAGAGGGTGTGTGGCCACAGCGATGATGCCGTCCGCTCGTACCTGTCGCAACCGCTAAACAGCTGATCAATCACACAAAAAAAGAGAAGAGAAGCGTGTCGTACGATGTACGTGGGCGTGTGCATATAAAACGCGCGGTCAGTGCAGATTTGTGCAGATACGGTTATCAAGAAGAAAAAAGCGACGCTGAGGAGATGTGAATGGCAGGCACACACACAAGGAATTCGTGCCTCCTGTGCGTGCGCCCAGCACGTAGGGGGAGGGGGCAAAAGGAGGGTGTAGGGGAGTAGAGATGGTCGCACTCTCTTCATCAATATGCCACTGATGGCGGAACGATCAGAGGAGGCCCTGTGGGTAAAAAAGGGCTGGGGAATACTCACCGAATCGCTGCCTCCCAAAGAAGCCGCACAGGCAGGGGGCCGGCGTGTTTCGAGAGGATGTGGGAGGGTGGTAACCGGATACGCAAGTTTACTCTTTCTCTCTTTGGGTGCATGCGCAGAAGCCGCGGTAAACGGGGGGGGGGGGGGGGGGGGGTGGAGGGGAGTGGCAGAGATGCGGAGATGTCGCAGGAGGTCACAGAAGAGCAACTCTCGTTCCTCCCTGATCGCACGGACCATTGTAAGTCCCCTTCGCGTGTTCCTTTGCCTTCTCGGCGTTCGATATAGCGCATATGCTCTACTGCTCCGCACCTCTCCCTCCACATCACCTGGCTCGGTTCAACTCCCATATCCGCACACCCGCGGAAAGGAGAAGGAGGAGGAGGCAGTAGAGGGGAAATACCGAGGGAGTGTACGCGTGACCACCCAATTCTAGTGTGTAAGTTGGCAATCGCGACGATGAACAGCGACTTCGCATGTCGTGCACACGACCGTATGATACGGAAAGGCGGTGGAGGCAGATGGAAAGAAAGGCGTGAGAAATCGTCGTGCACCCTCCCATTCTCCCACGCATAGGCACAGAAGGAACACTGTTGCGCCTCAGCTTTCGAACCAGCTCCCGATGGATCCTCAGCGACAATAGCATAGCGCAACAGACGAGCAGGAGGGTATCATGCATGTGCGGCTGTCCGTATCTGTGTTCATGCGTGTGGAATGATGAACTCCCTCCCCCACACTCCTTAATGTGTGATGACTACGTAGAGCACCATTTCACTTTCACCCCGCCTTCCTCTACAGTATGCCGGCGCCAGTGCAGAAAAAAAAAAAAGAAGCGCAGCACTCTCAGCTGAGGAGCATGGAGTCCGACGTGGAGGGGACACTCAACTCGTAGTACCACACGAGGATGTACCCCGCAATCGACTTCAGCACCATCATGAACGTCAAGTACACCATCGCCCCCATCAAGAAGTTCCACGAGTACAGAGGTGTCACCGCGATCCAGGCATCTACGTATGCAATGCCCCTGCGCACATACCCGGCCCGTCCCTTCCGCAACGCCTCGCGTAGGATGAGATAACTCTCCCACTCCAGCGGCACACGTGGGCGACGGTTGCGCATCTCGCTGTAGCAGTTATATACGACTCGCCAGTCGAATGGATCCATGTTCATGTAGACCCGCATGAGAGCGTTGTAGGTCTTGGCGGTGATGCGACTCTTCCGCTCACGGGAGATCTTGTCAAAGAGATGGATGGCACGTATCCACTGCGGTGGCACCTCGGTGGAGAGGCTCGTGATCATCAGCTCGTAATTGTGGTTCGACGGACGAACGCCGCGCTTCTGCATATCCTCAAAGAGTGACTGACAAGCCTTCGGCATGCCGCGTTGCAGGCACATCTCCATCAACGCTGCGTACATGTTGGGCGTCGGTGACATGTGTTGCTTTATCATGAATTGGTACAGCTCCATGCTTGCCCTAAGCTGCCCGCCGCTCATGAGAGAAGAAAGAAGTGCCTCATAGGTGGAGGCGCTGATTCGTAGCCCGGCATCCTTTGCACCCTTTACCGCGGCCAGAGCCAAGGAGTAGTCTTTCGGGGGCAGATGGTCAATGTAGCGTCGCAGTTGCACATTGCTGATGGTACGCGCTTGCACAGAGCAGGCGAACGCCTCCTCGACCTCCGCCGGTGTGTTGAGGGGTACCTCACCGCCATGAAGGTCGTTCACGGTCGAAGTAACCGCAGCAGCGGTACCACTATGGACCGCAGAGGAAGCGGTCGTTGAAGGCCCTGTGGCAGTCTCGACAGCGTCACTGGATGTGACGGGAGAAGTGAACGGCAATGCAGAGGAGGAAGCAACGGTCGAGGAAGGCAACTGTGAGATGAGGGGAGAGGAGCGCAGTGTTGCACTGCTCGTGAAACTGCGGTGCGCAGTCCAGGTAGCCCCACCGTTGCACCTCACAGCACCCTTGCCGCTGTGAGCAAGCACTGCCGTCACATGCCTGCGCGTACAGAGAGGCAGCCCGCAGCGGTACATTGAATGTGGTGGCCACGTGGGGAAATCCGTTCCTCGCTGGAGCACACGCTAGCGGCCTTAGACGAAGCAATCAAGCGACTCGCCTGCACGTGCACTCACTCAAGTAGAGGAATGCGCTGTGGTGTACGTTTGTATGAAGCGAGAAGGGGGCTGGGTGGGCAACGGCCTGCACAGCGTGAAAAGGGGCTGAGCGGTGTGAGTACATGGGCGCGCACACGAAAGGGGGGGGGGTATGACGTGGATGCAAAGTTAGTGAGATCTGGTGGAGAGTGAGAAGCCGTAGAGAGACTCGTGCGCACACGCCTGCGAAAATTCATCAGAGAAGCAGGTGACCGTGCGTGTGTGGAGAGGGGGGGGGTTCAGTGGCAGGCTGCTCAACCTATGGGAAAGCAATCGAGCACTAAGCTGCGTTTTCCCCCTCCCATTCACCTATAAACCTGTCTGCGTCCCACCCCTCCCTAATCCCTCCCCCCCCCCCTCGGGTGCACTAACTGATCGTAGTGTCAGCACCCAATGGTAAGATGGACCAGAAGGCAAAGATGGGGACTGGCACGCCACTACACACACACGCACACACACACATCGTAATATGGAGTATATGACGTTTGATCACAGGACAGAGGAAGAAAGGGTGAGAGACAATAGGAAGAAAGCGAAATCCGCAATGCCCCCGCCCCGATAGACACAAGACGGGTGAGGAGTGAGGCAGGGTGCCCCGTGCGTGTGTGTGTGTGCGCCTGCGCTTTCTATTCTGATCCCTCGTTACAATGCAGGAAAGCAAGCCAGTGCCCAGATCACGAGAGAATACGTGTGTGGCTGTGTGAACAGAAGTTAAGTGATTAGGTGTAGAGAGATATATAGAGAGAGAAGTGCTCCCTGTTTAGAAACAAATCTGAGCACACACATCTCACAGCCCGCTTCCCTCGCCCTGAGAAGGGAGGAGGACGCGGAAAGAGTGGTCGAGAGACAGTGAGAGAGACCCGCCGCGAGGGGGGGGGGGTGCTGGAAGACGATGAAAGTGAAATAGAGTGCGCACTGTCATGTGTCGTCGTATCCTGAGTCTTCTCTGGCGCATCTGCGCGTCATCGCTAATGAACTCCAAGCCGCCTCCGTTAGACCCTTTCGCCCGCACATGCAAGCACACACACACACGCGAAAGCACTGCCACCATCGATTTCCTTCCCTCTCCCCTCGCCAATACGTGCATGCAGCGCTTCTCATCCTCGCCATCAGCTTCTGGCCTATGCAGCAATGTTTCTGCACGCGCATGCAGTACGGAACAACGAGGTGCAGATGAAGGAAGAAAAGAAGGAAAAGCTTTCCCCCTGCGCTCTCAAAGACAGGGCGACCGACACAGCAGCAACCTCCGCAAGTAATGGAATTCGCACGTTTTGCGGGCATGAGTAGTTCTCCTGAAAACACACGTGTGCGCGGGCGAGTAGCCGGATACAGCCAATACTAAATCACGTCCCTTACCATCCCTCATGAGGTGGACCTTGCAAATAAAGACTAGCAAAGCGTTCACATACACACGCGCCACTCCCAATCGAGAAACCTTCAAGGATCCTCCAGCAAACGACGAGGAAGAGAGAGCACCTGTGTCCTTTTCACGCACCCTTCGCGCCCCTTACCAACCAACACTGTTGGAATTCTACCGCTTTTCCGAGCAAAAGTACTCAGGCATCTTTAGGCTCCTGTGTGACACCTCCCCTCCCCACCTCTCTGGCCGGCTGGGTGAGCCCTCTCTCTCTCTGTCTCCGATTCGCTAGCTCGTCCTCAGCGCCTCGTCAGCTGTGCCGGGCCCTTCTCCACCCGCTTCTCAGCTTGACAGAACGCCAAGCAGCACGCTCTCATCGTACAGGAAGAGCTCCTCTCCCTCCACCTTCACCGAAGAGCCGCCGTACTCCGGCAGCAGTACCGTGTCGCCCACCTTCACAGTCGGCGTCCAGTCCTTCGACCCAGCCGCCACCGCCATAACGGTGCCCTCGTTGATCTTGCCGGCAACCTGCTCAGGGATCAGGATGCCGGCCTTGGTCTGCTTCGCCGCCTGCGTGCGCTTCACCAGCACGCGCTGGCCCAGCGGCTGCAGCTTCTTCAGGGCAGGGACGGTGACACGGAACATTAGCTGAGCAGCGTCAAAACAGGAAGTTCGGGGGACAATATGCAATTGAAGTTGCACGTGATGAACAGAGGGGGACGCGTACGTGTGTATACCTGAGAGCTGTGTAGACGTGAATAGCAATCCTGTGTGGCAGTGGTACAGCGAAGAGCGACACGTTCGAGATAGGCGTGCAGAAACGGTGATGGAAATAGAAGAGGTAGTGAATACGAGACACATCCGCGGTGAGGACGATGCACATCGCCTGACGCACACACGGAGAGCAGGCGCACGATAGTCACACGGACATGTTAGGGGTGAAGTCATCTTCGCTCACTGGAGTTGCCACGGCACCGGATAGGTGCACAGCACAAAGACCGTGAGGTGCCGGCCCGGGAGGGGGGAGAAGAAGGCGGTTGCCTCATCGATAGCAGACAGCGATGTCTCAAGCCGCCCGTTCTCTGTCATGCAGCGTGCCCTCCGCCCCACTCCGCCCCCGGCCTGCCACAGGCCCACCTCGCCTCGTGCGAAGCGGCCGTAGACACAAACTAGCACAGCAATCCACTGACACCATCATCTGAGAGTGCCGCTCCGGCCTCAAACGCTGCCCACACTCGCCTGGCTGCCGCTCAAAACTGCGCCGGCCCCCACTTGGTGGACCCATCCGCGGTTGTGCAACCCACACCCCTCATCCACACACACACACACACACACACCAGTGGGAGGGGGGCAGTGTGAGGGCAGTTGTCAGATGCACCCGAGTCACGTTGAAACGCTGTCCATCGTGTGGAGAATACAGACGTGTTCAGCGTTGCGGGTCGCTCCGGCGCAACATCGCTCAAGACATGGCCGCTGGCATCAGTAGCGACGCATCACTCCCATCTCCCTGCGTCGTAGGCGCTAGAGCCTGTCACCGCCAGAAGCGGTTCAGCATCTTCGCAGGGGATAGAGAGGGGACCGATCGGCCTCCCTCCCTCAAAGAGAGTGGGGAGCACTGGGTCAGGTGGATAGGACGCACGGAGCGGTGGGGTACCCCGCTAGCAAGGAAGCTGTCGCACACATATACACACAGACGAAAAAATGCATGAAGGCCCTAAAGAAAGCAGGAAGGTGGGCACAGGTAAGGCGCGTCACGCGCATCACCGGCAGTGCAGGCCTGTGCTGCGCTCAGCGTTGCACGCCTCGACCCCTCGCCTCTCCCCAAGCCCTCACTGCTCTCTGCCCTCCTCTCATATGCAGTCCTCCGGCAGTGCCCCCTCCATCCACCCAACTGTCGCGGCATAGGCACTCGAGCAAAGGGGCGGCAGCACACAAGAGAGAGGGAGCAGTGCCTGATGGGGCGCAGCGGAGGAGCACGTCACAGGAACCGGAAGGGCAGACCTGCAAGAGATCGCAAATAATATGTATTGGTTAATGCAGAAAGCAAGTCGAAGTCGACATCACGCCCACCGCGGCAATGAAGCCGTCTTTTGGCGAGGCACTGTCCAAGCTTGGCACTCCAACTATGAAGAAGCCGATGTCCACCAAGCCCACCACAGGGGCGTCAGCTGCGTCATTATTGGGAATCCCCGCAGTTCGGGCACCACCAGCACCCCCACAGTCTGCAGGGGCTCCAGCAGAGCAGAACTGCGCCTTGGCACGTGCCATGTCTGCAGGGAAGAGGAATACTTCCGCCGCGACGCAACTCGCCGGGATCTCGCGGACGTAGTCGATGCGGAACTTGCGCACCAGTAGGTCGGCGCGATTTGGCGGAACGCCGGGGCGCAGGAGACGCGAGTAGGCGCATCGCGCATCCGCCGTGGCCCCGCGGAAGGCATCAAGTACGAACAACTTCATCACGAGCTGGTTCACGTGCAGGTTGAAGTCGATATCGCTCTCGCGCAGTGTGAAGTGGCGCCGGTGAAGCAGCCAAAGGGGTGCCGCGGCGCCCACGTGAGGCAAGGAGACGAGAAACCCATCCGACGGTGGTGCAGAGACTGGGGAGTAAGCGGCAATCTCCATAGAAGCGATGGCCGCCGCGTTCGCGAACCACCCGCTCTGCAGCAGAAGGTCACTCACTGAGAGTCGCTGAGTCCGTGTGACGTCGGATGGGGGCATCTTGGACGCATTCTTCTCAATGATCGAGAGCAGCAGCGAGCGCTTGCCAGCAGGCAGCGCCGACGGAGCACGCTGCAGCTTCGACACCCACACTGTTGTCACCTTGAAACTGCCGAGCAAGTTGCGCGCTGCCTCATCCGGCCCGTCCAAGTACGTGTAAAGTTGGCTGTACACACTGTAGGAGCTGTTGCCGACGTGGGCAAGGAAAAAGCGGACCTCAGCGAACAGCGTGGATGGCTTTAGCGACAACTCGAGGTCGGGGTACGGGTTATCGAGTGTCTCCTCAACGCCGGCGAAGAAGAACGTGTTGTCCGAGCCCGTGTGGGCGCAGCCCCGCTGCTCCACCACTGGACGCGCCTCGCTTGTCTGGGCGCAGGTCGCGCTGTGCCCCATCTCGTCGGCCGTTTGCATCCACCCACGCTCCCGTGCAAAACGGAAGCAGTAGTTGCCAAGGCGGTTTACAGTCGACACGTCAACCTGCATGTGCTGCACCGGCACAAATGGGGCGACAGCAACGCCCCACACCACCGCCGATCCGTCCGCCTCCTCACGATACATGGGCACAGCAAGGTGTACGACGATGAACGCGCGACGAAAGGATGGGCAGAGGAAGAGGGTCCGCCACCGAAGAGCCCACGCTCGGGAGTTCTGTGACGCACGAATGCAGATACACGCTTATAGGCATCGAAGGGGGAGAATGTGTGGAAAGAGCGAGGAAGCAGTGAGGCGCAGGGAGGGGTGCCTCGAAGCGAGCGCAGCAGCGTTAACGCGATGCAGGCACTCGCACTAGAAGCAGGAAGCAGCATCCACATCTTGGCGAATGTGTGTTTGCGGAGATGTCCGGCCGACTCCAGCTACGCATCGAGCAGGGGCAGGTGTGAAGGGCACCTGTGTGAGAGAAAGGGACAAAGCGCCAAGTGAGTCTGAGGTTCACGTTTGTACGTCACATCCGTCACCATCGCTGCCGCGACGACAGCACTCGCCGGGGGCGCCCTGCTACAGCATGGAAGTGCTCACGCGGTCAGGAGACCACCCGATGACGTTGATTCAGCTCATTGGCCCTGTCGGCTATACTCTTATCACCGCTTGTGCTTCGCTTGTTTCAGTGCCATCAAAGATAACGGCGGGGAATGCGGTTTCTCCGCACCCCCCCCCTCCCTCTTCCTGCCCTCCTCAGATCTTCGAAGCACAACTCCGTTGCCGTTGTCACTCGGACCGTCTTTCCGACTCGCTCGACACCTCCGCTGGATAGCGTCATGCCATGTGTGCATCATACACCCACATTCCCCGCCACCGCAGCCAGCACCCCTCCGGCAAGCACACAGACACACACGGAGGACCGGCGCGCAAGACAAGAATGGGGAAAAGGTGGATGGTGCAGACACGGAGAGAAACAGAGACAGGGGGGATTGTGGAGGCGAATCAGCAATGGAGCGGAGATGATGCAGTCGAAGTCCCAACCCGCACCAAATGAAAACAAAGCATGAAACGTGCAACGGGCGCCGGGAAGGGGGAGGGGGAAGGGGGTGGGGGACAATAGTGCGCGGGCAGTCGTTAATAACACGTAAAAAAAAAAGGTAAGTCTCTGTGTGGGGGGCGGGGGGGTTGTCTCCCTCAGTGTCTCTGTCTGGGTGGCGTGGAAACTCACGGAGAGCACAAAGCGGGATACTAACGAAAAACAAACCGAAAGAAAACGAATCGACCGAGGGAGCAACGGGAGCACGAGCAGACAGAGCCGCAGCAGCGAGATGGGAGGAGCAAAGAGGTCGAAAGAGAGAGACAGGGAGCCCTGCCGCACTCGGGGCTGCAGTAGATGTGTGCGACACATCGCTCAGGGAGGGGTTGGGGTTGGGAGGGTTAAAAATGCCCCTCCGTGTTCCGATTATCTGCTCATGTCGGCCGTCGCCTTCGAGTAAGCGGGTGCGAGGTGCCGAGACCCACCGCCCAAGCGCGTAGCCATTCGTTCGCGCGCCCCTTCCTGCCCCTCCACGTGGCACAGCCACCGCATAGGCTCCCTTTCAATGGTTCTCCTCGAGCACTCTCTGCGCACCGCTCCCGGCGAGCAGCAGCGCACACGCAAGCTCTCCCGCAGCGCTCCAGCGACAGGGAGAACAAGCTCGCACTCGAAGCTGCGGTCTGTAGTGGACGCGAGGCAGCCAGCAGAGCAGAGAAAAGCGATGGCAAGAAAGAGTGGGGGAACGCAAATGATGTATGTGTGTATGTGCCTGCGCACGTCCTGTGCAAAGCAGTTGCCCAGTTCCACCTCCGCTCCGTCATCAGCATGAGCCACTGGAGTCAGCCGACGCGAGCAACGAGGTCGAAAAGGTATGCAGCCAAAGAGGTTAGCGCAAGGGGTGGTTAGCAGACACACAGGGATTCCACGAAAAAAATGAGGGAGGAAAAAGGAGGGAGCCGAAGTGATGGGGAAGAACAAGAGGGATGTCTTCGGCGCAAGCGCACCTTCTTCCCCCTATCCCTCCCTGTCACCACCAGCCCACTCATCCTTCACCTCCCCTCCCCACCTCTCTGGCCGGCTGGGTGAGCCCTCTCTCTCTCTGTCTCCGATTCGCTAGCTCGTCCTCAGCGACTCGTCAGCTGTGCCGGGCCCTTCTCCACCCGCTTCTCAGCTTGACAGAACGCCAAGCAGCACGCTCTCATCGTACAGGAAGAGCTCCTCTCCCTCCACCTTCACCGAAGAGCCGCCGTACTCCGGCAGCAGTACCGTGTCGCCCACCTTCACAGTCGGCGTCCAGTCCTTCGACCCAGCCGCCACCGCCATAACGGTGCCCTCGTTGATCTTGCCGGCAACCTGCTCAGGGATCAGGATGCCGGCCTTGGTCTGCTTCGCCGCCTGCGTGCGCTTCACCAGCACGCGCTGGCCCAGCGGCTGCAGCTTCTTCAGGGCAGGGACGGTGACACGGAACATTAGCTGAGCAGCGTCAAAACAGGAAGTTCGGGGGACAATATGCAATTGAAGTTGCACGTGATGAACAGAGGGGGACGCGTACGTGTGTATACCTGAGAGCTGTGTAGACGTGAATAGCAATCCTGTGTGGCAGTGGTACAGCGAAGAGCGACACGTTCGAGATAGGCGTGCAGAAACGGTGATGGAAATAGAAGAGGTAGTGAATACGAGACACATCCGCGGTGAGGACGATGCACATCGCCTGACGCACACACGGAGAGCAGGCGCACGATAGTCACACGGACATGTTAGGGGTGAAGTCATCTTCGCTCACTGGAGTTGCCACGGCACCGGATAGGTGCACAGCACAAAGACCGTGAGGTGCCGGCCCGGGAGGGGGGAGAAGAAGGCGGTTGCCTCATCGATAGCAGACAGCGATGTCTCAAGCCGCCCGTTCTCTGTCATGCAGCGTGCCCTCCGCCCCACTCCGCCCCCGGCCTGCCACAGGCCCACCTCGCCTCGTGCGAAGCGGCCGTAGACACAAACTAGCACAGCAATCCACTGACACCATCATCTGAGAGTGCCGCTCCGGCCTCAAACGCTGCCCACACTCGCCTGGCTGCCGCTCAAAACTGCGCCGGCCCCCACTTGGTGGACCCATCCGCGGTTGTGCAACCCACACCCCTCATCCACACACACACACACACACACACCAGTGGGAGGGGGGCAGTGTGAGGGCAGTTGTCAGATGCACCCGAGTCACGTTGAAACGCTGTCCATCGTGTGGAGAATACAGACGTGTTCAGCGTTGCGGGTCGCTCCGGCGCAACATCGCTCAAGACATGGCCGCTGGCATCAGTAGCGACGCATCACTCCCATCTCCCTGCGTCGTAGGCGCTAGAGCCTGTCACCGCCAGAAGCGGTTCAGCATCTTCGCAGGGGATAGAGAGGGGACCGATCGGCCTCCCTCCCTCAAAGAGAGTGGGGAGCACTGGGTCAGGTGGATAGGACGCACGGAGCGGTGGGGTACCCCGCTAGCAAGGAAGCTGTCGCACACATATACACACAGACGAAAAAATGCATGAAGGCCCTAAAGAAAGCAGGAAGGTGGGCACAGGTAAGGCGCGTCACGCGCATCACCGGCAGTGCAGGCCTGTGCTGCGCTCAGCGTTGCACGCCTCGACCCCTCGCCTCTCCCCAAGCCCTCACTGCTCTCTGCCCTCCTCTCATATGCAGTCCTCCGGCAGTGCCCCCTCCATCCACCCAACTGTCGCGGCATAGGCACTCGAGCAAAGGGGCGGCAGCACACAAGAGAGAGGGAGCAGTGCCTGATGGGGCGCAGCGGAGGAGCACGTCACAGGAACCGGAAGGGCAGACCTGCAAGAGATCGCAAATAATATGTATTGGTTAATGCAGAAAGCAAGTCGAAGTCGACATCACGCCCACCGCGGCAATGAAGCCGTCTTTTGGCGAGGCACTGTCCAAGCTTGGCACTCCAACTATGAAGAAGCCGATGTCCACCAAGCCCACCACAGGGGCGTCAGCTGCGTCATTATTGGGAATCCCCGCAGTTCGGGCACCACCAGCACCCCCACAGTCTGCAGGGGCTCCAGCAGAGCAGAACTGCGCCTTGGCACGTGCCATGTCTGCAGGGAAGAGGAATACTTCCGCCGCGACGCAACTCGCCGGGATCTCGCGGACGTAGTCGATGCGGAACTTGCGCACCAGTAGGTCGGCGCGATTTGGCGGAACGCCGGGGCGCAGGAGACGCGAGTAGGCGCATCGCGCATCCGCCGTGGCCCCGCGGAAGGCATCAAGTACGAACAACTTCATCACGAGCTGGTTCACGTGCAGGTTGAAGTCGATATCGCTCTCGCGCAGTGTGAAGTGGCGCCGGTGAAGCAGCCAAAGGGGTGCCGCGGCGCCCACGTGAGGCAAGGAGACGAGAAACCCATCCGACGGTGGTGCAGAGACTGGGGAGTAAGCGGCAATCTCCATAGAAGCGATGGCCGCCGCGTTCGCGAACCACCCGCTCTGCAGCAGAAGGTCACTCACTGAGAGTCGCTGAGTCCGTGTGACGTCGGATGGGGGCATCTTGGACGCATTCTTCTCAATGATCGAGAGCAGCAGCGAGCGCTTGCCAGCAGGCAGCGCCGACGGAGCACGCTGCAGCTTCGACACCCACACTGTTGTCACCTTGAAACTGCCGAGCAAGTTGCGCGCTGCCTCATCCGGCCCGTCCAAGTACGTGTAAAGTTGGCTGTACACACTGTAGGAGCTGTTGCCGACGTGGGCAAGGAAAAAGCGGACCTCAGCGAACAGCGTGGATGGCTTTAGCGACAACTCGAGGTCGGGGTACGGGTTATCGAGTGTCTCCTCAACGCCGGCGAAGAAGAACGTGTTGTCCGAACCCGTGTGGGCGCAGCCCCGCTGCTCCACCACTGGACGCGCCTCGCTTGTCTGGGCGCAGGTCGCGCTGTGCCCCATCTCGTCGGCCGTTTGCATCCACCCACGCTCCCGTGCAAAACGGAAGCAGTAGTTGCCAAGGCGGTTTACAGTCGACACGTCAACCTGCATGTGCTGCACCGGCACAAATGGGGCGACAGCAACGCCCCACACCACCGCCGATCCGTCCGCCTCCTCACGATACATGGGCACAGCAAGGTGTACGACGATGAACGCGCGACGAAAGGATGGGCAGAGGAAGAGGGTCCGCCACCGAAGAGCCCACGCTCGGGAGTTCTGTGACGCACGAATGCAGATACACGCTTATAGGCATCGAAGGGGGAGAATGTGTGGAAAGAGCGAGGAAGCAGTGAGGCGCAGGGAGGGGTGCCTCGAAGCGAGCGCAGCAGCGTTAACGCGATGCAGGCACTCGCACTAGAAGCAGGAAGCAGCATCCACATCTTGGCGAATGTGTGTTTGCGGAGATGTCCGGCCGACTCCAGCTACGCATCGAGCAGGGGCAGGTGTGAAGGGCACCTGTGTGAGAGAAAGGGACAAAGCGCCAAGTGAGTCTGAGGTTCACGTTTGTACGTCACATCCGTCACCATCGCTGCCGCGACGACAGCACTCGCCGGGGGCGCCCTGCTACAGCATGGAAGTGCTCACGCGGTCAGGAGACCACCCGATGACGTTGATTCAGCTCATTGGCCCTGTCGGCTATACTCTTATCACCGCTTGTGCTTCGCTTGTTTCAGTGCCATCAAAGATAACGGCGGGGAATGCGGTTTCTCCGCACCCCCCCCCTCCCTCTTCCTGCCCTCCTCAGATCTTCGAAGCACAACTCCGTTGCCGTTGTCACTCGGACCGTCTTTCCGACTCGCTCGACACCTCCGCTGGATAGCGTCATGCCATGTGTGCATCATACACCCACATTCCCCGCCACCGCAGCCAGCACCCCTCCGGCAAGCACACAGACACACACGGAGGACCGGCGCGCAAGACAAGAATGGGGAAAAGGTGGATGGTGCAGACACGGAGAGAAACAGAGACAGGGGGGATTGTGGAGGCGAATCAGCAATGGAGCGGAGATGATGCAGTCGAAGTCCCAACCCGCACCAAATGAAAACAAAGCATGAAACGTGCAACGGGCGCCGGGAAGGGGGAGGGGGAAGGGGGTGGGGGACAATAGTGCGCGGGCAGTCGTTAATAACACGTAAAAAAAAAAGGTAAGTCTCTGTGTGGGGGGCGGGGGGGGTTGTCTCCCTCAGTGTCTCTGTCTGGGTGGCGTGGAAACTCACGGAGAGCACAAAGCGGGATACTAACGAAAAACAAACCGAAAGAAAACGAATCGACCGAGGGAGCAACGGGAGCACGAGCAGACAGAGCCGCAGCAGCGAGATGGGAGGAGCAAAGAGGTCGAAAGAGAGAGACAGGGAGCCCTGCCGCACTCGGGGCTGCAGTAGATGTGTGCGACACATCGCTCAGGGAGGGGTTGGGGTTGGGAGGGTTAAAAATGCCCCTCCGTGTTCCGATTATCTGCTCATGTCGGCCGTCGCCTTCGAGTAAGCGGGTGCGAGGTGCCGAGACCCACCGCCCAAGCGCGTAGCCATTCGTTCGCGCGCCCCTTCCTGCCCCTCCACGTGGCACAGCCACCGCATAGGCTCCCTTTCAATGGTTCTCCTCGAGCACTCTCTGCGCACCGCTCCCGGCGAGCAGCAGCGCACACGCAAGCTCTCCCGCAGCGCTCCAGCGACAGGGAGAACAAGCTCGCACTCGAAGCTGCGGTCTGTAGTGGACGCGAGGCAGCCAGCAGAGAAGAGAAAAGCGATGGCAAGAAAGAGTGGGGGAACGCAAATGATGTATGTGTGTATGTGCCTGCGCACGTCCTGTGCAAAGCAGTTGCCCAGTTCCACCTCCGCTCCGTCATCAGCATGAGCCACTGGAGTCAGCCGACGCGAGCAACGAGGTCGAAAAGGTATGCAGCCAAAGAGGTTAGCGCAAGGGGTGGTTAGCAGACACACAGGGATTCCACGAAAAAAATGAGGGAGGAAAAAGGAGGGAGCCGAAGTGATGGGGAAGAACAAGAGGGATGTCTTCGGCGCAAGCGCACCTTCTTCCCCCTATCCCTCCCTGTCACCACCAGCCCACTCATCCTTCACCTCCCCTCCCCACCTCTCTGGCCGGCTGGGTGAGCCCTCTCTCTCTCTGTCTCCGATTCGCTAGCTCGTCCTCAGCGCCTCGTCAGCTGTGCCGGGCCCTTCTCCACCCGCTTCTCAGCTTGACAGAACGCCAAGCAGCACGCTCTCATCGTACAGGAAGAGCTCCTCTCCCTCCACCTTCACCGAAGAGCCGCCGTACTCCGGCAGCAGTACCGTGTCGCCCACCTTCACAGTCGGCGTCCAGTCCTTCGACCCAGCCGCCACCGCCATAACGGTGCCCTCGTTGATCTTGCCGGCAACCTGCTCAGGGATCAGGATGCCGGCCTTGGTCTGCTTCGCCGCCTGCGTGCGCTTCACCAGCACGCGCTGGCCCAGCGGCTGCAGCTTCTTCAGGGCAGGGACGGTGACACGGAACATGAGGTGAAAGAAGTGAGAGGCTTAGGGTTAATGTGGACGGCAGCGGTGCGGTGGTGGAGTTGTGGAAGAGAATGGGTGAGAAAGCGTATGGAGGCTAAAGCGGATGCAAATACGTCGTGTGGGTGTGGGTGTGGGTGTGGGTGTGGGTGGTGATGAGAAGACATGAAGTGTAAAAGGGGAATAGTCTACAATGAGGAGTACAGAGAAGCACTGTGGAGGAAAAGGCAGTGCACCCTCCCCCCTCCCCATCACGCCGGTGGTCCTCAGGAAGGGGACGCAACGCTGTGCAGCCGGTTTGCGCCGCCTGAAGTTCGAGCAAGCTTTTCTGGGCGATGTCGCTACCTCACCATGCCACACCCACAGTGCATCGGCATGTGTGTGTGAGGGAGAAAGAGTAAGGGAGGACAAATGGCAGCTGTTGTTTATCCCCAGGAGTGTAACGGAGGACCGCACAAGCGGCAAAAAAAAAGCTGCTGTACCTGTGGGAAGAAAGTCACGTGCGTATCAGTGAGTGTGTGGAGCTATACCTACATGAGCCAAGCACAGAGAATCCCCGAAAGAGACAGAGGGCGCGTGCGTGTGTGTGGGGGGGGTGGGGGGAGGGGTCACCACCGCCACGTACTGTACATGGAATGGCGTCAGCTAAGGTGCAGGTGTAGAAGACGAGCATGGACGCGAAACAATATCAACAGAAAACAGGAAAAAGGGAGGGTAAATTTCTCTCCGCGGGAGAGACGCGCTCGCGCACGCACGCACTGAGAGAGCGGTAGCGGAGAAGGTCCGGGCTGAGAATTTACACGCTGGAGCGGCCCAATTCCGCAAGGCAACGTAAGTATCCGCTACATGGCGTCATCGGCGCATCGCTCCATGTAGGTATGTGCCGACAGCAGCCTGAATTACGTCACAGCTATTTTCCCTGCCATTTGCTTCTCGATGTTTGGCAGGTACATGTCCTGCGGGCGCGTGTCCTTACTCTCGTGCAGGTACTTGAGAAGCGCGAGCTGCACCTTGTACCGGAAGGCCTTCGCATCCCTTAACTCCGCCACGCAGCTGGCTGCGTCATCTGGCGTCAGCGTTCCAGCTGCCTGTTGAGCAGCCAGCACGCGCTCACGGACAGCCACCACCTCCTCCGCTATCTCCATGTCACGCTGGAGCTGCTGAAAGAAGCGAGCAAAACGGTCAGTGAGAAGCGGTTTTAGTACCGGGAGACGCAGATATGAAATGATGTCGAACTGCTGGTTGCGAAGCGGCACTGTTAGAACTCCGGCTGGCGTCGTCATGGCCCCACTCCCGCCCAGCGACGCTTGGCTGGAGTAAGAGTCGCCTACAGTGCTCTCGCGCTTGCTGATGGCCTCACTGTAGCGGTACTGCAGGTGGAACAGTGACTCCGGCATCCCAATCAGGGACCGGTAGTTGTGCACCTCAGGAGTGCCGTTGCCAAAGTACACAATGCCGTCGATGGTACGGTACCGAGCGTGGATGTACATAGTCATCATCTCACGCGATGGTAATGTCTCGGTCCCCGTACTTGCCGATCTGCCTCGCAAGGGTTGCACGTCGTCAAGCGGGACACTTAGCATGTCTGTGGAGCTGAACTGGATAGGAATGCACTCCCCTGCCTCAAAAGCAGCTGAGCCGCGGACGGTGCTCACATACTGGTACCCGCACGGAAGACGCACTCGGTGCGACACGGGTGACGTGTACGACGGTAATACCGGGTCGCGCTTGCTATGTCCCTGCTCTGAGTCTTGCAGCGTTGAAGACTGCGCACCGGTGATGGCAGGGCTGTCCAGTAGCTGGTTGTGCATGACGCTCAAAAAACTGTTGTTGTTCGCCGAAGTGCGGGCCGCCGGATCCCTTTGTGGGTGATTCGCTGTTGCAACGCGCTCCTGGAAGTCCTTCACACCAAGGCGAGCGAGCAGTACCCGTGCCACATCTTTGCCGACGTCGCGCGGGTTGAACGCCTCGAAAGACTCCGTGGCACCGTGGCGACGAGTAAACATGGCGACCGGTCCAGCGGCGAGTACATCTGGTCGGCTGGTCTCGTACGCGCTGCCAACGATGACACGACCATCAAACACAATAGATCGCTTCGCAAGCGTCGTGAGCACACTGTGGTCGATTTCTTTCTCCTCCAGACACACTATTAACGCGCATGGCAGCTCGACTGCGTCGCCTGCCTTACGCTCGTAGGAAAGAGACGCCAAGAGCACGGATGTTAGCGTCTCCTCGTCGAACTCCAAGCGTGAGACACCGTAGCCATCCAGAACCGTCACGCCGAGCGCACGGAGCAGCGTCATCGTCGCCTGGCCGCAGGCGGCGTCGATAAACGGTGTCTGCTCAGCGTTGGGCCGACACAACACCAGCCGCTGCGCAGGGAAGCCCATAGATACCATCGTCGAGAGCGTCGCGACAGCATCGAGGCCGGAGCCGTAGACAACGATGTTCGCGATGGAGCCGCTCACCGACTGGCTTAGGTCTGCCAGTGTTTGACGCAGTCGAGCCTCAGCGACCTCGTTCGAGAGCGCGATTATGCCGCCGCGGGCACCGTGGGCCTCCTGTTGCTGCAGTGCCCGGATCGAAGGCGGTACAATGTACTGCCGCCCCGTCGCCAGCAGTAGCTGATCGTACGGCTCGTAAATGCTGTTCTCGAGGTGAAGAAACTTCATGGTGGTGTCGATGTCGATGAGAATGCCCCGCACGACGCGGATGGTGTTCGCACCGAAGCTGAACGACGACGAGTTCGTCATTCCGTCACCGAGATGCAGGCGCATGTACTCCCGCTCCAACAGCTCCATCCCGTTCACCTGCCACTGGCGCGATGGGCATTGATTGGGGTGCAACGGTATGCCGTCCGTCGACACGATGGTGATGTTCAGGTAATCCAGGTAGGGCACGGAGAGGAGTTCGTACAGCATGCAGAGTGCCGTAGAGCTGGCACCAACAATCACGATGCGGGGGTGCACACGCACCCGCTCGTCGCCGAGAAAGCGGCGTGTCGTAAAGAAGAGAGAGCTCAGCTCCAGGCCCCTGTGCATCGTCTCCTCGACAGCAGCGTCAGCGGTGTTCTGCATCACAGTCGGCGTCACATCATTCACCTCAGGGAGCTCTGAGATGTTGCAGGTTGTGCCCATGAGCAGGTTGGAGTCCTTCTTTTTCTCAGTCCTCACCTCAACAACGCGTCGCGGTGGAGCGAAGGTGAAGGAAGCAACGGCGGTTTGGTACAGCGCTGCACTGGTACTCGTCAGCAAGAATAGCACCTCCGTCTGAGTCTGCCGAAGTACCTCGCGCAGGAAGAACTTGAGGTGCTGGCGGAACACTGGGCGAATATAAACAAAGCGGACCACAACCCCGGGAAGCTCCGAAGAGCGGCAGCGCAGTGGTCCCTCCTCGGCCGAAAGTGAGATGTCAGTCGCTGCGTAGTTAAACCCCCCTGCTGCATTGAAAGCGAGGAAGCGGTCAACGTCGTAGTTGGCACGAAGTGCGTACATCTCGGCAACCGAAAGAAGCTGCACAGAGATCAAGCCTACCACTGCAGCGGATGACAGCACGCCTGAGGTGCCGCCTTCGAACTGCTCACCCCATGTTAGCGCGAATACAGAGCGGTTTTGAGCCACTGCACAACTGTCAGGGCCGTCCCCTCCGGACGACATCTGCGTAGAATCATTCAAATCTTCTTGCAACGCAGCCAGCAATTCTACTGAGATTCCTGGGAATCCAGGGAGAATACCGCTGGTGCCGCTTCGACTCTCCTGTTGATACAGCACCGCGCGGACACCCGAGCCAGCCGGCCTATCGTTACAGCCCACGGACGTCAATGTAGAAGTGTTCGTGGGTGCTGAAAACTGTGAGAGTACCTTCTTGCGCAGGATAGTGTTGCGAGGGTCCGTAAGCAGCTCTACACGCGCCTGCACACCGCGATCCATCGCCATGGACACGCGAGGGCACACCCATAGCGCATCAGGGGCAGGCACGAACTCGCCACGGGCGTTGTGCGGCTGATAACGTCGCAGCGGGACGTACTGGAATCGTTCCAGTATCATGGGCTCAGGTAGCGGTAGCGTGTGCGACAGCAACAGCGTGGCGTAGTCGCACGTGGGGAATTGGTGGAAGAAATACGGCAGAAGCCGATGTGCGCTGTGGTCGAAATCGGGGTTGAAGTACAAGAAGTAGATGCTGAAGGTGCACGAAAGTCCGTTGTCGAGCTGAGCGTCACTCTCTGATGCTTCAGCACTCACACGCCTCATCCTGTCGAGGGCATCCGTGTTGTACAGCCGGACCGTCTGTTGCTGCTCCTCCTTCGTCAGCTGGCGCAAGCACGCAACACCGACAACCTCATGCGTGACGCTGTTCTCCGCGACGATGACCTTATTGTGCATATCCTGATCCTGTAGAATCTCTTCCAGGAAGAAGTCTTGCGGCAGCTGTGTGATGACCCCCGGTCCTCCAGCAACAAGCAGCGTCACGACGTCGTCGTAGTCCTCGACTCTCCCTTGACGTATAGAAAGCGGAGGGATCACCATGGCACGGGAAAGGTGAAAAAACGGCCGCGTCGGTGCATCATGCGCCGAGGATGAAGCCACAGGGAGACGGCTAGCGACTTTGGTCGACAACGCCACCATGCCGGGTACCGACTCCAGGATCGGAAAGCTAGAGCCCATGGATATGAAGATATGTTCGATGCCGCTCAGCGTGCCCAAGGCGGCGCGCAACAGGCTCATTACCATCTCCTCGGAGGTAAAGGGCTTGTTACTCCAGGTTGCGGCAACCGCTGTGTCGTTACCCAAGATGGCATTCGTCGTCGAACGCACGTCGACAAGGGTGTCGCTTGGCGGAGCAAGAAGCATACGCAGCCACAGACTGTTCTCCAGCGTCGCCCCCGCTACAGCATCATGCGTTTCCTCCGCTAAACCGTTCACCTGCTTCACTCCAGTCAGCTTCTCACGTGCGTCGCCGTTGCTCGCGGTACAGTACCGGTGGGCTTCAACTTGTATATCATCGCTGAGTGCAATGAATCCGATCACAACATCCTCGTTCTGAGTCCCATTGAAAGTAGTAGCGGTCTTACGCACCGCAGTCACACAGAGGTACGTAGTTTGAATAAGATTGGCAAAATCGCTTGCACTGTCGATGCCAAACACAGCCGGTGTGGGGATGCCGTCTTGCACAGCATCGCCTAGCTGTAGCATGTCCGCCAGCGGTGCCGCATCCCTGAGCTGGCTGCGGCGGAAGTGCACCCCCGGCAGAGACCCTTTAAGCACCATATGGAGCGAGGAAGGTAAAGCGGAGGGCCGGAGGCGTTGGACCTTGGAACAGGAGCGCGGCGCAAAATGGGAAGAGGTGAAAGACAAGGAGTGGAGCACACGGATGTGGAGAAAGACTGCTGGGCTATCGTGCACCCTAACTCCGTGGGTTCCGCTCTGTGTCTGTGATCGTCAACCGATAGAAATGTGCGCGTGTGAGCAAGGGCTTTGCGTGTGTGTGTGTGTGTGTGTGTGTGTGTGTGTGTGTGTGTTGCGGAACTTTTTATGCCTGTATGCCATCAGCGCACAGGCACGCACACATGCAGCTTCATGCACAGATAACTTTGAAGTCGCCACACACCGCGGCGCACGTGCGCGACAGAGAAAGGGGGAGAGACAATGGCACAGCAGCGACCAACGGGGTGGAAACAGAGAGAGATGGCAGGGGGGAGGGCAACGCCGTCACTCCACCAGTAGGAATGGTGGCCGCCAAGCACTCAAGGCAGAAAGAGTTAGAGAGGGACAGCGTATGTGAAGATGGAAAATGATGGGGAAGAGCAGCTGCACAAAGCTGGAGACGGGGGCCACAGACTTTTCTCGTCACCTGAAGTTCAAAGGTGGTCTGCTCCCAATCCACTTCCCTACCGGCACGCATACACGTGCGTCACTGATCGTGAGAGCGAGGGATAGGAACAGAAGAGAGGCTTGCCTGCGCATGCGCCTTTCTCACTACAGCAGGGCCAACGACGTGGGCAAGGGGTCGCACGAAAACGGCCCCCACCCAATAGCAAACACCTATGCATGCGCAAAGACCTTCGCTGGTGCATGGAGCCTATAAGCGACACGCCGAGGACTCCCATCATCCGGCACTGCCACTGCGTTTGCGTACGTGTGTGTGTGTGTGTGTGTGTGTGTGTGTGTGTGTGCACTTGCGAAGATCCAGATGTGAGTCTGGCGTGGAGGTTTTTCCCTGCACTTTGCATTACCCCATTCTTTTTCGATCCCTTCGCCGATTCGCTGCGCATCATTGTTCCATTCCTTCTCCACGCACGGTGGTGTAGTTCCGTGCAGTGCCCCCCACCTACCCTCCTCTCTCCGCACCCGCCAAGCGCCATTGCTACACCACCCCATCCCCGCCCTAAGCGCACACGCATGGAAAAGAGTTTGCACCGTTGATTCAAGCCCGTATGAGAGCGAGAGGTGACTAAAGAGAAGAGCGAGGACGCACCACCAGCAGCAGAGGGGAGAGCGAGCGGTGATGAGTCTGGAAGCAGCCACGGCGGTGTTACGGCGATGGCGTCGTGCATGAGCGCCGACCCATGCGGAGAGAAAAAGAGGGAGTGACACGAGGAGAAAGGAGAAGCGTAGGGCGCCTGTATGCCACGGTGCACACGAGCCCGCCCGCTCACACACACACGCACACAGCTTCGTCATGTCTAGCGCGGCCCATCGACTCTCTCCCTTCTCTCACCCCATCTCATGTCGGTGATCAGTCCGCACTCTTGCTTGGCCTACATCCTCACCTGCTTCTGAGCTGAAGTCAGAAGATGCGGGCGCTTCACCATGGCATCACAGCCATCACTCGCCACCGAGCCTCCGCGAGTGCGCTTCAGGCGAGCTGATTCACCCTCCAAGAATGCAGGACCCTTCATCGAGATGCGCACCACTGCCTTCATGTAGTACGCTACGCCCTCGCTCTCCGTCAGTTTGGTAGCAGCCGCCTTCAATGACTCTAATGCTACATTGCAAAGCTCTTGCAGGAGCTCGTCGCCACGCGCGCAACCGTCTCCGAGACCTCTGCAATGAGGCCATAGTCCCATGGCAGGTCTCCATCAGTGATGGCGGTGCTTGCCGGTGTACCCGTTGACGAAGGTGAAGAGGTCCTCCAGGTCTCGGCCCTACTTGTATTCAACCGGCTCTGCAGCAGGGCCTTGTCGTACGCACGCAGTTCGTCGGCCGCGCCCAGAGCTACGTACTCGGAAGTCAAGCGCGTGCAGTGAGCACACCAGGATGCGTAAAGCTTCACCGGTGTTGACTTGTCCTTGCCAGCAACCCAGTCGAAGTTGTCCTTGTTCATCTGCAAGACACACCGCATCCCAGCACCTGGGTGCTCGCTGCTGCACAACCCCGCGAGCCTGAAGACCATGAGCACGAGCGTCAGCAAAAGGCTTCGTGAGGGCGTCATGGCGAGCGCGGGAGGGACGGAGAAGATAGAGAAAGAATGAAGCGCTTGCCAGACCACGACTCTCGTCGGAGTTTATTCCCGCAGCGGGCGAGAGAGAGAGACAGAGAGAGATCAGCAACGAGGCAAAAGGGAGAAGTCGTGACCAATGCTGGCGAGACGTGCAGCTTATTTAAACGGCGTGCCTACACGCACGCGTGGATGCGTGGACGTGCATGTCTGTATGGGAAAATGAACGCAAAAATGAAAGAGCGTTCGGGGCAGCAGAGGAGAGAAGGGGCCGGTGTCTGCGGCAGTCATGCGAAGCAAACGTGGGCCGTGGCGATGTATGCAAGAGGGCAAGAATGAGGGGAGGAGGAGCGAGAGTACAGACGCGAAGAAGGAAAAGAGGGAGAGAGAGAGAGAGTGGCACAAAGAGATGAGTGGGACATGTGTCGTCACATTTCCCTCGTAAACAGCGGGGCTCCCTCTGCAGGGCACCGGCGTGAGTGGCAGGTACGTTCTCCTACATTCGTACATTTTGCGTACACCACATGTTAGTACATGGCACCTAGAGGGAGACACAGCACACGTGGAACTACACAGAACAGAAACCGCGTCTGCGCTGGAGCAACGGTGGGGTCAAATGGCAACCTTTCACATTGTATTTTGTACTTCAGCACAGCGGTGGAAGGCGAATGGGAGAGCTGTCCAACAGCGGAGCGAGAGCAGCGATGGTGAAAGTGGGGTAGCGTGAGTGAGGGAAGGCACAAAGCAGGAAAACGAGGAGAGAGGGAAGAGGGAAGAGGGAAGAAGAGAAACAGGCAGCAGAGCAACGCAGTCGAAGGAGAGGTGTAGAAATTGGCCTACACACTTGCGCGTACACAGCCCACACATCGACTACTCAACGCGGCATATACCATAGAGTGTGCCACTGTCCATCTCTCGCAGGGCCCTGCGCCCACGCAGCCCCCCCCCCCTCCCACCTTCTCTGTCATTCCTTCCTCCCCCCTCCATCTATTCTGTAATAGCGTATTCCGCCTTTGCCATCTCACTCTGGACGAAGTCCAAGAGCTGATGAAAGTTCCGGTCGTCGATGAACTCGGGACCGGCGTGCTTATTTGGTGGCACCAGAATCACCGTTGGGTAGCCACTAATTTTGTACCGGCGCTGGAGGCGCGTCTCCTTCGGCCCGTTTACCTTCCCCACGAGAAGCCGCCCTCCCAACTCGGGACGAATGCGAACGTACTGCCCAAACTCATCGTACAAAGAAGAAAATTCGCGGCAGTAGGCACACCAGTCGGCGTAGAACTGGAGCAGCACAAATTGGTCGTGACCTACAAGGTCGTAGTAGTTCCCCAAGTGCACCTCCTCGACGCTCTCCATCTCTCGGGACGGGATGTCGCTGTCAGAACTGCCCCTCGCATGAAGCGGTGGTACGGCAATGAGAAAAATAACGATGAACGTGACAACGAAAGTCAGCGCAAGGCGCGAGAAGGTGCGCGCCTTTCGAGACGCCATGGAAAAGAATGACGTTTGAGAACTGAATTTGTTAAGAGGTGGTGTGTGTGGGTGGGTAAGTGCAAGTGTGTAAGAGAGAAAAGCAGCGATGAAGACTGGCGCAGGGATGTGGAGGGTGCTCTTGTGTGAAGGAGCCCCGTTCCGCGTTGTGTGTAGGACAGCCTGTCGACGCACTGGAAGAAAGGGGAGGGGGGGGCGATGTGCTGCCAGGCCATTCTGTGGAAGCTGTTCGATGAGTGGATGAGGAGGAAAGTGGAGCAGTGTTGTTTCTTGAACACGTTCTCTTGCACCGGCAGTCCTTCGCTTCTCCTCGCCCACATACATGTCGGAGGAGAGAAGAGGAGGGGGTATGCAATGGACGGATACGGCTACACACAACGCACTGTCCCTTCGTATACCAGGCCGATCCCCTGCGCACGCCCTCACGCACGGCCTCTTCCCGCCTCCGCGAGACGTGTGCCATGATACCACGTGGGAGTTCCTTGCGTGAGCCTTTTCCATCATGCGCCACAGTCCGCCCACCTCCGTCCTTCCCTTCTACAGGCTGGGAGAACAAACAAATGAGCTCGGACCGCAGAGAACGATCAAGATGAGAAAGAGGGGTGGTGATGGTGGTGGTAGAAGCACACGTCACGGTGGGGACGCTGTTCGCGGGGCCTGCCACACCATCCAACTCGATAAGCACGCTGACACTCCCCTCTCCCCTGCCCCTCCGCACCCAAAATTCTCTTTGCGAAGTACTTTCACTTCCTGCTGAGGAATACGAGAGTTACCAAAGGCACGCTTACGCAGCGCTGAAGCAAAACATTGCATGCGAGTGTGGCTACGAGAAGTACGCCGACCTGCGCATGCACACGCCTGAAAGCGCATAGACACAGAAGGTGAAACTGACACATAGGAGAGCGACAGAGAGAGAGAGCACAGCGCCACAGCACCACTGCAGTTCGCAGAGAGACAGGGAGAGACGCCCCTGCAGCAACACGTAAGCACGCAGGCCTGCATATGCAGGGATCATGCTGCACAAAAGCAATCAGTGCAGTCCATCCAGCATGAGGCATGGAGCGAAAGGTCAGCGCGCGGCGTCACGTCGAAGGGCCGTCATACCGGAGCACAGAACTCCCTCTCCCCTTGCCTCACACGGCCGCCAAATATCCAGGCAACAGGCGACGGGGTCTCTCTCTAGCACGTCCTCCCTCATGTCTCTACTTGGTGATGCCTTGCAGCTTGGTGGCACCAGCCTTATCAGCCGACACACCTTTCATCATCTTCTTCTGCCACTCACGCGTCATCTTTTGTGACTCACGAATCTCCTCCTCAGGAAATAGCTTCATGACACCCATCAGCGAGGCTGAGATGAGCAACATAATGACCATGGGGCTCTTGAGAAGGCTCCAGATATCCACCTGCTGGCGAGGAATGTAATAGTCGTGTTGTCCAGAGAGCGGGATCACCGCAGGGCTCTCCTCGTCGAGCCCGCTGCCCTCAAGGTGTTGTACGGGGTAGTCGTTCGCCGAGGTGCGGATGAAGGTCTCTTTCTGGCCGTCACCGGTGTCACGGTACATGACCTCAACGCGCACGGTCGGAAACATAAAGTAGTGGTACTCCGCCTGCAAGATATACGTGCCGTATGGCAGCTTGTACACGCTGAAGGAGCCGTCGCGGGCTGTGGGTACGACAAACTGGTGTTTGCCATTGTACAGCAGCACGCTCCCCGGCTGGATGTTGTTGAGAGTCTCGAAGGAGTCGGGGTGACGCAAGTAGGCCGGTGGCAAACGCAGCTGGCCATGGTAGGTGACAGTCTTCTCTTCAGCAGACACCGATAGCACGGAAACAAGCAGAAGCAGCAGCGCCGCCGAAACTCCCAGACGCGTCGCGCGGAGCATTGTCAGACGTTAAAAGGAAAATGACGTCTACCACGGTGGACCACTCCCCCGGAACACGAATCCACTGCAGAATAGGAAGGAGGAATCAGAGCAGCTTAGTGCCCGGTGTTTGCGTGCGTGCGTGCGTGCGTGCGTGCGTGTGTGTGTGTGTGTGTGTGTATGCGTGTGTGTGTGTATGCGTGCGTACGCTCAAGTGAGTATTCGTGCGACAAGGAAGAGCGCGAACAAAAAATAAAAATAAAAGGGGATGTTCGTCGGGGAAGCGTTGGGGGCAGCCTACAAGGATGCCCAACCATGAGAGCGCCCAGCTCGCCGCACTTCATTGGAGAAACAGCGCCACCAGATGCGTTGGGAAATTTGGAGATGATAAAAGCGCGCGGCCTGCCCTTCGCATTTGCGCTTAGAGCGGTGGCATGTCTGTGTACCTCATCATGATTAGTTTTGCGTCTGTGTCCCCTCCGACTCTAAGTGTTAGGCTGGACACGTTGAAGATGTGAAGCAGAAGCGCACTTCCGTGGTCAGTGCCAGCAACGCTGTGAGCGAACAAATACACAAGGGAGCCCATCAATCACCTTTGCTCGCACAGCGGAGTTGCAATGTTCGGCTTCGCTTCAGTTTTCCCCTGCTGCGGTTCCTCATTTCTCAAGAAAGTAAGGGGGGAAGAAGGCACGTCCAATACAAAACGAAACGCGAGGCGTGCATGTGTGTAGTCCTGTAGCACGGGAGCATCCCCATACTCCCCCCCCCAGCGCAGCAATCGAAAATTGTCTTCAAATGCACTGCCTCTTCCTCGCCCCTCCGCGCTCGCACCTTTCTTTGCACTTTGTTCCATGCGGAGAGAGTGGCACACATCAACATTCACTCTCACACACACACACACACAGAGACGCAACACGGTCCCTTTCAGTGAGTTGCGATGGGCCCATATGTCCTATGCGCCCCCCTCTTGTGTGTATATATATATATATATTCCTTTCGGAAACTTTGGGGAGTGGATGCGGAAAAGCCACGTGGCTCACGTCAGGAAGAAGAGACGTGACATGCAGCGTCCTTACGCGATAGAAGACAGGCACGCGAGCGTGAACTCCTACACCAGTGCAAGCACAGATCTGACAGCACCCCAGCAACTGAGAGAGGGAGAGAAAGATACGCGCACAGTGAGAGGAGGTAAGACGCTGGAAAAAGGGGGCAGTATAAGTGTAGAAACACACACACCCACACACGCCACTAGTGACGCCTTCAGTCCCTTTCTCTTTCGGGGCAGGCAAGGAGATGGTTCCTCTGGCCAAAACTAGCCTCCGTCTCGTTTAACGAGAGCCGTCACTGCAACGGCTACTCTGCGCCTCCGGGGCTTCATCTCTCCCTCTCTGAAACCTCTCTCTCTCCCCCCCCCCCGCTTGGACACTACCGAAGAACGAATAAAATCAATAGCACAAGAATGAGGAAGAGCACAGCAATGCAAATCATTTTGCCTCTATCACTTGTGGAGTCAATCAGCTTGCCGACTCTCTTCATGGCCCCATCCAGGCGCATCTGCACACGAGTCATACCGCGGTCAATGTCGTCGAGTATGTGCTCTTGAGTGTTGAGCTCATCCTGGATGTTCACAGCGGTGTCCTTGATGCGGTGGATGCCGTTCGACAGTCGGTCCAACGTCCGATCGTCCTGCTGCATCACGCCTCGTTGAATATCATGCTCTTGACGAAGGAAGTCACTGTTCTCGCGCACTCCGCTGTCGCCAACGTCGCAGTCTTGAGCCATAAGGCGCTTTCGCTGCGCCGCCTTGATCTTTTCTGCAACCTGCTGAGCCTTCATCATGTCTCGCTCCCACCCGCGAATGCGCTCTGCACGGCTATGCAGCTCCTCTGCGGTAATAGCAAAAGATTCCGGGTGCTCCATGGCGGTGTCGAGAGCGAAGCGCATATCCTCCACGGCTTCGTTGCAACTCCCTACAGACTCTACCAGTTCATTTTCGACGATCACGGTGGGCATCGCTATCTCGCGGAAACGCTGCACCTGAGCATTCAAGTGCGCCAGCATGGCGCCCACCTGTTTCTCCATCTGCGGCCACGGATCCTCGCGGGCGGACCCGACCGCCGCTGCCGGCACCGTGGGGGGCACTGCGGCCCCACCCTCTGAGCGGCTTTCGGGATTCATTTCTAAATCAGCACGAAAGAGAAACGCAGACGATGGGGTCACAGATGCAACGGGACACGAGACGTAAAGGCGCGCTGGGAGAGAAGCACCCAGAACGACGGGTAGGCCACAGAAGCTAGCCCGCCGAGGGATGGAAACCGAACGAGGAGGGAGGAGAAGAGAAAGTTGTGATACAAAAATTCTGTAAGCAACTGAGCAGGGAGTGTGAGTGGTATCCAAGAAGGGAAGAGTAGAAGGGCCGTATGTGGCTCCGGGTAGGGGAAAAGGAGGAGGGTGTTGGTGTGCGTGTTGGTGGGTGTAGAGAGGAGAAACCAAAAGATGAAGCGGCAAGCAGCTGCCTATTTCGGCTGGCGTTCACCCACTCAGGCGCTCACGCGCACCGCCAACACCGCCAACACCGCAGAGCAATAAATAGAAAGTAGCCGCCCACTGTAGGAATAGGCGTGTATGATGGCATCTAAGGGAGAGACCACGACACGGGGTGAGTGCGCGACGGAGAGAGAGGGGGGAGGGGGGTGGAAAGGAGGAGGATGTGAAACAGGCAAACACAGCGCCCTGTATGCGAGACAGAAGGCCGTCTTGAGACGCAACAGATCTCCCCGAGTAAGCGGTGTGGAACACCGGCGCACACGCTGCAAGGGTTTCAGGGCAACAGTAGATTCTTCGGGTGATGTGTACCTGTGACGAGGGAAACTGCCGAAAAAAAAAAATAAGCATACACGATCTCACCGTTCCACACACGCGCACGTGTGTAACATGCTTTTACTTCCTGCGAGGTGCGGGAGCTCGGCATCCGCATCAGTCTTAAAGGCCAGATCACACCGAGAGGCGGGAAGCATGGCCACGAGGAGGCCTGGCAAGGTAAAGCGTTAGTTTGGCCAACTGTGCTAGAGAATGTTCCCATGCATCGACGCGTACGTATCCCTTGTACTCAGCCCCTCTCATCCTCCGTCTTTAAAAGACACGCGAAACCCTTCAGCCTACCCTTCCACGTGAACGGAGAGGAAAACGCGAAGCCAAACGCGTGTTGCTGCACTTCACAAACTCGGCCTTGTCAAGTCCTTGGCTGAACTGGAAGTCGCTGAGGTCAAAGTTACAACGGAGGAAACACATCGATGGGCTGCTACGGCGACTGCTGCTCTCGATGCTGCCCTGGCCTTGATGGCCGTCTTTGACCGCCTGCTTCGAGTTGCGTGGGACGCACGTTAGCCCAACAGCAGCAAGGCGGAAATCGCAGTCCTCAAAGCGGGTCGTGGTAGACAGCGATGAGCGGCACTGGACACCTTTAAGGATGCAGCCTGTGAAGTTGCAGCGACGAAAAACCACGGCGTCCAGCTCAGCCCCGTAAAATAGACTGCTCGAGAGGTCGCAGTCCTCCACGGTCATGTGCGACCACCGCACTAGTGAGAAGTCACACCGCACGAGAGAAAGGCCACGCAAATGGCGATTCTCCAGCACGCCATGCGCCAGAACGGCCTTCATGTCCAGCCCAGGCAGTACCAGAGCTGCAGCAGTCGACGGAGACCATTCAGTGGCAGCAGAAGTAGTGAGATCCCTCGTACTGTCATCACATCGCATCCCTTCTCTGACGTTCCAAGGCAGCCGCGACGTCGCGTCGCTGTCACAGCCACCTAGCTGTGGTGTCGCACTCGTGTTGCTGCACAGGTCCATAAACTGGAGAACCTTGCGCTCGAGCGGGACTTCAGGGGCAGCGAAGGTACCCAAGATGGAGGAAGAGGGTGTGCCAGTACTCGAAGGCTGCGCTTTCAAGGTGCTCGAGAGAGACGGCGCCGGGGTCATGGTACCGACATCACTTTGCAGCGCACACACATCCCGCTTGTCATCATATCCCTCAGTACACGCCTCCATGAGGGTCATTAAGTTCTCAGCGTCGAGAGACGCGTACACATTCTCCGAAGTTGCCTTCACCCCTTCCAGGTCGTCAACAGCACCGGACGATGTCACACGGGACACTTCTTGAGAGGAGGCGGCCTGCTCAGCAGCATTATTGGACGCTTTCGCCTCATCGACGCGGAGCGCCATTGCAGCGGCCTCGTCCTCGTAAAGAGCCGAAGAAAGAGCCAGCACAGCGTCCAACATCTGAACCGTGTCCAACGCAGGCGGCGAGGTGCACGTAGCATCGCGCGTCTTCGCAGTGCTCATGGGCGGAAGAGAACGCGACGGCCGACGAGTTGACTCATGCAACGAGCGAGTCGCACTTCGATTTCGTGACTTACTACGACGTCCCGGGGACGGTGCCGCACCACCATATCGACCATAAAGCTTCAACAGTCGCGCATGGTAGGGGTGTTGTGACTCGTGGGCACCAACTACAGTGTTCCGTGGAGAATCGTGGCGGTGCGGAGGCTGTGTCTGTTCCCGACCGCTGCTTCCGTCGCGCACTGTACTGTACCGTGGCTTCGTCCACACAGTCGTGTGTCGAAGTGATGTGAGGGGCACACCCCCGCGACAGCGACGGACCGCCGTGAAAGATTCACGTAGCAACATCAGCGTACACGGACAGCGGATGAGAAGGAGCAGAATCTAGCGACATCAGTTCTTCCTTGTGCGCACTCTTATATGCTCCGAGGAGGAGGCCTAGCAGCAGCAATCACCTGTGACTGACTTCTGTTACGTCCACAAATGTAGCAGGACGGATAGCTATGCAGCATAGAGTCTTTCTCTAGCAAAGCACACCTGGTGATGCAAGGGAGAATAAGCACACTCTGCGGTATGAGTGAAGAGGCGGGTGACGCGTCATTGATGTTGTGAAGGAAAACGATGAGAGGACACGGTGCATGATATCGAGTAGAAAGAGGGGACACACACACATCGAGCAGCGGGTCTCAGCAACGCGAAAGTGGCCTACTCATTTTAGTGCAGCACTCCAGAGAGAGGGTAAGAAGAGAATGAGAGCAAGTGCGTGTGTGTGTGTGTGTACATGTCCCCTGTCACCACCTCTCACTCTCTTAATGGTATCCCCACCCATCCACCTGCCCCAGGTAACGGGTTCACCGTCCCACCTGATGTTCAGGCACTTGAGACGGACGCAGCGAGGGAGCGTATCACGCCACTACCAGCCCCACTCCGGGATGCCTTGAGCATTCCATCACTTTGCTCCTTCGTGTCAAAGACTCGGGTACGCGCTCACGACATACCGAAAGAAAAAATTGAAACGCCACGTAATATAGCATATACACACATATATATAGATATATATGTGTGTGTACATCGACACACATACGCACACGCATATATGCATGTCAATTATAAGGAACAAAAAAAATCGGAAGGGTGCATGCAAGCACCACGTCAACGAAGACGCGCACAACACCCGTCAGCCACTGCTGCGTCTGTGCCATCCATACTGCCCGCAGCGACGCACGCACAGAGTATGCTGTTCTCCTCCTCCACACAGAGCGGGTTCCACAGATTTATAGAGAGATGTATATACGTGTACATATACACATGCACACACACATATATATATATGTATATGTGTATATGTATATATATATACATGTTTAAAACAATGAACGCCAAAACAACAGAAGCGACTGAAAGGGCGAACCAGGAGAAGGAAAGGGGACGCAAGGCAGCGTACACACAGAGAGGGGGGAAGAAGAGAAGAGGCCCGTAGGGGGTTCCGCCCTTCGCTACGCGAGTGGTGCCTCCGCCTCATACCACCCTTTCTTCCCTCTCCATCCCCCTCTCTCCCTCTCTACTCCGCCGCCGCATGGTCGCCCACCTGATCCTTCCGTCTCCCCTGGAGAGCCCCAACAAGAACAACGAAAAGGCAATAACGGACGGCCTCACATGGGTGCGTCCGGCAAGCCACACAACATGTCTCGGCACCGTAGAGCTAGCGCAAAGCACCGCCCCAGCACACGCGCACAGGGAGAGAGGAAAAACAACAACGATAAAAAAAAATTTGAGCGAGCATCGCCTCCTCTGTGTGGGAATAGCAGGAGTCGGTTACGATTCGTTGGGGAAAAAGGGAGGTCACGAGTAAGAGGAGGAAGGTGGTTTCCCGTGACGAGGGAGAGAGGAAGCCCATCGTTAGGCCTCCGAATGCACACACACGCACACACGCAGAACCCTTCAAAGACCCAAGGCAGCCATACAGAGAGAGAGAGAGGAGAGAGGCGTTGAGGAAAACACGGGAAAGAACAAGCAACAGACAGTGAAAGTCACAGAGAAAAAAAAGCAGCATAGGAAGCCGCTTCGAGGGCGCACGAGAGACGGACCACAGCCTCCTGCGCCGGCACCAAACCCGAAAACATCACCAACACCCTCACGCAGCAGAAGACCACCGTGACATTGTACGCTTCATATCCAGACACCATTAGCCAGCCGCCAACGAAACTTCACAGAGGAGTTCAGCCCTTGTCTGAGAAGGGGAATAAAAGCAGGAAGAACAGACGAGATACACTACAGATGGGAAAGAGGGCAGACGGTCAATGGAGGATGCAGCTGGAGCAAGTGGACACAGGCACACGCGGAAAGGAAGCGAAAGTAGGACGTGTTCGACTGCGTAGCGCATGAAGAGCATCCACTAGAGAGAAAATAAAGGCGGAACAAGGAAGGTAGGAAACGAGGCAGTGCACACACACACACATACACGATACCTTTTGACGGGCGTGACAGTTTCCCTCTGCCGTCCGCACAGGATTCGCGCCCTCTCTCGCCCTCACCCTCTCTCTACTCACTCCGCACGAGCTGCACGCTGCCGCGCATCTTTGTCACGCGCACGGAGCTGAGCGGCATCAACTCGCCGTCTGCCATCGAGATGCCCGCGTCCATCTTGACTTCCAAGGCACGTGCCTTGACGTAATTTACAAAATCGAGGTTGACATGCGCACCCGACTCCAGACCCATAAAAAACTTCAGCATCTCTATCCGCCCTGCCCGGGCCACGTTTGGGTCGATTCGGCAGTAGACTATATCGATGGCGCCATCCGACATGTGTGCTAGTGGCGCCATGCGCATGTCCTGCGCCACATCCCGCACGTTGCACATGAGTGCGATGCAGAACTCACTGCGAATGGTCACCCACGGGAGTCGCTCATCACTGAAGTCCACAACGTCCTCGTCTAGCAGCTGCTGGTCTGTATATGGGGCAAGAGCTTCGGCGGCGCTAATAGGCTCGGCAGCGTTTCGGCCGGCGTTGGGAGCTCGGTCCGTATTCGTACCATCGTCCTGGATTAAGGAGAGCGACGCTGTGCTGCAGTGGGCAAACGCATACTGGCTGCAGTGCGGGCAGCTCTCCCGCATCGTGCAGCGCGGAAATTCATCTGTCGATGGCATCTTGCAGTGTGTGTGTACCTTTTCCACCGTCTTGCCACTCGCGCTCTCCCACGGCAGGTAGCGCAGCATGCCATTGTAGCGCCTGAGACCACGTAGTATCATATACCCGCCGTACACTTGGAATCGGATATTGCCCATCCACCGTAACGGCTCCGAGCCGTGGTCGATGTCGTTCGCGGCGCCAAAAGACAGAGACATGAAGGCGATACGGCTCTGCAACGCTGGCATCCGCGTCGCACAGCTGACCGCGTCGCGGTAGACGTTGGAGCCATCCTTCAGGAAAGGTGCTATTGCGTCGGTTGCCGTCAACGTTTGGGAAGGCAGCTGAGACGCCTCCCTCAGCCGAGACCGCTCCTGTAACTCGGCTGCCCTATCTTCCTGGTATCGTGCGAATTTGCGCTTTGCGGCGTCGAGTCGACTCGTGCTCATGCGGTTTCGATGGAACTCCAACATATCCTCGTTTGGTGTGAAGTTCATCAGCAGCAAGTCCATGTGCACTGTACTCAGGTGCACCAGCGCGAGCGCCGCCTCAGCGACAGAGAGAACATCAAGGCTCTTGGCAAGGCCACAGGCGCTTCCGGTCGCCACCGTTGCAACGAGCGGCATCAGTGCATCCCAGCCATTCTGAACCAGACAGCGAGCAAGTCGATAAGCCTCTTGGGCTGTTGAATTGACCAGCGGCGTTGCACCACTTCCGCCTTGACCGTTACACTTGTTCTCCACACAGTCATACGGGATGAAGGCTGGAAGAAACCAGGCGCTGGCCTCGCCGTGGAGCGACGTTGCGTGAGCGCTGCTCCGCCTTCCTGTAGTCGGCGAGCTTGTCTTCTCGCAGAGATTCGGAAGAGCCGCTGCATCGACGTCGGCGGGGTTGCCGTCATCATCCAGACACACAGACAAGTTGGGCGAAACCTTAGACGTGTTGACGCTGCGCACCTCAGCTTTCACACTGCGCAGCCAGCGCACAAGCGCCAGCTTGCGGCGGTGAATGCCATTCACAACTTCGTGAACCATGCCGTCTCCGCCAACGGCAGCGATGACGGTGTTGCTGTCCATGGGATTATCAAGGTTTGCTACGAAGTCCTCGCAATCATGCGCCCGGCGCGTCACGTAGATCTGGTATGTGTGGCGACTGAAGTGCAGCATGGGGCGTACCTGCTTCTCAAAGATGTGCTCACCCTTCCCTTTGCCTGACTTGGTGCTGATGAAGGCAATGATGTGCTTCGAGCCCTTCTGATAGATGCGCTGCACCACCGTTGACACAACATGATGAACCGCCTCGGCCGGGCCGCTCGACTGGAACTCCAGTGTGCGGATAGAAACGTTCTCCCTGAGGCGCTGCTGCATGTAGTGAATATAGTAGCGGATGCTCGGCGCCGTGGCGGTCACCCCGCAAGAGGCTGTGTGCGTGCCGAACTGCAGCGCAGTCGTTGTGGAAGGGGACCCGTCCAGCAATTGCAGCGTACAGGAGGCGGTGTTCATGCGAGAGTGGGCAAATACCACTGCCTCGTCCTCGCCCGCGCCGGTTGGGAAGGTGCACAGAAGACTGCCCGTATTACGCCCGTTCTCGGCAAAGGTAAGCTTGATCGTGTCGTCGTTCGCTTGGCGCGCTCGCTGCCGAGCGTCGCGCTCAGCCGCGGTCTCTATGTTGATGATCATTCGCACCGGAATGTTCAGGAGTACGCGCGTTTTACCAGTGCTTGACACATACGTGATGCGGAAGGTACCCCGACTAGGCAGATAGGCAAGGTTGCAGATCCTGCCCTTGTGGAGGATGGCAGCCTCCATGTTGTCGTTCACGGCGCGAGGAGCGTCGAGGTGTGAAGTGTGGACGGCGGACGTGCAGTGTTGTGACTGCTGTTTCTGAGGCGCTGGCAATGACGACGACGCGGTGGGCGCTGCGGTGCTGCTACCTGAATCGCTGTGGTGTGCTGTCACAGTGCCTGTTTTGAGGCTCACATTTGGATCTCCAGCAGAGACGAGATGATGGGCCACACCGTGCGATGTCGGGGACTTGGTGCTGGCCGGCACCGCGGAAATTCTTGCCTTCGGTGTGCAGATGGCTGAAGATAGAGTCCCTTGCGTATCAGGGTCAATGTGGTCCTCTTTCGCATCCCAACAAGACGCCTGCAGAGCCGGTGAAGCAGTCGGCGGCAAAAGCGATGAGCCGGATGTATAGTAGTGGATCGTGGGGAGGTGTGTGGCTGGCGGAGGGTCCGATGTGGTTTGAGGGGCGAGAGGAAACATGGCTTGGGGTTAGGGTTCCTGAGTGGCAATCGAAGTGCGAGGGGATAGGCCCTGGAAAAGAGCCGCACACGCAGCCCAAGGCGCACACGTAGAGAAAGAGAGGATGAGACTGCACCCACACTGTGAAGGCGAAGCCAGCAGCAGCAGCAGCAAAATTACGAGGAGAGGAGGAAGGTTTGGGGATGTATGTGGGAATGGTGGCGTATGCGCTCACGCAATGTGTACTTCAAAAGAGACAGAAAAAGATGGAGCTGTTGAGTGAGCTGAGCAAGCACTACACACATCAAGCGCGACGAAAAATATGGAGACGAGCAAGCAAGAGAGTAAACGTCAACAATCACACAACCCCACGTACCTGGAGGCACAACACACACGCACACACGCTTGTCAACCTGAGAAGTGCAGTATGCTCCAAGAGCTAAGAAAAGGGATGAAGGGAAGAAAATAGGAAGCCGGCGGCTGTGGCAGTGATAGCACCGCAAAGGCGGATACGATACGAATTGGACGTGTTGAGCAGTGAGAGCTGGCGGGTTGTTGCAGAAAAAAAAAAACGGAGGAAGGGTGAGAAAGACGTCCTTTAACAATCCTCTTCTTCGTGTGTGAATATGTGTCTGTCTCACGCCTCCCACTGTTAAACGACTCGATTTCGCAGTTCAGATGTATAATGACTCGCGCACAGCTGCCCCTCGCTCAGCCGCTGCACAGACGACCACCGTAAATATTGGATAACGCCTTCGTTTAATAGGCCTTCACGAATCAAAACTCGAATGTGTATTGTGATGCACACGCACAACGTGCATGCGCGGCACACGTAATGGAGTTACGGCGCGCAGCGTGGGCGTGCTCATGCATGTGCGTTGTGTGTGTGTGTGTATACGTATATTTGGGGAAGGGAAGGCGGTCACATGTGTGCCAGCGCGTGCAAGAAAAGCATACAATGTGCAAAGAGAGAGGTGGCAAGTGGGTGTGCAGGGGCCGATGGGGTGAGGAGCATATGAGATCATGCGCACAGATGTGATGCAATGCGCACAAGATCGGAAAAGAGGAGAGGGCGAAGCGAGGGGATATCATGGCACGAAGAGAAGCGACTACTTCTTTTCCGGTTTCGATGCGGCAAGGTGACAGCATTCCAAGTGAAGGCTGTGTGTGCGTGTGTGACCCACACAGAGGTCACTCAAGCATGAAGATCCTCTCGGAACTCGAGCCTTGATCAGCATCCACTTCAGTCCACCAGCATGTGCACGGAAAGCATTCGCACGCCACGGCCATGGTAGGTGTGCAGTTGCATGGAGGCGGCTCCATCGCCGCTTTGTGAGTCCACACACACTTGATCCGCCCTCTTGTCTCAGCAAACGTAAGCGCCTGATTCAACAGGCAGGAGGAGAGGTTCAAACAACGGGGAGGACGTAAAGGGAAGACCAAGAGCGGCAGCAGCCGTCCTGCATGAACATACATACAGTGAGCATCGCGCGCACACAGGGGGAAGGGGCCCAAAGACACGGCAAGAGAGAGTCACCGTCGTCATTGCCGTCATCTCTCACCGTTCCGCCATCCACGAGCGCCCCTCTGCCCTCGCGCACTTGCGTGCACAGCTCTCCTGCTGGCTATTAAACATCGAGTGTTCCAGTGAAATACAAACGGCAGAAGAAAAGGTACACAGGGAGCGGGGCTCCGACAAAGGCACGCAGCCCTCCCCCCCCCCCCCCGATTCTCTCTGACGTGTTCCTCCTTACCGGTGCGCCACCGCACAATGTCATACAGCACGTCATACGACCTAAATCAACGAGAAGACACACAAGCCCCCCAACCTAAGCACGCGCACAGACGATCTCCGGCATCGGGCTGCCTTGCAGAATCAGTCGCTGAACAGCTTCCGACTTGGCCACAAGCGCACTGGATGAGGCCGGCTCGCGTCGCACGCGTTCACAGATTCGCAGCAAGTGCACCGTATCCTCTAAGAATGAGGGCAACGACCGCGGCGAGGATGGTGCTGGGAAGCACGTCAGCGGCAGCGTCGGTGTAGAGGTGGGGCCGTGAAAAGTGAGGCCCTCAATAGCCAACAGCATCGCCTCGCCCCTCGGAAACTGTACTAGCCCCCATGTGAGCAGCAGGCGGAGTGTCTCAAGGCAGCGCATTAGCACCACCTCCGACCGTCCGCGGTGCGTAGTGATGCTGTTCTTTGGGTCAAGCGCCGCCTCGCAAACATCGAGGACGGCGCGCGCAAGGCACCCATCTGTGTCACGGCTCATGGTGTCGCACAGGAAGAAGAAGCTGACTTTGTGAGGACTCGTTGCGATGGTATTTGGCGAGTAAAACGACAATGTACTCGGCGCCAGCGATGAGGAGAGCTCTTTGCCGCCACTACAGGCATGATCAGCGCCGTCGCTGTGGGCTGCATCGTTCGAGCTGCTGACACCCCTATGTACGCTTAGCTCGGGCAATAGAGACTCTCGTGAGCTGTCGGAAGACGACATAGGTGGGTACCGCCTAAAGCCCGACTCCAACGTCGCCTGCAACGCTCGCGAATGTAGCGGCTCATCCGCCTCGTTGAAGCACTGCACGAAGACGCAGAAGACATGGGAGAAACCCTCCATAAGAAACGCGTCGCGGACGCAGTCTCGGGTGAATTGCAGCAGCAGCGTGAGGAAGTCCTCCCGCAGGAACAGCGTGGTGACACGCGGATTGGTCATGAGGAGGTTGGCAATGAGGTCGCAGTCCCAGCGGATGAGGTGGTGGTACTGCGATTTCCGAGTAGTTCTCTTGCGCAACGCCTCGCCGTGAACGCGCAACACATTCACCAACAGCTCGGGGGCATCGCTTCGCACCATGACTTCCGCCGATGCCGCAGCGGACGGGCAGGAGATGTCAGTGGCAGACAGCAGTGTACAGATGCCCCACTGCAGCACAGCCTGTTGGCGCACATACTCCTTCATAATCTCCATCACTGTCACAACACCGTCAAGGTGCAGAAAGATGGATAAATTCTGCTTGTAAAGGCAAATGCGGCACAACGCCGCCAGGGAGCTCCCGACTATCTGCTCCTCGTGCGGGTACCCGTCGATGACCTCGAGGATTGCGCCGACGCCGCCGACGGCGACGATGCGATCTAGATCGTCCTCACGCTTGAGTTGTGCGACGCTCTCGATGATGAGCCTCACGAGCGGAACGCAGTGAGGAAAGGCGTATAGCATGTATGGAAGGCTGTCAGCGCCGTCAAAGAACTCCGCGAAGACCTCTTCAAAGCTTGGTGTGCATTGCGTAAGAGGTTTGGAAGGTGAAGTGAGGGGAAGCGCTGCCGCAGTGACGGCGTCCTCTACCCCCGCGCCGTCCTTGGAGGCGCGGATGCTCTTCAACGAAGAGTCGGCGGCGCTGTTTCCAGGCTGGTTGTGGAGCGTACACAGGCTGCCAGATCTGGGCATGGTAGCAAGGGGAGGTGCCATAGTAGTTCCAGTGGCATCAGCAGTGAAGCATCCCTCAGTGCGGGGAGGTGGCACTGAATTTTTCGAACAAGGCGATAAAGCTGGCAGTCGGTTGCTCGACGCGCTGTAGCCTTCTCGCCCAGCGTCTTCACCAGCTGCCGCTACGCCAGTGCGGTGCAAGGATACGGGAAAATCGCCCTTCAGCGGCGATATCCTGTTAGTAGCGGAAAACACTGGTACGCGTGTGCTCATCGCAGAAAAGGCAGCGTCGCCAGCCCAGGCGTGTGCCTCTCGCTGCTTGGCCATCTTCCCCGATATGGGAACACGGCACATGCCAAGCAGGCCGGCGTCAAACAAATGACGTACGATGGACTTAATGAGCAGGCAAAGGCTCTCACCGTTGCGCTCGTGTTGCACCCCTATAAAATCGCCTTCCATATTGAAGACAGGACCGCCACTGCACGTCACCTCTCCAAACCTGGTGGGCTCATACAGGCAGTAGTCCGCGAAGACGGCAGTGACGTGCTTCACGCGGTAGGACCGCCGCCCGTCATTCACGTGGGTGATCATCAAGTGAATGTCTCCTACCTTAACCACAGGAATCGCCGAGAGCAGGAGAGGAAGAGGGAGCGGCTGAACCTGGCAGAGACTGTCTTGAGTGCTGCAGACTCTCTTATTCGCTGCCTCAGAGGCGAGTTGGCTCCACTGAGGACCACGAGAGGCATAGGTCGCATTGGAAGTGGCCTCCTTCGCGCCCCGCTCTTGAGGTAGCGCAGACTCGGACGGGGACGCTGGCACCCCATTCGTCTTTTTACTGAGTCCGACACCTCCATAGCGAGATACGCGCCCAGAAGGACTTGGTGTGGCATTCTCCGCACGGGAGACGTGTCTGACTCCCGAGCGTGAAGGCTTCAGCGGCCGAGAAGGCTCCATCGAGTGTGTTGCATCGTCGTGAGTGGGAAAAACTTCGCAGTAAGTAACCGTGAACCCGATCTCCTCGGCCTCGTCCTCGTCCTCCTCCGAGTCGTCAGCCGCAGCGGCGTAGAAGAGGTAGTCTGGCTCATCGTCGAGCTGCAAACGGCAAGCAGCGGCAGCGGTGGCTGTCTGGCAGGTGTACTCGCGCTTCTTCTTTGGGGCAGCCACAGACGACACAAACCCGAACGAGCTGCAGAAGCCGACGTGTACCGGCCTCGGCTCTCGGCCCAGCAAGGCGGCCATGCCTACGCTGGGCTGGTCGAGGAAGCACACAGAAGCGTTTGCCATGTCCTGCGGACTGCGGAGAACATGTGAGGTGGTGAGCAGCACGCCGAGCGCCGGCGGGCTCTGCGGCTGTGTACTACAGTGGGAAGCGTCGGGACGGCCGGCGCCCCATACGCTGTTGTTCAGCTGCTGTGCACGCTGTGTTGAGCAGTTGCCGTCTCTGTGGTGCCGGTGGGCGAGACCGGGACTCCGTTTTGTGCCGCTGTTGCCGGTGTTGCCCGACCGTCCAATTGAAGACGTGTCAATCAACTGCGCCGTACTGTCTATCAGCGCAATCAAGATGGCGCTTCCACGGCCGCCGCTGACACGGCCCACTGCCTGGCTGAACTGCGCCACCTTATCCACGGCGGACAACCCTTCCAGGGAGTCGCTGTAGCGGGACTTTGGGGGGTCGCCATAGGGCATACCCAAATGCCCCGCCCAACGGGGTTGGTTCCTTCTTGTACTAGTTACGTGCGGGAGATCGGGGAAACAAATAAGTGACGGCAGTGCGGCTCTCCGCTGCCTTCTGTGCGCCGCTCTTTTCTTTTGCCGAAAGTAATTCAGGTGAGAAACGGGGAAGCTGAATAGACAAGAAAGAGAGCCATCAGAGCACGTCTGTGAAGAGTGTGTGCAGAGGTCACGGCAGTCCACGACTGAAGTCCCTAGCAGGAAGCTTGAAAGGAGAGGGGACAGCGCTGCAGAAATGAGTCGCATTCAGGCGCCCGTCGGGTGCTATAGAGGACTGGAGTGCTGCATGACCGCAGGGGCATTGCGCGTTTTACTTTTGTGCGGAACGCAGAGCACAAGCAGGCAGGCATGCACAGGCCAGCCTGGTCGCTGACGGCAGACACTGGTACAAGCACGCAGGGTAGAGCAAGCACATCGGTTTCGGTATATATGCATGCATCCATCTATATATATAGAGAGAGAGAGCTGTGTGTGTGTGTGTGTGTGTGTCTGTATGCAAGCATTGTGGGCACCGCGAAAGTTGAACCAATGGCTTGCAACGTTGGCAAGATAGGGGCAGGAATAAGGTTGGCAGCCACACCAAATGTGCGGTCTTTGGGAATGTTCAGAAAGAGAAACAGAGACGCGTCGTTTGTGGCGAGAAGCAGGGGACGGCACGGGGAGGTGCGGCACCAAGCATGGAGAAATCCTAAATACATCCACAAAATCAATAGCCTATACCGGCCTTTCCCAAACGCTTCCTCTTCGCCTTCACCGTTCTGCCTACGCGATGAGATGCCACAGCACTCCGTACTGTGACGCACACGCACACACGCACGCGTATGCATCCCTCCCTTCTCCTGCTTTTACTCCTCTCTGTCCCGCGTTTCTGATTCCACTTTGCCTGTTCTGCTCTGCAGGGAGGGCAAGGGAGCGGCGCACGGGGGAGAAGCGCCATCACGATGCACTACGCCGCCAACCTCAGTTGGGGAGAGACTCAATAAAGGTAAGACAGTGTCAGGGCATCCTTCACCGCCGTCACCTTGCTGCAGTAGGGGCAGCACACAACAGTGGTGGTGCTCGCGGCGGCGACAGCAGCCGCGTTTCGATTTGCACGCCGCGCCGGGGTACGCAGATCGAGATACGTCTTGTGAGAAACCACGTGTCCGCACTCTAACAGCGTCGGCGGGTTCAGTAACGACGTATAAGCCCTGTCTGGGGAGGCGAGAAGATTCCGCGTTAGCGGAGGCATATCAAGCGGCACAGTGACGGCGCGCAAGGCGTCATTGGTGAGAGGTGCCACTGCCGCAGCTGCAGCCGTCTCTCTGGTGCCACTATCCGCCTGATTCCCCTCCTCCTGCCCTTCCTCACGGCCGCTGGCAAGCGCGGCGAAGTCGGCGTAAAAAGACGTTGCGGCATGTGTTGTAATGCGGGAAATCGTGCTCGAGTCCGGCATCATTGACGGTCCGCGAAGAAGGAAAGCTGGGAAGAGGGAAGAGGCGGTTATGACGCGGATGGAGTCTGTGAGGGCAGCGTGTGGAAGCGAAGGCGCCGGTGAGCGTAGCTGCTGCAGCCATTGATAGTGCTGCTGATGTTGCGGCTGCTGCAACAGCGGTGCACTTCGCAAACCCGAGCGTATATCGGCGGTGTTGAGCGAGAGAGCAGTGCTCTGTGGCTGAGGCTGATCCGAGCGAGGCGACGGTGCCTGAATTTGTCGTTGCAGCGCCGGTCGAGAGGGTTCGGTGCTTCGCTCGAAACGGTTGCGCAGCGCTCGGATGGTGCTGGGTAGCTGACGATTCGCATTCGCGGCGGCAGCTGTGCCCATTGCGGGGGCAACAACCACCTCTTCGGGTCCTCTGGAGACTCCATGCGTCGGTGACACCGTTTGTGAAGAGCCAGGCGCGGAGTACATGATCTCCTGTGGCGGCAGCGTAGCACAAATGAGCAAGGCGCCACAGACAAGTGGGTCAAGGCAACGGCGGCGTGTCACGGGGCAGAAGCACATCGTGGACTGAAACACAGGCTGCCAGCGGCACTGCACCACCGACACACAGGCAGCAGTGTACGATGGCAGTGTGTGCCGCGTGGTGAAGGTAGCTGCTCGGGCATTAAAGTAGTGCCTTGTCGACAACTCCGCCTGCTTATGAGGAGAAAACTTACCTACATTAAGCGCATCGACAAGGGACCCAGTATAAAGCATCCGCTCTACCGAACGAATCAGCCCCACATTTGACGCCCCTGCTTCCAGTCGAGCGTCCACCTCCTGCAGCAGTGATGATGTGTGCGGCACATCCAGGGTTAGCCCACTGTGATAGTGGGAAGTAGTGTGCGAAGAGGCGCGCTGCTGCGACGGCGAGCCACCGCCTTCGGTCACGGTTCGCTGATCGGCGCCGTGAGAGGGGCTGTTGGCGCTTCCACTGAAGTTACTACCCCGACGCCGATCCCCAGTCAGGTATCGAACGAAACCCTCGATAATAGCGTGCCGTGTCTGGCCTGCTCCTGGCAGGTTGATGACGCGCCGAGTGGTGCCGCGTCCGCGGCGCTGCCGCGTGGTCTCACTCTCGCCGTGGCCCCGCCGTTGCTGCTCTGCAGGTTGGTCGGCGTTGTTCTCACCGTTGTCGTGCCCGCTTCCAGAAGAAGTCCGCTGTTCTGCGGCTCGCATGTTCGGCCGCGTACTTGCCGCGCTGCGCGGTACAGAAGACAACGTTCCTGGTGGCAAGCTGAAATTCTCAAGTTCCTCCTCGTCGTCCGCGCTTGGGGCGCAAGATGAGCGGCGTCTATCCGCAGGAAAAGAGCTCATCTGCTCTCGTCGTGCCTGGGCGCGAGCCACCACATCGCTGAGCTGCACCTCCTGAAATACACTGTGCAGCAGGTGGCGCCCTTCCAGCTGGTCGAACGAGTTCAGCAAATAGGTGCTGATTGGCGTCGCGTACTTTTCGAGGCCATTGTCGAGTGGCACAGCCATGCCCAAGACGCCGGTGCCCTGGGCAATGGACACGGCACGACCACGGCGGCGAACGTAGGACATCAGTGTCTCGTTGGTGCCACCGTGCCACACAGGTGCCAATGAGAAGGTGGTGGTGGCCGTCATGGCGTGATCGGCAGCACTCGCTGCACCGCTACAACGGCTCTGCAGCGTCGCCTCTGCGACCAAGAGCACGTAGAGTTCATACATGGCATTCAGCTTGCGTGCCTCCTCCAGCAGAGTTGTTGTAAGAGACTCCACATATACCCACACAGGTAGCGGCAGTCTGGAGGGGTACTCCGCGTGCAATGCTGAGGCAAGTGGTAAACTGCCCTTCCCACCGACGGAGCTCACAGAACAGTGGCGGGGAGGCACCTTCTGCCGCGGAGGGCCGTCACAGTGGCCGCCCTCAGCAGCGTCTATCCCCCATGCGAGGAGGTACGGCGCCACCGCCAGAATGTAGCGCTTGAGATGCTCTTCATGACTGAGGGTGTCTCCGGCGCCGTCACAGTCGCCGCTTCGAAGTCTACCCATTACCGTCGCCCCCACGCTCCTCAGCATCGGGATATAGCCCAGAGCGCTCATCGGGTGGTACACCGAAAGCATCAGCGGCGCAGCCTTAGTACCATCGACGCCTGTTGTTGCGCCATTGTGACGACTAGCCGGGGCAATTGGGTCCGAAATGGAGGTCAGGGTGTGTGTAGGCTGGCCGTTGATCGCGACCGGTTCACCGTCGTCGTGTAGCATACATACCTCCTGTGCGGAGCGCGCCTGTACCTTGGGGTGCTGCTGAAGAGAAACCAACAGGCGCGTAGCAGGAGCAAAGAAGCTGCATGAAGAGTTTGTCTGCGTCGAGGTCTTGTCGTCATGAGCCTCGGTGTCGGCAGAAACAGACTCAGGCGTGGTGCGCATAAGCGACGACAGCTCTTGTAGCGTGCTGATGACGATCAAATCGGTCTGCAACAGGGCGCACAGGGCGCGCAGGTGTTCTGCGGCGGCCTTGTGATCCATCACTGGAGCTACCTTCCCTCCCCCGATGCACTGTGCCCACGTTCGTTGAGACACAGCATCGTCAGTGGTCGAGGTGCCACCAGCTATAGTCCCTGAAAAACTCTTCACCGACGACCTCAGCGTATCCGCACGTACTCGCACGCAGCGCCGACGCAACAGTGCGTCTTGTCGCTGCTGCAGCGTTTGCCGACATTGATGCGGAGCCTTGTGAGGGTAGGAATACTGCTCAGCAAGCGCGCGGGCGCAGGTAGCGGGTATGCCCTGCTGCCGCAGGGGCAAGTGTTCCTGACAAATCAACGACGAAGGCAGTGCGGTCACCGAGAGGGAGCTGCAGCGGTTAGGCACCGCTCCTACAGTCGTGGATATCTGGTGTGTTCCAGTGACTCCGTTGCCATCTACACCAACCCCTCGTAGGTCGAAGGCGCCCAGCCACACATCTGCGAGAGCGACTGTCGCCTGCACATCGTCGCGTGCCTGAATCGGCGCAGACGGCTCACCCTCCTCCGCCTCCGCCTCCGCCTCGCCTCGATGCGGCGCTGCGGATTGTGACGTGTCGCGAAGGGAGGAAGGGGTGGCACTGCTGCTCTGACTGGTGTGTAAAGAAGGCTGTGCAATGGGCACGGAATGCTCCGGTGACGTAATGTGAGAGAGCGGGGAAGCCTGCACAAGAGCGGCGGCGGTCGCCGCAGAGGTCACAGGGGTGACCTTTGTGCGATGGCGTTGGCCATCGCTGTTTTCGCAGTTGATAGAGCCCTCCACTTCCTCGGCGGAAGAGAACAGCTCATCCGCAACAGTAGAGAAGTCGCTAGAGCTCGCCGCAACGGCATCTGAGGAAGAGCGGTTGAGAGAGGAAGCTGCAGACGAAGATGAGAATACCTTCGGTGCCGTCGATACGCGCTCCCGCGTCAGGGACGTTGCGGAGGTCTGAGAGCGCCGTGTACGACCAGTCGACTCCTGCTGCTCCTCTTCTGCAGAGGCTGTAGCGTCAGCGTTTCCCGAGGAAACAGCAGCAGCCATATCCTCAAGAAGCGTGCAGAAGTCGTCAATCTGCGCCAGCCAAGTCGAAGTCGTTGGCAAACACGCGGTCAGCTGCGCAGATACCCGTGATAACTCAGAGCAAGGGTTGTCCACACCGGCAGAGAGCTCCTTCGCCGCTCCTACAACTGTGGTAGTCGGGGGGCCGCAACAGACACTGCTGCGTTGGCCGTGCCTCACCAGCGTGCGTACCTCTTGAAGAACTACAGCAAAGTCAGCTTCCACGTCGCCACTGGCACTGTTGTGGCCTCTGCCCAAGGATCCATCGCTATGTCGCTTTGCTCCCTTCGCCGCAGGCTTGGCAGGGCCAGCGGATGCCGCAACCCCTGTGGCAGTCTCAGCACCCTGCGGCATCGCATTCACGTCATCTCCTTCGCACCAGCTCAACTCCGCTTCCATTGCACCAGTAAGTGCAATGCCGTCAGCGCGGAGTTGCCCCAGCACCAGCGCGTCGACAGACTCCTGCAGCGTTGGTCGGCCTCGGCGGCGTGACACTTGTTGCGGCGGCACATCAGCACCGTTCGCCCTCGTGCTGCCGGTGCGTCGACGCGGCGTGAGACGCGTGGGCGTAGTCTGAACAGGGCCATGGCTGCGGTGACGCTTGCCGCTTCCTGTGATCACCGCCTTGGAGGAAGCTCTGCGGTCGGCAATCACAGGACCGGGCAGCTGGCGCTGCTGCTGCTGCTGCTGTTCTTCCTCCTCGAAGCGCGAGTCATTGCCGCCACCGCTACCGCTACCGTTGCTGCCGCTGTTGCTGTTGTAGCCGCTGCCAGCGGAGCTCGCCGCTGAGCTGCCGCGTAAGTTGAATGGAGATGAGCACAGCACCGACAACTCGTAAGGTGACTCGTCCGTCAGCCGTCGAAGGAACTCGTCCGTCTCGCTACGCTGATAAGTGTTATCGCCGCTAAGCCCAGAGCGCGTTGGTTGGTCATCTGGGCTTTTCAGCTGCGAAGCCTCACCTCCGCCATAGCGGCTATCGCCGGTGTCCTCCCGTTTCCACACACGGTCGCCGTGCAAGCCCTGGGGTGGTCCCGCTCGCCGCCGTTCACGCGGACGCGGCGGCCACTCCACACAGTGACTCAAGTACTTCTTCACGTTCTCCACGCAAGCTGCGCGAGGCAGCTGCGCCGCCGGCGCTTGCAGCTGTGGTTTGTCGAGTGAAAAGGCTAGCGGCGTGGACGCCGTCGACTCCATTTGGGGTGCCGTTCGGTTGGGAGACGACGCTGCGCAGAGAGGCGGACTGGCAGTTCCGACTGGACGTGTAGACGGGGTCACCGTGACAGTCCTCACCAGAGACGAAGGGGTAGAGGACGCGCGGAGGCACGGGCTAGGCAAAGCAGCACCACTGCCGACGCTGCGGCTGACAGCGGAGCCGGCCGGCAGCTGCGGCGAGGTAGTAGCCGTGGCGAGAATGGATGAGCAGTGAGCCGGCGGGGTGGACGTGGGGCATGGGTCACCCGGCGAGGGGTCCCTAAACAAGTCTCGAGGAGCTGGGGCGGTGCCGCCGGTGCTGCCTCCCGCTAGCGCAGAGGGTGACGATGACATTATCTGTGGTGTGCGCAGGGTCGCGGCAGGCGACGACAATGGCGAGCCGGCTCCGCCCGTCGCGCTGGCCCAACTCCCCTTTGCGTTCACGCTCGGGTAGCGTTCCGAGAGAGTGCTCAGCTCTTGTGCCAAGGCAGAGACGCCGCGGCGCAGAACAGCCAACTGCTGAGCCACCTCGGTATCGCAGCTCGCCACAGCCTTAGCCAGAGTGTCCAACGTAGTGGACACCTGCAGAGCAGCCTGTTGAGGTTCTGTGGATGGTGTATATTCGTCATGGTCTCTGCAGCCAACGCTCTCGGCTCCCGGATCTGGCACGGAGGGCTGTCTTGTGGCGCAGAGAGCTTCCCCACTGGCACGAAAGAGTACCTCCAAACGTGACACGGCATTCATGAGAGACGATAACGAGGCTCCCGCCTCCCTCGCGTGTAGCTGGGCGACGCTGGTGAAACATGTCGCACCAGCGCTCGCTCCACTCTCAGACATGGTTGCTGGGAAGGCGGCAGCGCTGCTGCCTTTCACGGCGTCTACCATCGACCTCTACGTACGGCTCGTGCTGTGATGGAAATCACCAACACAAGGAGGGAATAAAGGGCGAGGGTAGTGAAGGCGGGGAGACCAGCGCGATCGTGTGTGGCGGGTGGCAGGGAGTAAGCCAAGTCGAAATGGCCCCAGAATAACAAGCAGCTAACGTGGCAAGAGAGAGAGCGGTCTGGAAAAAGTGCTGCGGGAAATCACTCAGCACGGCTCGAGAGGGCGCGGGGGCCTGAATGCGTGTCGCTGTTGATGAGGGTGCAAAAGAGGGCTACCTTTGCACAAGCACACACAGTAGAACAAAAAAAAATAGAAGGCGGAGATATTCACAGGAACCCACCACCACCACCACCACCTCCGCCCGTGACCTGTGGAATAAGGTTACGGTGGATGCTACTGCTTGCCCTTGGGGACAGGCAACCTACAGACGCAGCAGTGCCACAAGTACCACTACGGTGGCACAGGTAGAAGAGACCACCACTGCCCAGCACACAGAAGAGCGCTGAGGAGGGGGAAGACAGCACAGAGAATTGCACGCACGACGAAAACGCAGACAGGCGCCGCCGCAACAACGACGACGACTCAGGGAGAGAACAAAGATACACACACACGCACGTGCGTGAGACAGTGGAGCAAGTGCAGCAGGGGTCACCAAGAAAGAAAGAAGGGGGAAGGGGGAAAGAGAAGGCAAGCGAGAAAAGACGGAAAGTTCTGAGAGACCGAGACGAAGCGACAATGCGTGTGTACGTGTGTGTGTCTGTGTGTCTGTGTGTCTGTGTGCCACACGCCCACAGTCAGGAATCCAACAGAAATGACGACAGCTAAAGAAAGAGGGAAACAACGGAGAGACAAGACGCGGCGCACCAAACCCCACCAGGCGGAGAGGCCGGCAGGCGCGTTTCAGTGCGAGGGAGACCCAAACACCAACAGCGATGCAGAGCTCCAGATGGAGAGCGGAGAAGTGTGTGTGTGTGTGTGTGTGTGTGTGTGTGTGTGTGTGTGGAGGGAGAGGGAGGGGGGCTGTAGTGTGAGCGACTCATCCAGAGGAGGGAACGGACGCCACAGAAAGCGAAGGACAGAAGAGGAGTGGGGAAAGCAGGCCAACACGCAGAGGAGATAAAACGGCAAAAAGCGGCGGAGAGAACAGTGCGACAAATAAGAGGAGGGGAGAGAGGAACCAGGCAACGAAGTTCAGCAGAGAGTCTCACAGGTCGCGCGCAGCAGCGTCACCGATGCATACGCCGCAGATAACTCGGTTGGGGGAGATGAATAGGGGAAGGGGGGAGGTAGTAAGAGCCTCCAGCCAAGTGGTATACAAAGAGAAGAGTGGTGGTGGTCGTGGTAGTGACAGAGGTCGTACGAGAGGGAGAAAAAGGGGGGGGGGGGCAGTGGTGAGAGCAGCGAGACTTGTGCGGGTGGGTGGGTGTGGGAAAATTGGAACGAATCGGACAGTGGGCACGGACGCGTACACAAGCAGATGGAGTGAGGGGATCAATGGAAACCTAACGGAGTACCAAGAGGAAGATCAGGAAGAGAGAGAAATACACAAGATCGATGAAAACGATTGACTCTGAAACGCCTGACCTCCTCCTCTCCTTTTCGGTATATATATAGACAGAGAGAGAGACAGAGAGAGAGGGGGGAGGGGGGAGAGGGCAGACACACAGATGTGGACCGTCGGTAGGATTTATCTTGTATCGCTTTTCCTTCGTGTCTCGTGTACGCACGCCCAGTCAATCGCTCCGTCCGCGTCTCTCTGCGTCGAACTGAATCCGAACACAGACTTTGTGCGGTAGTGTCAAGGAATGGGTAGCGGGGAGATACGAAAGAGTCGGTGGGTGTGTGTGGGTGGGTGTGGGTGTGTGGGTGTACGGTGAACGTACGTCAGGTGTGCGCGCACGTTTCTGCACTCAAGGAGGGAGGGCAACAGGATCGCGTAAGGTGAGGGAGGGACATGTGTATACATCAGTGTGCGAGAGAGGGGTGCAAAGGCACACGACGTCATGCGTGAAGTGTACGGGGAGACATTGAAGGAGGAGAGAGCAGCGCAGTGTAGCGAAGTCAGCAGCACAGAAGAAGCGAAGGCTTGAAGTCAGTCCGTCGCGATACGCAGTACTCCCTCTCCCCCTTCCCTCCCTCTCAGCGTGACAGGGTGCTCCCCCGTCGTGAGTCTCCCCCCTCCCCCTCTTTGTGAAGGGGAGAAGAGGATGGAAGACCGGGGCTTGAAGTGGTGTGCGGCTGTGTATGTTCGCTTACAACAAAGGAAGCGAGCAGGAGACGCGGGGAGTTCTGCCCAAACGTACATCGACACCAGACCACACAGGATGTGGGCACGGTAGCAGCGCACAAACACACACACACATACGCGCGCGCACACATGCGGTGAGGAAAACAGATGCAGTTGCTCCAAGCGAGAGGGGAAACACACCGAAAGTAAACACAGACAAAATTCAACCAGTACCATAGCTCGACAAGAAGAAAAGAGGGACATATGTCCCCCACACAGCATCCACTACGTGATAATCATGCGAGTCAAGTAAGAAGGGAAAAAATAGAGGATTGTGTGGGGGTGTCAAGGGTCGAGAGAGCACAAGACACATCACATGTGTGGTTTGATGGGTGTGTGTGTGTACACCTGGTGGAAGCTTCTGCGCGTATGCACATGTGACGTCATGTGGGAAACAGGAAGAGAGAAGGGATGGCACACATCTGACCATGCACCATTGCCTGCCTTCGTTCTTTCCTATCAGATGCCTTTTCGTTCGTCCTCATCGCAGCGAGTGGTGGTTTTCGAGAGCACAGCTCCGTCCCACTGTGAACCGCACATTGTGTGGGTGTCGCGATGGTCAGCACACGCAGCTACCCGCCACGCTGCAGACGAGCAGGCACACGCACACACAAGACGACAGATAGAGCAGGGAAACTCGCAGGGAGGCGTAAGCAAATACAGAAGGGGGGACTAGAGAAAGGTCATGCGCAGAACAGGAAATTTGAACAATAAGCACGAGGGCCTCTTTCTTAGTTCGTCATCGTGTCGATACCCTGCCATGCAACATGCCTTCAGCACCACTCCGCCTCTGGCCTGCCACACCCTCCCCTCCCCACACACACACGTACACCCATACGTGGGCAGTTCGAGCCCCGGATGTGGCGCGCGCGAGTCACGCTGAAACGCCGTCCTTCATGTGGAGAATACAGACGTGTTCACCGTTGCGGGTCGCTCCGGCGCAACATCGCTCAAGACATGGTCACTGGCATCAGTAGCGACGCATCGCTCTGATCTCCCTGCGTCGTAGGCGCTAGAGCCTGTCACCGCCAGAAGCGGTTCAGTATTTTTCCAGGTGGATCGAGGAGTGGGGGGAGGGGGGGGGGGGGGTCTGATCAACTTCCCTCCCTCACAGAGAGTGGGTGGTGAAGGGGGTGCACTAGACCCTGCTGGTACCACACTCTGAGGTGTGCGTGTCACCCCCCTCCCCTTCCCCCCCTCTCTTGCCACGATGAGCACCACCAGTGCATGCACAAACAATGAAGAGCGCAAAAAAAAAAAAAAGCAAAAGCACATTGAAGAACAACACGTAATGTGAATGGGGAGAAGCAGGAAGAAGAGAAGGAGGAGGAGAGGGGGGGAGCAAAGCACCGAATGATCGGCGCCCTCAAAGACGTAACGACGACGACAAGGGCCACGGATATGCGCTGGGGCGGGCCGCCTCCGGAGGGAGAAGAGAGACGGATGAAGGCAACACACAGACCAAGGGAAATGAAGAGACGCAAAGCTAAAGGAGGAACAAATGGAGGATGCACGTGAGAGGCAGGGAGTAAAAGGAGCTGAACCAAAGTAAAGCAAACATAATAAGAATCGCATACAGCAACAGGTCGGCATCGTATACACATATGCACATGAAGAAGCACGAGGCAGCCGTCCACGCAGGGACACAGGGATGGCTGGGGAGATGTCGGGATAAAAGAAAACGAGGGAAAGAAGGAGGGCATAGACAGGAGCGCATAAACGAGTACAAGAAAGAAAAGGAAAAGACGATGACATCGCTATTCTTCTGCTATACGCCCCTTCGTGTGACGTGTTGATACACACACACACACACACACACACACACACACATAGGGAGGAGGCAGCGGCGGCAGCCCACTCTCGGCCAACTTCCCTCCCTTCTTCACAGCACTTGCCTCTTTGAGCGACTCTTCGTTGGGCGGGGTGTGTCCATGTTTTTCCGCTATCACTGCACCTGCGGGGCGTACTTGCGCACGAGTCGCTCAGGTTGCTCCCGCATCCCCACTACTGCCTCCGTGACGACGGCCTCTGGAATCGGGTCCTTCTCGAGCAGCACAATAACATGCTCCAGGCCGCCAAACAGCTTCAACCCGCGCAAGTGTTCTGCTTCTATGTTCTCTGGCTTCAGCTTCTCCGGTAAGCTCTCGACATCATCGAATGACTTACTCACGTATGAGGTGGAGTCGAACTCCATCACCCCGGAGAGGTGGAACGTGTTGTTGTGGGTAAGCGCCAGTGAGAAGTACTTGCCGAGGCAGGCTTCTCGCACATTTTCCAGCACCAGCGTCGGCGTCACCACCTTGCTCCCCACCGAGTCAAGCTGGTTCTTGTCGTTGACGCCCCACAGGTACAGCCTTGCGTTGTCGTCGATGCCGTAACTGGTGTAGCAACCGCAGCCAATGCGAGTGAAGAAGGCGGCATGTGCGATGCGGAATGGGGTGTAGTAGTGCTCGCAGTCACCCGTACCGAGACGACCACCTGTCCCGATGCCCCAGGCGTAAATTTCGCCAATGGCGTTGAGCGCCATCCCGTGCCAGCCGCCGGCGGCCACCTGTATGATGCCCTTCAGACTGTCTATGAGCAGCGGCGATAGCACGACACCGCGGGTTTCGCCAGAGATGTTGCGCATGATCATGTGTGGCGGGACAACCTTCGGATCCGGCTCTAGTCCTACGCCACAGCATTCGATCGTTCCCCAGCTGTACACCTGGCCGGATGCGCTGAGAGCTAGCGCAAAGTAGCTACCACAGGATACCTGGATAATCTCCTTGTCGGCGAGCCAAGTGATCTCTCGAGGTTGCGAGATGCGCTGGTATTTCCTCGGGTCAACGCCGAGGCCGCACTGGGCAAAGCTGTTGTTGCCCCACGCGAAGACCCGTTCACCCTCAGTGATGGCCATTGAAAAAGAGAAACCAGCCGCAACAGACGTGACGATGGTACGAGAAAAGAAGCCGATGCGCGTAGCCTGAGGGTATACGGGAACACGGTCCTGGGTAAAGTGCTTCGCCTGTGCCGTGTCAAAGCCAAGCTGACCCCACCCGCCGACGCCGAAGGAGTAGCAGCTGCCGCGCCGACTAATCATCAGAGTAAAGCCCGCGCCAACGCTGCAGGACAAGATGCCCTCCTTGAGTCCAATGGAGGTGACCGAGGCGGGTACGCCGCGGTGGGGAACGCCGAGAACAAACATCATTGTGTTCTTGGGAATCGTCAGAGACAGCCCGTGCGTCGGACCACTCTTCGTCCACAGGGTGGTGTAGTTCTCCAAGATCGCCTGGCAGCGCACCATGCGCATGCCGTAGCCAATACCGACACCCAGACCCAGCCCTGTTCCATAGACAACGACGTCACCATTGTTTAGCAGCAGAGTCGTATGCATGCGGCCACAGCTCGCGTGAATCACCTTACGCCCACCCGTGATATTCATCTTTGTCGGCACCGGAACTGAGTACTCGCCCACTACACCGCACTGGCCGCCCTGGTTATCGCCACAGGCGTAGGCGTTTCCGTCGTCAGTAATGAAGACGGTGTGAAAGGAGCCACAGGCGACGTCAACAACAAGCTTACCCTTCATGGCTGTTACCTTCTCCGGCAACAGGTGATCATCCTGATCACCGTGGCCGAGACGACCACTGTTGCCTATACCCCATGTGTAGACAGAGCCATCTGCCGACACTGCCGCATAGTGCCAGGGGCCGCTAGAGAGGAGCTTGATGTTCTTGTCATCAAGGCTGTCAATACGCACCGGCGCGCGAGCCACTACTCTGGATTCCGACTGCGGAGACGGTACCAAATCGAAACCGTCAGCAGCCAACTTCTCCGTCACAGCGTTGCGGTCGCCGAGGAACGTAACCTCGCCCCACCCGTAGACTGCACCTGATATGGTCCGCGCCAGCACACTGTAGTTAGAGCACGCCACTTCCACTACCCTCTCGTGTGGCACAACGCGCAGCTGGCCGTAGCCACAGCATGTGTTGTCGAGATCCGGGTGGCACTGTCCGCAGTTGTTTGCGCCCCATGTGAAGACGTTACCTTGCAGAGACACGCACGCGTAGAAGGCAGATCCAGCCGCGACATCTACAACGACATCGTGTGTGAAAGGAATGACATCCACCTGCCCAGGGCAGATGGGCATATTCGCCTCGTTCGCGATCACACGTGGACAGAAGCGCGGGTTGCCAACGCCGAGCTCACCCCACATCCCGCCACCCATAGCCATCAAGATGTTGCGCACGCCGAGCCAAACAGATGAGAGGCCGCCGCAGGCCATGCGGATCGGCTTGTCGTGGCCGCCGATCATCATTGGCGTTACCAAGTTGTAGCGGAAGTTCGTGCCGAGTTCGCCATTGCGGCAGAAGCCCCAGCCAACGATAACGCCATCGCCAGTGATGTAGCGCTCCACGAGCCTTCTAGTGGCTAGGGAAACATTCTCCATGTTGGCGTACAGGCCGCCAGGCGTCTCCATAACAGGTTGCATGGCTGTGACTTGCATACAGATATTGTGCCACGTAAAGCTACCCCAATGAACGACCCCCGTGACAGGCGGGGCCTGCCGAAGGAAAAAAAAGAGGGGATGGGAAGATATAGGGAAAATGGCGGGGGGAGGGGGGTTCGTATGTTGCGGCGTACGTAAGTGGATGTGTGCCTGCTTGTGTTGATGTAGTGCAGGAGGGAGCCGCTGGAATGGGGAGTTTCGTAGAGGTAATATAGCCGCCTCAGAGGAGGGGGGGTAACACTGTGGTAGCCAGGGCAAGGTGTGACGGGTGGATGCGGAGGAGACGGGTCAATGTGCACATACAAGGACCCACCAAATAAAGGAAGACAAGGATGCAGCGGGGGAATAAGGCGCATCCGTAGTATACAGGCCATAGAATGAAAAGGGCAAGAAGGAAGCACAGAGAGTAACTGGCTGCTGTCGAGCGTTCACGAGCTCACAAAATATTATGTATGCCTGTGTAAAGGAAGCGTGAGTCTTGCGGGCGCATCCACCCCTCCATGCGCTCCCTGATGCAGGCATAAGAGGAGCGTTTGAAGCGGATTGGAGGAAACCAGGTAGAAGTGACACGCTCTGATTCGCCGGAAAAAGCGCTGCCTCTGCGATGGACATGCAGTCCCAAAGACAAATGCCGCATCTACTCTTGATGGTGCAGACTTCGTTTTTCTGCATGCATACCTCTCGCACGAACTCTGCTGCTGTCTGTGCTTCCAGTAGTGTGATCCCTTCGTTTGTGTGGGAAGTCGCGCAGGCATGAAGATCTCCACCGCCTCCCCCCCCCCCTGTCCCTCTCGTCCCTTCTCTTTCCTTCTTCACGCAACTGAAAAGAATCTACAGAGAAAAGGGCAAGATGGAATACTGGGAAGGAGCCAGAGGAGAGGAGGCAGAACAGTGGTACGGTACGATGGCACCCGCTTGTCTGCCACAAGTGTACGCACACGCACAATACACAGACGATGTGGCACTCGGTGCGGAGACTATACGCGAAGCCAACGCAAAAAAGCCAGGTGAGGTGAAGGCGAAACCCCATTGCACATGCAACTCTCTACGTGCACCGGTAGAGAAAGGCCAGCACAAGCTCTCATACAACGCCGTTCCCCTCACCGGGACCCTCCGCCGCTTGTGCAAGTGCACATTCCTCCCCTCTTTTATGCTCGCAGATTCGCGTCTCTCGCACGGCGTTCTCGGTCTGGCGCAGGAGTACTTGAAGGCCCGTCTGTGCCATACCCACTTCAGCCGATGAGGGCCGATATTTCTCCATGACAACGCAGATTTGCTCCCAGCCAGAGAAGCAGCGGATGCCCAACATGCGCTCATCAGAGGCCGAGGGCTGTGGCGGCGAAGACAACGATGGCTTCGGGTGTTTAGACGTTGCGGCAGCCCGCACATTTTTCCCAGGGTGAGCCGGATGTATTCGTGGTGGCGTCTGTGCACGCACCTGAGCCATGGCAATGACTCTTGTGGTTGCCACCGTAGGCGAGGCAGCGGCCATTCCTGCGTCGGCTGTAGGGGCAGCGGAGTGATCTGATGGAAGCTGAAGAAGTGGCGGTGCCTGAGAGCCCAAGAGGTCCCACGTCGCGGGCAACAGCTTGCGAGGCTGCATCATTGACGACGTTTTTGTCTGCGTGGGTCGAAGTGTGGGGTCCTCACTGAGACGGCGCTGCGGCATTGGGATGCATGTGTCCGTCTCGCTGAAAATTCCTGCATTAGAGAGGAGAGACCCCGCGTCTGGCGCCGAATACTCGTCGCTGTTGAAGTACACTCCTGAGGAAGCCAAGTTCATCTGCACGTGCTCGTCAACAGTGTACACGCCCCAGTTGGTGCCGCTGCGGACATCCTCTGCGTCCATCATGCCGACTGTGACAACTGTTGCGGCGTGGGGCAGGCTCTCCTGTGCGCTTGAAATCAATCCTGACATGCTCGGGGGGGAGTTTGCAGACATCATCTCGTGTCCGTAGTCTAGTGGTGTCGCATCACGCGCGCAGAGCCGAGGTGAGGTGAAGGACAGAAGCCCACTGCTCGATGGGGAAAGGGGCGCCGGTTCGCCAAACGTCGTCGCCGCGCGCGAAGACGGAGCCAGTGGGCTATAGTGTTCTCTGGCTGTCAGAGGAAAAAAGAGGCTTCTGCGATGCGGCGGTGACTTGCTGGCGCTCGCAGAAGTGGGTGGCACAGCGGCCGTTCCCGTCCCTGAGAGGTATGGCCGCGGTGGCGACGGCGGCCGGGGATGGTGTTGATGCTGGCCATCCGTGAGCAGTATTTCAAACTTTCGGGTTTCCGGGAGGCAAACATAGGAAAATGCTGGCGATTCCCTGCCGTTCTTGAGCTCACCAACCTTGTCGGCATTACCTTGGCGCCCTTTCTGGCGCGGTGCGGTCCCCACAGCAGCAGATGCGCCACCGCCACCGCCACCGCTACCGCTGCCGAGCAACGATGCACTGAAGTTGGAGCGCAGTTTTGTAGGAGGGCGCCATACAGGCCAGTTGACGTCGATGGAGAGGGGTGGCTGTGGAGTGCTGTGGAAGCTGGACAGTAGATACCTCTCACCACCATACTGAATCCGACCCGATACGCTTACCTGACCGTCCTCGAACACCACCACACCGAACTCGCCTGTGAAGGCAGCGTCTCGCACCTGTCGCGCAACTGCGGTAGGTGTAGCGATAAAGCTGGTGTGGTCTGCCGCCTCGTTTCGGCCCTGCTTCTGACTAAGCGCCATGCGTTGAAGACCTCTGCCACCGGTGCTGATGCTTGTACCGGTGCCACTAGTCGGCATGCCACACTCGCCAAACCTGTTCACACCCCACACCCACAGGTCCCCCTCATCACTGATCGCGAAGGAGTTGTTAGGCCCGCAGCCAATGCTACGGATAGTCTGTGAGAGCGCCACCCGAACCGGCGTCGGAGTGACCGAGGTGAAGAGGGTTGAATCAGAGATATCGGCGGTGCTGCCCGTGCCGAGAACCCCAACGCCCCAGGCGAAGATGCTACACGACGCCGTCATTGCCAGAGCGTGCTGGAGCCCTGCAGCCACCGCCACAATGTCGCTCAGGCCGGCGACGCGCATCGGAACCGGCACATCGCTACTCCTAGCGGTAGTCGGCGATCTTGGAGCGCCCAAACCGCAGTAGATGGCCTCGCCGTGGGTGAGTACTTCCCCATCGGCAGTGAGGGCAACAACAAAGGTGCCCCCACATACAATCTGCACAATCCGCTCACTTGCGTAGGCAGCGATGCGCACTGGCGAAAAAACTTGCGCGACATCTGCTGGCTGGCACAATTTTCGATGGTCGTTGCTGCCCCATCCGTACACAATGCCTTTCTCGTCAAGGGCGAGGACGAAGTCGGGGCCGCAACGCACATGCTGTATAGCGATACCGGACGGTATTTGCACCTCGTGGAAGGTTGCGGCGACGGTGATGTCATCGGTCCGATTCGGCTTCATACAGTCTCCAATGCCGAGCTGACCACGCTCACCACGTCCAATGGCGACAAGGGAATTGTGCTCTGACAAGACCACGAGGAAGCCTGCACCGGACGCGGCGCACCGAACACCGCTGCGCATGATCAGAGTCGAAACCTGAGACACCTCCTCGATGGAGGAGTGGCCCAACACCATCATGGAGGTCAGACGGTGCACGACACCGGTCATGCTTTGTAGATGGCCGGAGTTCAGCGTCAGCGTCACATAGTTGGTGAGGATGCGCAATGGGGCACAAAGCTGACGCCCGTAGCCGAGGCCGATGCCGCATGTCCTGTGCGATCCGCATGCGACAACGTCACCATCCGCCAGCAAGATGCAGGTGTGCTCTTGCGCACATGTCACCGCCACAGCCTTCATCGGGAGCGCCACCATCGTTGGCAGGCGCCGCGGTTCACGCCCGCGCAGCCCGAGCTGTCCCTGGGCGTTGTCGCCGAAAACGTAGACGGCACCGGTACTCGTGAGGACAGCGCTGTGGGCATTAGAACAGCTTGCATCGACCACAAAAGACGAACGTAGCCCCTCGACGAGTCGTGGCTTCACTTCTGAGTTGTCGGTGCCGTGCCCGAGTCGCCCATTGCGGCCGACACCCCAGGTGTACACCTCACCTTTCTGCGATATGGCGAGTGCGTGCCACGGCCCAGCGCGCACTGCCGTCATTGGGGTTGGTATGGAAAATTGTAGGTTCATGATTTGTCTGGAACACTTGCACTTGTCGGATGCGAGACTCTGCTCTAGTTTTTTGCCGCTTACCTTGCACCCCAGCATTGATGCAATCCCCCAGGTGCCTATAACGCCGTCGCCGAAGAGCAGTACCCCGAAGCACTGGCCAAAGCAGACGTCAAGTATCTTGTGAGCCCCAGCCTTCAGCCGCACCGGCGTCAACACGCGGCTCGCCCCCGGCATCTCCAGACACTGTCCGTAAACGTTGTGGCCCCAGCAGTACAGCGCATTGTTTTCAGTGAGCGCTATTGCACTCGCGGTGCCAGCGGCAACGCGGATAACACGCTCGTTGTCCTTGAGAAGAACCCGCTGAAGCTTGCGCACTCCAGTCTCAGAATAGCGCACGCTGTGCTCGCCGATGCCGAGCTGGCCGTTGTCGGCGCGGCCGCAACTGTATAAAACGCCATCAACGGTCAGCACATACGTGACGGCGAGTCCAAAGGCAACCTGTGCTACACGTGCGGGCGTGTGAACAGATGAAGGAAGGTACACATATCCTGCCGCGCTGGTGTCATCGGGAAACGTGACGCCGGCAGCAAGAGTTCCACCCGAACCGATCGATGTGGCCTTTGGCAATCTTGCGGAAGGAGAGGCTTGGAGTTGGTCCACCACGCGACCCTCCCCGAGTTGCGTCTCGGACAGAGCATTCCTCGTGGATTGTCCACGCGCAAGCGGCACCTTCAACACAGACTTAAACGGGTCTTTTGTAGGGGAATCCCCCCCGACCAAACTTATCTGGGCCCCGTTGCTCTCTAGGGCTGAGGCATTGGATGAGTTCGCGCACGTATGTCTAACATTCATAGAAACCGGGGAGGCGCTGCCGACTTCGGCATTCGATCCAGTGGAGTCGCTGGTCGCGGTGACACATTTTGATGGTCCACGTGTGGATCGTCTGTACAGCTGACGATGCTGGCCGAGCGCGCCTTTTGCCACAGAGCCCCAGCTCAGCAGCTTGCCTTCCTCCAAATAGCGTCGCAACAAGGAATTATCCAGGCATTGACTGTGATACGCAACGGTGCTAGGGTTGGGCGACACAAATGTCATCTCATTGCGCACACCAAACGTCTGCGGGTCATCACAGCCGCCCGCTGCGGCGTCGGGTTCCCGTATCTGCACCGCTGCGTCAAGGTTGGATCCCTGTCCGCACTGACTCTCCGCAAAAAGCGTCGACGCTGAGGGGTCGGTGGTACGCGGCTTCGACGTCTGCTTCTGCTGCCTGCGCTCGCACCACACATGAAGGCGAGCTAGGTCATCGATTGTGGGCAAGCGAGGAGCACAGCCAGCGCCGTACTGCACTGAAAAAAGCACGACAGGCGTGGGAAACTGCGCTGTAATAGGTATCTCCGCACCAAGTGCCTGAAAAGCTAGAGGGACGCGATCATCGCCGTCATCGCAAGTCGTCTCTCCCGCGGCCGTTGTGTCACTGCGGTATTCACGCAACGGCTCACTTATGTAGAGAGGGTTGACAGCGTAGGGAGTATTGATAGGCTTTCGAGGGAGCTCGCGATACCACCGTGTTGGTTTTAGTGGTAAGTCAGTGGAGGTGCCGGGGATAGAGACAAGCAGAGAGCTTCGATTCTGGCTGCTCACACAGCCTGGTGGGTTTCCTGAGTCTCTTGTTGAAGCGCGCGACTGACGATTTGGAGCAGTTAGAGAGGTAAGGCCGCCACCATGCCCTGCCGTTGTAGCGGTTACTCTGGGCGTGGGGTGTGGCAGCGCTGGGATCGGCTCAGCAACTTCAATTCGACCTTCAGGGCGGGACGACAGCCCTCCGCAACCGGCCAATGCGGCCATGGCGTTCAGTGATGTCACGCTTTGGAGCAAATCCTGTGGGCAACACCCATACACGTCGACAAGCAGAGTCACAAACATGGACACATAATACCGCTGCCAGCGCTTGAGATCAAAGTAAGCGTCCAGTGTCATACTACGGCACTTCTGCAGGCCGAGTGAAAGGAGGACCTTCTTTACATCGTATCCTTCCTGCGCCCGCCGAGCGCCTAAAACTGCAAAAATGCGCAGTGCGTAGAAAGCCTCCTTGCTGGGGAGGGCCGAGTCCGACACGTGTGACTCGCGAAGCACAACACCTTCACGAAGTAGGAGCGTTGCAAGTGCAGCGTAAGTCTTGGTGGCTAGGGTACCCGTTGGTGCCCACTGCCCTGCCTCGATACAGTCTATGATACTGGGTAGACTGGAGCTGTCACCCAGGCACAGCCGTCTGCACGCTGCCTCCATGAAAAGGAGAACAAAGTGTCGGGGTGCGCGGGAGAGAGACTGTCTGAGCCCCGTAGCGAATGTGAGCCGTCTGCTGGAAAGAAACGATAAACCGGTGCCGGATAAAAGGAATCCGCGCGGCCGAAAACAATAGGCATTTGAGAAACAGAAAAAAAGGATTCCAACGTGGGTGTGGGACTAAAAAGGCAACTCACGACGCCTAGGAAGGCGGACGCTTTCTTTTTTTATTGACGCAACAGTGTCACTTTCTGCACCACAGGGAGTCGCTTTACCTTTATGGCCTCAGTAGCACGGAAGAAGCAGCTTGTCCTTGTAGCAGCGCAGTGCAAGAGCAGCAAAGAGTGGCAAGTGCAAAGAGATATAAGAAGCTAACTGGAACCATAGACGCTAGTGCGATGTCTCTGCCCTTTGCTTTGTGACCGCCACGCAAAACGACAGCAGGATACGGAGGATTAAAGGAATACAATATGCCTGAAACCTGCCCTTAGAAGCGGATTTGCTAGTACGAGTAAAAGGAAAAAGAAGGAGTTCAGGAGGGAAGTAAACAGGAATGTACGTTGTTGCAAATAAGAGAGTGAATACGGAAATTTACTTGTATTTTGTCATTGCTTTCCACTACTGGGAAGGAATAATTTGAAGGAGGAAAGGTAATAAATGCATTGGCTTTCTCCAACGTTGTCTGTCACGTGCATATGGCAGTCGACGAGGTGGTGGTGGTGTCTACGCAGCACACGTCGGAAAAAAAGAAAGGAAGACCCGTAGAGGAAGGTCAGATTTTGCTTAATTGTCTTTCCTTTCTTGGTCAAGCACCTGCACGTTACAGCCTAATGTTATGCCGGCACAACCACTGTGTATATGTTTCCACCTCTACATTGCACAACTGAGGCACAACAACATCCTCACACCGCTCCACGGTTATCCCCTTCCGCTCACAGGAAGACGTCGAGTCTTCCTGTGGCTCTTGAAGGAAGAAATGCTCACCCTTGTCGTAGTTGCTGTTGAGTTCGTCAGCTGCCAGAATTCCACTGCGGTAGTCTTTGAACTTCACGAATGCGGTTCCCAGAAAGCGGCCAGTTTTCCGGTGGCGAACAAAACGGACATCAACAATTTCACCGAACTGTGAAAAGACAGTCACAATATCTCCTTCAGATATCTGAGGGGTGCTGCCATCGTCACCCACATCCTTTAGGGGCTGAGTAAGCAGCCGCCTTATGATGATCCACGGGGCGCTTCCTAGCAAAGAATGATACTCGGGCGTGTAAGGGCCCGAGTTTCCGCTACGGTACTTCTTCATTATGATCCCATATCGGGGTACAGAAAATCTAATATGCAGAGTAAGTTGTAGCTAACGTTTTCTGTTGCATGAGTAATATACAAAAAAGAGTCGTGTGGAGAAAGCAGAGGAAAGGCTGTGAAAATTTTTAGAACAAGAGAGTGATATTCCAGCTGGCTGAGACCGCTTTTTGTTCTTACAAAAGCAGCATTCAAGTCCTTCTATTTTGGTGCAGTACTTTAGAGTACATTGTAACGTTGCCGCATACAGTACCCGTCCGCTGGGCAATGTGGTTTCCCTTAACGTCGCATTATTCTGATGGGAAAACGAACGTAACGGGGAGAATCGAAACCAAAATACATAGTGAAGTTGTAGGGAGTTGATGTACAAGTGGGAAAAGTCCTTCCGAAAACACAGGGTCTCAGACAGCTGAGAAAACACACCAGCGGTACACTGTAACAATACAGCAAGAGGCACGCAGGATAAGCAGCTACACACTCTTTCACCCTTTTCCAACCGCAAGCGCAGAATGAGGTAAAAAAATATATATATACTGGAAGAAATACTTACATGCTTCATTGCATTCACAGGCAGATGGCAATAGTAGACGAAAAGACACAAGAGATAATCTGATTCGAATATATATATATATATATATATATATATATATATATGTATGTTTCTGTGTGTGTGTGTAAGTTGAACCCTACGCATAACACGACAAAAGTAAGAATCGCCTTGACCTCTATACAAGAGTCAAGAGACACTGAAAGCGTACACTCTCAATTATATATATAGTGACGCCGAGAGCGTCATACAATTTTTAAAGTAGCGACCTTACCGTCATGATATGTAGAGAGTATTCTGAGACTTCAAGTCAGAAAAAGTGAAACTTTTGCTTGGAATTCTCCAGGTGTAGAGAGCAATCTTCTCCATTTCACTTCTCTTCGCTTCAGCGTCCCTCTGCTCTTTCTCACGCTTTTCTTTCTCGGCTTGTTCCTTTTGTTTTTCGAACTTGATTGTAACGGTGTTCGGTCGAGAAAGCCGTTCGAAAAGCTCACGCGTTGCAGAGCCCTTCCGGGGAGAACTAGAGCCACGCGGCTTTGCTGTGCGAGATTTTTCATCCTCACTCACGCCAAACTCGTTGTCGTGACTCAATGAAGTGTCTCCCAATTTGCTACCATTTTCCGTGTCATATGGCACCTCCCCACGCTCTTGTCGGCGTCTGAGTTCAATTAGCCGCTCCTGCTCTGCTTTTTCCTTATGATAGCGTTGTGCATCCGCGTACAAACGCAAGAAAACCTCTTTGGGGTCATCCTGAGAGTCTACCGGGGAACGGTGAGGATTCATGAAAGTAGAGCGCGAGTTCTCTGATGCATTTCTCTCTATTTCAGCGTCGTTAATTTCTTTTTGTGCACGGCGACCGGCATGGCGTTTCTTCGCCGCTTCTGCGTAGCCATGCATCTTTTCGTACAAGCCTTGCTGGTGAACATCGCGACTTGGATGGGGTGAACTCGCTGGTTGGCTTTCGCGGTCAGGGGACTTTTGCATATCCATTTTTCGCCGCAACGACAGGTTGTTTATCTTCGGGTGAAAAGTGCAATTTACCTCTTCATCGCGTATGCGCTCATATTCATCCACATGACCTTTTGATTCTGGGTTCCGTGCTGAATGGTTGGTGTGCTCATGACCCTGCATCTTCAGAGCAGGGTGAGTTATAGCTGTCTGTTGCGGCATATACGAGTAAACCTCTGCTGGCCGTCCCTGCGCTTGCTGGGACAATGCTTCCTCTTCTCCCTGTGATAGAGCACTTGTACCCGCCTCTGTAGGCAAATCCTGCGATACGGGAGTACCACAAGACGGAGACAATTTAGAGAACGGAACATGGCGGTCACCATGCGGTTGCTCATAGTCGTTTTTTGATGGCCAAAGGCCATTTTCAGTGGGCCGCCTCATGTTTCTCTCTACACGATCTATATTGGTCGCAGGTTGCTCTTGCGGGATGCCCCGATGAGAGCTCAGTTGCGACACTGCTTTCGCCCTTACCGGAGGATGAGCGCGTTGTACTGAGGAAGCATGCGAGGAAACCGCTAAAACTGGCTTTTGATAACTTGCCTTCGATGCTGGAGTTTGGTACAGCTGCGATTCCTCTACCGGGTATGACTCCGAGGCAGTGTTGTCTGTATTTATCCAGCGACTCTGGATATCCACTTGTGGATTCTTGGCAAAATACTGGTGATACTTCTCAGCAAGACTCCCCACCTGTGTGACTGCGTGCATTTCCTCTTTTACGTCATCTGGACGTTCCTGAGAATGATGCAGTATTTCATGACTACAACTGAGGGTCGCCTTGTCGCACAAAATCTGCGCTGGTTCAGATGTCGAAAAAGCGGAAGGGGCTCTTGTCCGCGAGCCAAAATACTCTAGCTGCTCTTGTGGCAAATCATAGAGCTCATGCTTGAACTGAGAAGAGTCCATCTCTTTTCACAACGTTTTGCTTTCGTTGCAGAAAAGAAAAGATGCTATTTGCTGTATTTCTTTTCTCGTTGGTACTGAGTGGTACGGGAGAGGCCCGTGCAAAACCCCTACTAAATGTGCCTAATTAGAGAAACGAAACCACCTGAGTATGGGCTGATAAAGCATAAAGCAATAATTTATTTTGTATTCAAAGTAAAAGGGAGAAAGCAAGATTTGCACATTAACAATAGAGTTCACATACAGCATAGCGAACAGTTTGCGCAGAGAGAAAACAAAAGAGCTCAAACTTCCTTTTTTTTCGAAGCAGGTTCATTCGCAGTGGCGATACATCGCTCTAGCACCGGAGCATCGTAGTTGCTCTAACCTCTTACCACCAAAAGAGGTTTAGCACTTTGCAGAGATAGAAAGCTGTTTGACCTCACCTCACAGAGTAGGGTCACTGAACCCTGTGATATCCCGTACAGAAATGTCCCCTATCATGTACAGATTTTTCCTCCTCAGTCCCGCAACAAAGAAGGCGTGACTGAAATAAAATGCGAAGCAGATATCATAGTATCACAGAAGTACTACTGATAGCCACCTTTCAATTAATTCAGTACATTCCTTTGTCTTTGCTCTGTTGAAAGAAAACTTTTTTTTTGCTACACAAGGGTACAGTATAAAATGGAAGCAATAACATACCGAGCACACGTAGCGGAAAAGGGAGTTCTCATCACTTTGTTGCGAATAGGTGCAGGGCTGGGATGAAGGCCTTTGGAACGATGTATCTTCTTTTGGGAAAAGAGCACTTTACATTGGAGCAAGTACGTGAGTGAAATTGTCGTTTCTTTTCTTGGTTGAGGGAGAAAAATTTGATACGAGAGATTCCGCTGCCTCCAACGTCAAGCAGCACCTCTGGACACATTCCGCTGGAATCAAAGGGTGTAGTCCATTCGACTTCGCCAAGTGCCGATCGAGTAGCATTTACGCAAGGAAGGTCACGATAAGCCCCTGAGATGCATGGGCCGACTCAAAGGTTCGTCCTAGACGAGGATTCAGCCGTGTGGAAAGCCAGCTAGGAGAGCTGTAGTTACGCCAGTATATTTGTTGACTTTCTCCTAATATAACCTCATACTGAAGACGAAAACAACGATCTGCGTCACTGTCAGTTCCGATAAAGTTAACCAAATCAACTGGCAGGGACATTGTAAACGCCGATGCCAACCTCATAGCGATCAAGTCTGTCATATCGCTGCTGCGCTCGGATTTCTGCTTGTTTTCGAAAGCGATAGATAAAGAATGTACTCACCGCTAAAGTGCAGGCACAGAAAATTTCAAACATGATAAAGGGTGTGCTGTTCCCCTCCGAGCTTAACCCGTCGGGGCACTGCACGTTTTTCATTGCTAAGACTTTGTTGCAATGATAATTTGAGCGATTACGAGAACGACTCTGAAAAAGGAGAAGTAGGGGGGTAGTTTCGAGTTGATTTTCAGGATGTTGTGAGGTACATGGGGGGTGGCCCCCTACCACCGTTAAGCGGCTAGGTTGTGTCACGGCTTGCTGTTATGGCGCTGCGTTGCCGTCCTGCTGTTTTCCTTTTGCGTCCAGGGGCCTTTTCCTCCCCCGTGCCAGGGGCGGGCGCTCTGCTCTTCCGCGGAGGGGCCAGGCTGGCGGTTTTTGGGGCTGGCCTTAGGGGCCGAGGGGCTGGGGCTTTGTCCTGGGGCGGGTTCTTTTTTGGGGTGGGCGGGGGGGCGGGGGGTTTTGGTTTTGGGGGGGTGCATGTGGCGGCCGGGTGGGGGGGTGCCTGGGGCTTTCTTTACCTGGGGTGTGTGCGTTGGGCGTGGGGGTTGATGTGCGGCGCTTGGCGCCCGTCGCCCCGCCTCTTTTTTTTTTTGTGTGTGTGTTATAGATGCCCATCGAGTGTGGGGACTACAGCTTAATCGCGCACCCGCTTTTCACCTGGCACTACCTCTGGCTGTGGATCTTGCTCTTCCTCTTCGCCGAGAAATGTCGGAGCCACGACGAGAGGTTTGTCGCCAGACGGAAACGTGGTGCCGTTGAGCTCGGCGATGGCGCGCTCGTACCCGGCACGGTCCTCTAGCTCTACCAAGGCATAACCGGCACAGAAACAGTCCGAGTTGAGGGGGATCTTGATGTCCGTGATGGCACCAAAGTAGTCTGGATCGCCCTCCTTGAACGAGACGAGGTAGTTGGCTATGTCTTCCTGTGTCGTCGTTTCTGGCAGGTTCGAGAAAAAGAGCACCCAGCCCTCAATACTGGGGATCGGATAGCCTGGCTGTATGTCGTCCGGGCGCTGCAGACGCTCGTACTGCGTGCGGGAACGGCGCACGCGGCGTAGCTGTCGCAGTCCAGTGCCGGGGGCTGCAGTGGCTTCCATCGAAACAAACAACGATTCCAATAAGGCGCGTGCACCTCCTTACGGTGGCTAACAACGAGATTTTACTTGCTTTCGTTTGGCGTTGCTGAGGGTGCGATCTCAGCGTGTTGAGGGCGCTGTGATAGGAAATGCTGCGTGAGCTCCGCAACGGATGGTAGGACACCGGCACCCTCAGAGCAAGAGAGAGAGAGAGCAAGGAAGAGCATGGAGGAGGATGTCGACGAGAAATGTGACGGGCATGAGTATGTATTTCTCATTCGATGATGCAGCGGTAGTTGCCGGCAGAGGCGGCACAACTGCAGCACGGCTTGCTGTCGTCATATGCTTCTTGTCCTCACCCTCAAACACTCGTCTCATGTGCACCCGGGGTGTTTCAGCTCTTGCACCCTCACGAAGCTCGCCTGTGAAGGTACATTCATGTGTTCTAGTGGGTACGCGTGCGGACTCATTTGTGCGCATATCGCACAGTACAGAGAGAAGGCCACTCGACGCACAATATGCGAACAAGTAGCGTTACAAATGAAAACATCCAGCATGCCTCGCGCGCTCACGGCTTCCGCCGCACAAGGGAAGATGCGCTCACAAGAAGACTGTGACGATCACACGACGTCACAGATCGTCACCATTCCACCGCAACCCTGGCTTCGTAGTGGCGCCACCATACCCGGTCAGGCGCGGACCATAGCGGTGATCCCCCTTCACATACCCGCCTCGCATGTTGCCAGTGACAACATACTGCCCATACGCCTTGATCACCGTCGCCACGGAGTTGTTGCGCGAGTACACGTTGCCTGTCCTGACCGTTGCAAAGCGTTGGGATCGAGACAGCATTGTGTCGATCTTCTCCTGTAGCTCTGCCGGTGTGCATGACTCCACACCTTCACCAAGTTCCACACGAATGGGGTAGAGGATGCCAGCCCGCGCGTAGGGCTCGTGCTGTCGCAGCACGTCAACGATACGGCAGAATACTGGCGCCCGGAGAACGCCCCGTGAACTGGAGCGCAGCATACGAATGCACAAAGTCTCTTGCCTGTTGTCCGTTGAGGTGCCCACCTCACCACCGAAAAAAGCGCTTCGCTTCGAGCGGAGCGACTACGGCCGACTCAGCCAGGTTACGGTCCTCGACAACAAAGATGGATCACGCCTCTCCCTTGTGTGTGATGTTTTTCTGCTTCGCCGTGCACTCGAGTGCCTCCCATGGCTCACAGCGCTTCGCTCTCTTGTGCGTGTTGCTGCTCCGACGTCCTTGTTAATAACGAACGTGGCCCCTTCGACGGCCGCGCCCGTCACAGTAACACGAAGCAAAGCGTACTTCAAGTAGAGAGGGGGGAAAAGAGAGAAACCAATGAAGGGGAGGAACGGTGGCAGCACCGCTGTCCAGCAGATTCCACTGGAATACGATCCTTTCGTCATGCCAAGACGCCGGAGTGAGGGCTATCATGTGTGGTGCTCCCCCCCCCCCTCCCCGCTTCAGCGCCGGAGTACTGTGTCATGGGAATTTTTCGCAAGGGGCTGTCCTCCGAGGTACACGGGCATTCGGATGAGGCAGCTGTTGGAGTGCGCACGTTCATGTCGTCAACAGCCACCGCACGACAAGAATAAAATTGCCCTGGAGGCTGATCCGGCTGAAGTCCCGTAGCAGGAGACAAGCACGCACACGCCACAAGCGGAGAACTCGATAAGCCCAAAGACAGTGCGCCCATACAGAGCAAGGGCAACGCCCTGGCATACACCAAGTGAAACGGGCAACACGAAAGGAGACCGGGGTGGGGCTTAAATGAAACATTCCTTGCCAAGACCTTTGCGCGCTTCATTTGTTTGTGCATGCACTGGTGGTGCTCATCGTGGCAAGAGAGGGGGGGAAGGGGAGGGGGGTGACACGCACACCTCAGAGTGTGGTACCAGCAGGGTCTAGTGCACCCCCTTCACCACCCACTCTCTGTGAGGGAGGGAAGTTGATCAGACCCCCCCCCTCCTCGATCCACCTGGCAAAATACTGAACCGCTTCTGGCGGTGACAGGCTCTAGCGCCTACGGCGCAGGGAGATCAGAGCGATGCGTCGCTACTGATGCCAGTGACCATGTCTTGAGCGATGTTGCGCCGGAGCGACCCGCAACGGTGAACACGTCTGTATTCTCCACATGAAGGACGGCGTTTCAGCGTGACTCGCGCGCGCCACATCCGGGCTTCGCACTGCCCCCCTCCCACTGGTGTGTGTGTGTGTGGATGAGGGGTGTGGGTTGCACAACCGCGGATGGGTCCACCAAGTGGGGGCCGGCGCAGTTTTGAGCGGCAGCCAGGCGAGTGTGGGCAGCGTTTGAGGCCGGAGCGGCACTCTCAGATGATGGTGTCAGTGGATTGCTGTGCTAGTTTGTGTCTACGGCCGCTTCGCACGAGGCGAGGTGGGCCTGTGGCAGGCCGGGGGCGGAGTGGGGCGGAGGGCACGCTGCATGGCAGAGAACGGACAGTATGAACAAAGAAAATTGGCTTCGAATGTTTAAAGCATGTGAGACGTGCACATATGCATTCCTATGCGTGTGCCTGTCGGTGTGGCGCTCGATGTCGCACACTGGACAACCCACGAATGTATCTCCTTGCGCACGTGCAAGTAGGTGCCATGCACGGCTACTCGCTGTGGGAGCGAGGGGGGAGGGAAAGAGAGATGGAGTATGGGGCACAACAGAGAGCAGCAGCCGGCTTAAACATTGTAGGTGGTGACCTGCGCATGCGGTATGCCCATCGACGGCGCCCAGGCACATCGCCTGAGCAGGCGGGGGATAGGTAGGGCAAAGGAGGGAAGCCACAGAAAGAAAGCGGTGTGGCGAAGACCAGTGGAGATACAACGTACGCACCCCATTACCCATCCACCGCCTTTCCTCTTCCTCAGCACCCGTCCAATAGTCGTCAAGTGCCGCCCTTGTGTGCTTAATGTCCTTTGCTGCTCACTCTTCCACACGTCCCCGCACACTCGCAGACGTGCGCGAGTGCATGCGCCGCCTTTGTTCAACAGGCAAACTAAAACGGGAGAGGGAGATCGTCTCACATGACGTGTCAAGCGCACCCCTTCGGGGCAGGTACGAGGGCTGAATCGAGAAGTGCAAGAGAAGAAAAACGAAAGAGGAAAAGGGACCTCTGTTGTGCGAGTGAGTGCAGCGGAATAACGAAGCCGACGTCGCGCAGTGGACGCACTGCCCTTTCGAGCAGAGTGGTGGTACCGGTGAACAAGCGGTTGCGAGAGCGTTGGTCCCTGACCGCCTTACCGCCCTGCCCTCTGTCGGCCACCGTACCGACCCACGCCCTTCTCCCTATTTTTGTAGGGCGCGAAGAGCGGGCAGGGGGGAAAGAGAGAGAGATACACACGAGCCGCGATAGACGAAGGCGTGCAGCGTTTCTCCAGCATGTGTCTCCGCGACCTCTTCCACTCTCACCCATACCCAGCTCTCCCCCCCCCTCAGCAGCTGAGATGCGGAAGCTACGTTGAGGATGGGAGGAAATACAGTGCAGCGTGGCGCAGGCCACAGACTTCGCCTCAGTCGGCGTGTGTGTCAGTCATCAGCACCGGAGTCACACCTAGACAAGACGTGCGTGAGGTAGTGTCCCGTAAAAGAAGCTACCAATACTTGAAATATATGTGCGCCTCCACAGCAAGCACTCACCCCCGCGTGTAAGCTGCCCATTCCATTTCCTGTCAGCCACTGCCTCTGTGCAGACATGTGCGCTATGCTTTTCAGAGCTTTGACGAGCCCGAAGCCTGCAACAGCGGCACCAGTTCCTTCTCGATTTCGGCCATCGTCGCACCGGGTGAAAAGCGGTGCACGGCATGGCCGTCCTTGTCCACTAGGAAAGCCGTGAAGTTCCACTTCACAAGCGTTGTGCCGAGGACACCCTTGCACGTGTTCTTCAAGTAGTGGTACAGCGGGTGCTCCTTGTCGCCGTTGACACAGATCTTCTCCATAATGGGAAACTCGGCCTTGAAGCGCGTGCAGGCAAACTCCTTCACCTCCTCCTCCGTTCCAGGCTCCTGGCCAGCGAACTGGTTGCACGGGAACGCCAACACCGTAAAGCCGCGATGCTTGTACTTGTTGTACAGCGCCGTGGCTGTCTCGTAGCCGCCCTTGGTGAAGCCGCACTTGCTGGCTACGTTGTAGATGAGAAGCGGGTGGCCCTTGTGCTGGCCAAGGTCGTATGGCTGATGGTCGCTGCCATTCACCTTGAAGTCGTAGATGGAGGACGCCTGTACCGAAGCTGCGGCGTGGCGAAAAGATGGAAGGCGCAGCATGTCAGCGTGTATGGGGTGCGGTATCCCAGCAAGCGGAAGCAACAAACACTAGACAGGTCGATGACCGTGTCCACAGGAGTGCATGCACGTGCGTAAGTGTATGCGTGCACACGCTTAAATGCCGGTGAATGCGCTTTCGGATCGAACACGGACGGTGCGGGGTGGAGAAGCATGATCACGCAAGCACACAGCACCAAGGAGAGAAGAGGAAACAGAAGACAGGGAAATCGTGGAGCTGTGACACAGGATGCACATGCGCATGGAGTCAAAACGCAGGAACACGCATTCACATAGAAGGAAGTGGGGACACGACGAAGACCGCCGTATCACTACCGCCATCGTCCTCCAGGGGGAGATGCGCACGAAAACCAACATCCTTACACACATCTCCGCATATATGCGTGTGCGTGTGCATGCTTGAGCGGTCAAGAGACGTACAGACGAGGGGAAAGAAGGAATGGTCCGCGAAGAGAGAATCGTGGAAGGGCACGGTTGGTCACACACCTCAGCTAGTATATACCCAGCCGCACATGCGCCCCCGTCCCGTGTCTCGAGCAAGAAGCACGTTTACCACTGAGCGTTTGGCTTACCTTGTATGTGCATGTCGTTAACTGTGTGTGTGTGTGTGTGTTCCCCTGACTGAAGTGCACGGCGGTACCACTAAGATTAAGAGGGAGAAGGTGAGGGGGAACACACACGCCATCTATGCGTACACCATTGATAATATGGCGGTGTGCACAGCTGAAGGCCACTAAACATGCTCGGAGAATAATATTCGGCTGCTTCGCTGAGCACAGTAATGCGGCGGTGGAGGGAGGGGAGGCGCCAAGAGGCACGCATACACACACACACGCACGGAGGAAGCCGCCTGCTCGATTCTCCCGTTGCTCCTGTTTTTCTGGCCCTTGCTCGACTGTATCACAAGTGCAACAGCGTCTGAGCACGTTAAGGAACGAACGGCAGCACCCTGCGTTTCCGCGTGCGCGGCAACGTGCCACGGCTGTACGGCCGACGCGGAGAAGTCAGCGCAGTACAATCTACAATCGTAACTATTGTGAAGTCCATGAATGCGCAGCCATTATGGCGTTCCGATGGAAACGGGGAGCGGGGAGAAAGCGACGCACACACAGCACAGCTACCCTGCCCCCTCGCTCCCTCCTTGTTCGCAAGCTTCCGAGGGGGATATCGTCAGACAGAGAAGAGACGGGAATAGGGCTCGCTTCCATGGGCCCGCCATGGAAAAGAGAGAATGAATCGACGCTCATGACGATGACAGCAATACAGCGCGCTGGCAAGCATAAAAATGAGAAATAGGAGAGAAAGTAGCACAGAACCGAGCGAGCACATTCGAAGAGGTGGGCTGGGCTGAGTGTGCAAAGGTATTCCGTGGCTTGACGTGCTTAGTGAAGTTTGCTGTGCAGTTGAGGTCAGCTGTGCAGCAGGGCTATCATGGTGCCATGAGAGATAAGCTTAACGTGGGTCAGTGGGGTGCGCAGTGTGCCGGAACTGCGCTGCATCAGCTGCCATTCTACATCAGCTACAGCGCCTGCATCTCTCCACCCATCGTCTTTCACGACTGAGTCTTTGGCAACACCTCTGCAGCATCACCTTCAGCCTGCAACAGCGGCACCAATTCCTTCTCGATTTCAGCCATCGTCGCACCGGGTGAAAAGCGGTGCACGGCATGGCCGTCCTTGTCCACTAGGAAAGCCGTGAAGTTCCACTTCACAAGCGTTGTGCCGAGGACACCCTTGCACGTGTTCTTCAAGTAGTGGTACAGCGGGTGCTCCTTGTCGCCGTTGACACAGATCTTCTCCATAATGGGAAACTCGGCCTTGAAGCGCGTGCAGGCAAACTCCTTCACCTCCTCCTCCGTTCCAGGCTCCTGGCCAGCGAACTGGTTGCACGGGAACGCCAACACCGTAAAGCCGCGATGCTTGTACTTGTTGTACAGCGCCGTGGCTGTCTCGTAGCCGCCCTTGGTGAAGCCGCACTTGCTGGCTACGTTGTAGATGAGAAGCGGGTGGCCCTTGTGCTGGCCAAGGTCGTATGGCTGATGGTCGCTGCCATTCACCTTGAAGTCGTAGATGGACATGGTGCTGTGGGGCGAGAGAGGGGGAGAGCAAGGAGTGTAGTCGGAACGTGGGAGAGAGGAGAAAGTAGAACAGGCGTGCAGAAACAATTGGGGAGGGTGAAGGTGTGAAGATACAGGAAAAGGAAGGCGCAATCGTGTGTTGGTGACTAATGGGGTAGTGGAGGCACGCGCTTTCGTCGTCGTAATAGTGTCAGTCAACGTCGCTGCCGCACGAGCCGACGCAACAAAAAAACAGCAAAGGACGAGAGACTCTCTACGTGCGTGAGTGTATCGGCATATACGTATTACACAATAACGTGAGCGATAAAGGAGAGAATCAAGAGTCTCGGGGAGCTGGTGGGTGGGTGTTGCATAAAGTTCTGTGTGCGTGTGTGCAGAGCAGGCTGAAGGATGGGTAGGGAACGTAGAAGAGTAGCCATACTGTGCTTCGCCTCGATGCAGCTTGACACTCAGAAGCCACAGTTGCATCGTATGCGATGGGAGGAAGATGTTGACGAACGAGCACACATCAGCGGGAACGCACAAGAGGTGATAATACGAAGAAAGATGTTTCGTATGATGAACGTCCTTTGAAGTGCCACAGGCGCCTTCGTAGACACAGTTCTGATTTCTCCCACTTACTGAGGGTGCGTATACGCCCTCTCCACACATCACGAATGGCTTGCGTTGGTGTCATCACCACGATTCCTTCCTCACCGTCCTCTGCTCCGCCATCCTTCTCGCTTTCAGTGTCGCTGACTACAGAACGCCACTGCTGAGCGAGAGCAGCTGAGTGAAGGGGGAGAAGGTGGGGTGAAAAGAGCACTGGGGAGGGGGCGAGGTATTCGGACACCACCCGAACACTTTGCCGATAAAGGGCTGTGTTGTCTACTACGCACATTCGCTTCACTTTTTACTTTTTTTTCGGAAATTTGTCACTAGCATTAGTGCGAAGGGAAGACTATGGTGAAGGGGAAATCCACACACACACACACACGTATATATATATATATATATATACATACATACAAGTGTAGCGAATCCTCCAGAGCACGCGGAGACATACTTGCGCACGAAGAGACCGCCCCTCGTCCTCCCCCGTACAAACATCACGCGTGCACGTAGAAGTGCAATGCCGAGAGCACTACGTGGCAAGAGAATCAAACCAAAAGTTACGCAGACTACGATATGACAAAACGAAAGAAAAAAAAACGCTAGAGCAATCCAAACACCGCAGAGATGTGTCTCCCAGGGCGTTTACGAGAACACACGCACACACACGCACACACACACACACACGTATATATATATATATATATATATACATACATACAAGTGTAGCGAATCCTCCAGAGCACGCGGAGACATACTTGCGCACGAAGAGACCGCCCCTCGTCCTCCCCCGTACAAACATCACGCGTGCACGTAGAAGTGCAATGCCGAGAGCACTACGTGGCAAGAGAATCAAACCAAAAGTTACGCAGACTACGATATGACAAAACGAAAGAAAAAAAAAACGCTAGAGCAATCCAAACACCGCAGAGATGTGTCTCCCAGGGCGTTTACGAGAACACACGCACACACACGCACACACACACACACACGTATATATATATATATATATATATATACATACATACAAGTGTAGCGAATCCTCCAGAGCACGCGGAGACATACTTGCGCACGAAGAGACCGCCCCTCGTCCTCCCCCGTACAAACATCACGCGTGCACGTAGAAGTGCAATGCCGAGAGCACTACGTGGCAAGAGAATCAAACCAAAAGTTACGCAGACTACGATATGACAAAACGAAAGAAAAAAAAACGCTAGAGCAATCCAAACACCGCAGAGATGTGTCTCCCAGGGCGTTTACGAGAACACACGCACACACACGCACACACACACACACACGTATATATATATATATATATATACATACATACAAGTGTAGCGAATCCTCCAGAGCACGCGGAGACATACTTGCGCACGAAGAGACCGCCCCTCGTCCTCCCCCGTACAAACATCACGCGTGCACGTAGAAGTGCAATGCCGAGAGCACTACGTGGCAAGAGAATCAAACCAAAAGTTACGCAGACTACGATATGACAAAACGAAAGAAAAAAAAACGCTAGAGCAATCCAAACACCGCAGAGATGTGTCTCCCAGGGCGTTTACGAGAACACACGCACACACACGCACACACACACAGGCTTGTGCACAGCCCAGAAGGCCACGACACCAAAGGGGCGAGAGAGGCGCTTACAAAATACACAAGGGAGCTTACAGATGGCGTTGTAGGAAGTGGAATGGGGCACATACAGTCCGGGGTGGCGGAGGGGGATGCGTTTAAAGGCCACGCGTTTCTCTGCACATTACTCTCTTCCTGTACATGAGCTCACACCAGCATCTTTCCCTCCTTTCGTGTCGATACCTTGCCATGCAACATGCCTTCAGCACCACCCCGCCTCTGGCCTGCCACACCCTCCCCCCCCCCCCCACACACGTACACCCATACGTGGGCAGTTCGAGCCCCGGATGTGGCGCGCGCGAGTCACGCTGAAACGCCGTCCTTCATGTGGAGAATACAGACGTGTTCACCGTTGCGGGTCGCTCCGGCGCAGCATCGCTCAAGACATGGTCACTGGCATCAGTAGCGACGCATCGCTCTGATCTCCCTGCGTCGTAGGCGCTAGAGCCTGTCACTGCCAGAAGCGGTTCAGTATTTTGCCAGGTGGATCGAGGAGGGGGGGGGGTCTGATCAACTTCCCTCCCTCACAGAGAGTGGGTGGTGAAGGGGGTGCACTAGACCCTGCTGGTACCACACTCTGAGGTGTCCTCAGTCATCAGGGAGGGGCTGCGTGGTGACTGTGTCAAGCGTTTATTTTTTTTTTTTTTTGGTGGGGGGGGCATTCCTTTCCTGAACCTGTTAACAAAGGGCAACTGCGACGGATGCAGGAAGCGATAACTCTCTCGCTCGACACGCTTACAGCCTCAGGGACCAGGTGAGTCACCTATGTTAATAGCGTGTGTATCGCAAAACTCGCTCTCATCATCGACCCCCCCCCCACACACACACACCGCAAAACCCCGTGCCTGCACTAGAGACCCTCCCCACACCTGCACTGGAAGATGGGGAAGAAGGAAAAAAAAAAAAAACGACCGTACAGTTGACCTCCAGCCGTCGCTCCCTCTGCACTTCGTTCTTTTCCACACCCGCATTTGCACACAGCGGGAGATAGTCTGCTGCCTTCTCGCGTTCTCAAGGACATGTGCGGTGTCTTGTGTTTCGAAGCGGCAAGCTGCAGACTAGAGGCACGTCATGAGTAGGGGGAAGCGTGTGGTGGAAGGCCCAACTCGGTGAAGGCGAAGAAGCGCGACACCTGACAGCACTGCACCCCGTAATGAGGGAGGAAAGCAACAAAGTAGTTTGAAGCACACACACACGCACTAGTTAAACGCGCTAAATACGGGAAAGCATTTACGCAAATATATCGTGGAAAAAGTACGTGCGTACGAGAAGAAGAAAAAAAAATCGATGGGATGGTGCAGGCACGGCATGCCGCACTGTCACAGACATGACCGCGCTGCAGCGTTAGGAGACATAATCACAACCAATGCAAGATTAAAGAGACAACGAGCATTTGCAGAAAAAGAAAAAGTTATACAGCAGTACCTAGACCCTGGCACACATGCGCACTTATGCGTGCGTGCACTTATGGATCCCATGTGTCTTGTGTCACTGGCAAGACGGCTTGAATGCCCATCATCTCGAGGCTCTGGAAGCTTGTGCCTGGGGAGGGGGTGGGGAAGGGAGTCTACTGCGGAGGTGTTCTCCCTTGTTTTTTTTTTACAACAAGGCATACTGCGTCTGCATCTCGTGGGGCCACACGCCGCACTGTACCTCGCCGATGTGTTTCTTTCGGAGCATGAACATGACTGTGCGACTCTGGCCAATACCACCGCCAATGGTATAAGGCAGGTCGCCGTTCAGCAGGCACTGATGCCACTGGCACTGAAGGCGTTCGCTGTTGCCGGTGATCTCCAGCTGGCGGAGCAGCGCCTCCTTGTCAACACGGATGCCCATGCTGCTCAGTTCGAGCACATCATCGAGAACTGGGTTGTACACCAGGATGTCGCCGTTCAGGCCCTGCAGGGATAGTATTTCCTTCATCAAGGGCTCCTCGCCGTCGTCAACCGGAAAGCCGACTTTGGAAGAGTCTACCGACACTGGCGACGACCAGTCATCGTAGTCCGGAGAACGCACGTCGTGGTGAATGCCGTTGCTCAGCTTACAGCCGATACCAATCACGAAAACCGCTCCAAACTTCTTGGCGACCTCACGCTCGCGGGACTTCGGGTCCAGCTCTGGGTAGCGCCTCAGCAGCTGCTCGGCGTGCACGAACTTGATCGACTCCGGCAGAATGGGGGTAATGTCCGGAAACTCTGAGCATAGGCGCCTCTCCGTCTCGCGCAGCATCGTGTAGAGAGAGAGAACGGTGGCCTGCAGGTATTCGAGGCAGCGGTCTGCCGGCGCTATCACGCGCTCCCAATCCCACTGGTCGACGTAAACGGAATGGACGTTGTCCAGGGTGTCCTCGACACGAAGGGCGTGCATGTTGGTGAAGATTCCCTTGCCGACGGGGAACTTGTGATGGCCGAGGATCATGCGCTTCCACTTAGCAAGCGAATGCACAATCTCATAACTCTCCCCCGGGATCTCTTTCACGTGCACCCGCACTGCCGTCTCTTCACCCGTGAGGTTGTCCTGTATCCCATCGCCGATACGGGCGAGTATGGGACACTCCACCTGGATCAGGTTCAAGGCGTTGGCGAGCTCCTCAGCCAAGATCGTTTTTACCCTCAAAATCCTGGTCTGGAGATCTATGTACGCCTGCGGATCGGACGACATGGCTGGCAGCGAAAGGGAGTGAAGGGAGGCTGTCGAACACGCGGACTTGACGACGCAGAAGAGTAAGGTGTGTTAGGCTGAATGTGACTGTGAATGAAATCCTAAAGGTGTGTCTGCATGCTCGTGGCGGTGACGGCGATGTGTGTAAGCACAGCAGTACGAAAGAAGGCGAAGCAATAACAAAATGAACACAAAATAGATGAGGGGGAAGGAAAAGGGGGGAGAGAAGAGAGCGCGGGTGGGGGGGTGGAGGGGGAGTGTTTGAGACTCTTCCACCCACTCTGCCCATTTGCGCGCATGGCACCACACCTGCCGTGCCCACCATCCGCATCCGAAGCACCAGGAGGTTTGGCCCTGTGAAGCTGATCAGAGCGTGCGTCTCTCACTCACTCGGGAGCGGTCCTCCGCAAAAAAACAGAAATCGCCGCCAGGTGGATGGAAAAGGGAAAGACGGCGTATAGAGGGAGAAGGGAGGGGCTCGACAGCGCTGACTGTGTCGCCTTTCTCTCTCACCCGCTCACAGCCCTTCTCATGATATTCTCCTATCGAATGGACATGCGTCCTTCGTTCGCCCTATAGCATTGTTAAGAATACCATTCCGAGTGACAACGTAAAAGAGGGAGGGAGGGCGTTAGGAAAGAACGCGCAGCACTGGGATGTGAAAGGAACAGAAACCCAACCAACAAGCAAACGCGTGCAAAGAGAGACTGCACATGTCTGCGTGCGCCCAGGTGGTGGTGCTGTGTGTGTGTGTGTGTGTGGCCGGGGAGGAAGAAGACACTGTTGATGATAGCCGGATTAGAGTGCTTCTGGGGCGGCCCCACCGCGTGCTGAATTGCGCTCGATCTCGTTCGCTGTGTGAAGCACCTGCTGCAGGAAGGAGAGGGCCTCCGTCATCGGGGCAATGTTCTCCTCTAGGCTGCTGTTGGGGCGCAGCTTCCAGTGAATCGTCGACCCGCGCGAGCGGAAAAACGTAAGCTTTGAGGTCGGCTTCAGAACCTCCGCCATCTCAGCTGGAGTTAGGTGCAGTGCATCACGCGCTCCGTGACCACTGCTACGACCGGCAGCCCGCCGGGCTGCAGTGAGGCTGCGCATAAAGTTGTTGTTGCTGGGGTTCTGCATTGCCGCTACTTTGATGGGGCCATAGGTTGCCACCTTCTCCTTTAGCTGGCGCGCCGCGGCAAAGTTTTCGATGAAGAGGGATGTCGTGTTGTCCACGAGAAGGTCTGTCCCCTCTGGCTTCACGCGTGACGTGTGCTCGACCACGATGCTTTCCACATTAAGATCCTCTGCGGCGTAATCGACCTCACAGACGTTTGTCAGGTCCATGCGCTCGTACATGGCTGTGGAGCCGTGGATGAGGTAGTTGTGCTCAGCCAGCGACAGTTCTTCCAGAATCGCATTGGCGAGAGGCGCCGCCGGGATGTTGTCTTGCTGTTTCCAGCGGCGGTAGGCGCGGAACTCCACCTCGAAGGGATACGCAACAGTCTTGTTACGCGCCAGATCATCCTCGTCATCGTCTACGGGAGCCTTGTAGGAGCTCTTCGCTTCCTCTGCCGCCGGCGAGATCGTCTCCGCACCTCCCTCGTCCGCAGCGTCTGCCTCCTTCGCCCCTAGAGCACTCTTATTTTCAAAAGGGCGGTCAGGGTCCATGTCGATGCCGACAGGAGCCGGCCCCACCCGCACCCTGTTTGCCGCGGGCACCTGCGACAGCGGAGGTGCCTCTGCCGAAGCTGCCGAAGCGCTTCCTGCCCCGATAGCAGGCGCAGCTGCAGCACTCGGGCTGGCGATTGCCGCACCAGGAGCGTCAGTGATGCCGATACAGTTGTCCTCGGCCGACACTGCCTGCACTTCGTTCTTGCGGCGAACAAACGTCTCGTCGAGAGAGAAGACGCACCAGTTGAAGGTGACGCCTGGATTCTCGACATCGAGGAGACGGAACTGGTCTACATCGCTGTCCCACACCGCCCGCGCAATTGAACGACTTTGACGCTCGTTTGAGAAGAAGTTGATCTTCACCGTCGTCGAGCTGGACGGGAAGTGCAACGAACCGCTCTCCATGTCCACTGCCCGCGACACGCAGGCGGGGCAGTCCTTGATGAAATACAGCTGCATCGACTCCGTGTTCATGCGCTCGACAAACTCACCGAAGGTGGCGTGCTTCAGCGGGGTGGAGTAGGAACCCTGGCGGGCGAGGCAGCAGTAGGCAGCACCGAGGTTTATCTTCACCGACACGTTCTGCGTGCGGAGATCCTCGAGGCTGAGCAAGAAACGAAATTCGCGCAGGAAGTAGTCGCGCAGTGAAGCGAAGCGCTTCGCCGTCAATACCGGGCTGTTGGCGAGACCCGTCTCATACATGACGGTGGTTCCTGTGCCTGCCTGCTGCACCGTGAGGGGTACCACCTCGTCGTCGTTATCAAAGTAATGGTCCACATCCTCGCCCTCCGCCTCGGCGCCCTTTGAGTGGTGGTCAAGGCTTCCAGCATGCTGTTTCACTTGCTGCGCAGCAGCCTCAGTGGGGGTCGCAGCAGGGGCTGGTACAACGGGGTCCGCATGTATTGCAGCGGTGAGTGCGTTGCTACCACCATGATTGCTACCAGTTGTAGCAGGCGTTTGGACGACGTTAGAAGATAAAGCAAGCGGAGATGCAAGGTCGCGAGGGCTCCCGTCGCCTAGAGGAGTTGGGGCGGTAATCGCCTTTATCCGTTCATCCTCGTCATCGCCATCGCTGTCACTTTCTGGAATCGGCACCGCTGCGGCGGCGCGCTCGATAGCACCTGCTGCCTCTGCCAGAGCCGTGAACTTGCGCTGTCGCACCTCCTGGCGCGCCTCGTTGTCGTCGCCCTCATAGGAGGAAGAGGAAGAGAACGGGATAATTTCCTCCACATCGAAGCCTGCAGCAGCGTGCGTCTGATTCTGAAAGGCACGCTCTGCAGCCGTCTGCGTGGAGTCCATCGTCTGCGGACGTGGAGTGCACCCGGTGAGCGTGCTCACGGCGGCTGCAGGCGTGGCAGATGCCGTGTCGCGGCCTTGCGCTCCCCCTTTCGTCGTCCTTGCCACGCCGTCGTCACGCTTTTCTTCCATGATAACAGCAGCAGAGGCTTCCTCGCCGTCTTTGCCCATGCCATTGGTGTCGTCGACGGCGCTCACCGCACGGCTAGCCACAGCAGTGTCATCCTGCCCGGGCGGCTGCTCCTCCTCGTCGGCGCTATCCGTACATTGTTCTTCCCCCGGCTGCTCCTCATCTAGGTCCTCCTCATCTAGGAGCCCGTGCGCCACGCGCCACTGCAACGTTCCGCGTCTCGGTTTGCCGATGGACAAGTTTACCAGGCGAATCAGCTTGTTCTGCAGCTTGAACGGCTTGGCGCCCTTGTGACCAAAGAGCTTCAGCGTCACTTGGCGAGTGGTATTCTGCAGGTCGCCGACGATCACACAGTAGCGCCGCCGCTTCTCACCACGGAAAAGAAGCTGGCGCGCAGTGTCGTTTGCGTTGCTCTCAAAAATGCCAAAGTGTATGCGGGGTGCAGCTGCGCGAGCCTCCGCCGCTGCTGCCAGTCGATCAGTCACAGACATAGGATTGCCAGTGCCCGCGACAGCGGCGGCGCTGCTCACCACTTGCCCTATCATCATGTTGAGAGGGATGTCTTTGCCCTTCTTCAGGTGTGCGAACTGCGCCGCGATCTCCTCCTCCTCCGTCACCGGCTTGGTAGCCTTCGATCCCAGCGTTGACGATGGCAGTACAACATGTGTGGTGGCTGAAGTGAAGATGGTACTCGCTTCCTCGGCACGCCCGAGGGCAGCGGCGGCAGCCGCTGCTGCCGTCGATCCAGAGGCATACTGTCGCTCCATCTCTTCAGTGCGAAGTTGGTGCTTGAAGGTGCCACGGCCACGACGCACTACCGGCGCTGGTGGCTTCGCCGTTGCGGTCGACTGTTGAGAAGCCACAACAGATGTTGTCACAGCTGGTGGCGGCACAGTGTTTCCTGTTCCAGTGGCGGTCCCCACCCCGGCCACTGCAGCAGAGGAGGTGAGGTGAGACATAGGGGCAATTAGATGTCTGTCGTTGCACAGGCAGCTACTGTGTTTGTAGGCGCAGATGTGTATCTTTCTGCTTGCGTGTGTATTAGTGTTAGCGGAAAGGTGCAAACTCCTCTAGGGCTTTCAGGGACATGCGCAGACGCACCGATGATGATGGGGTGGAGGAGGAGAAGCGAAGAGGATGAAGACGGAAAAGGTAGAGCAGGGTGGGGTGCTGCGCAGTGAGTTGTCGGTGTATCGATTTCACTTTCAGCCGGTCTCTGGCGCCGTTGTTCATTTCGTGCCAGCCATCATTCAACATAAATTCACAATGTCGTCAACGAAAAACAACGTAAACACCTACATGAGAGCAAGTGCTGCGCCCCGCACACAGCAAGTCGAGGACGATGATACGCGACGAAACATGCAGAGGCGGCAGAGCGCAGGAGAAGCCCCATTGTCGGTGGGGGCGCCGAGTTGCTCACGCGTGCTTGGCAGTCCGTTTGGTGTTCTTGTTCGCTTCGACGATTCTTTTGTCCTGCGCCCCACAGTGCTTAGTCAACGCGGCGACCGTACTTATCCACACGGTACGTCGTGGCCCCTACGTTACGCATCTTCAGCTTGTTCGACTTCACGTAGGTCCCGCTCCGACCCGCCTTCTGGCACGCCTCTTCCATCCTCTTGAGCGTGTGCGTCCACTCTTTTTCAGAGGGGTGCTTCACCGTCTTCGAAATGGTGCCAGACTTGTTCGCTGTCGGTGGCGAAAGGGTGATGCTGGCTTCCCGATCGTTAGCGACAATGCTGGAAAAGTGGTGGAAGATGTGCTGCTCCTCGGCATATTTTTTCAGCGCGTTGCACATCTCACGAAGCTTATGCACGGCCGCCTCCGGGCTCTGGAAATCGCGGATGGTCAATTTTACGGGGTGTCCCTTGCGGATGTCTTGGGCAATCTTCTTGCTGCGCCAGCCGACGAAGTGTGCATCGACCGCATCGCGAAAGGTATGATCAATCAGCTCCTTCGTTTTTCCCACGTACTGGCGGGGGTGGGAGGAGTGGCTGTCCCCGCTGCCGGCGTCCTGCACCTGCTGCTCCTGCTTCTGCGCTACCACAGCAGCATCTGTTGCCGGGATGCCGGTGAACCCACTCACGAGGTCCATCTCACGCTGGACGAGCTTCCACACCCATGGCTGTTCCCGGCGGATACGGCAGTAGGCGAGGTCGTCGCCGCGGGCGCCCATTTGAACAAGATTCATGTTGCGCAGCTGCGCTTGCTTCAGTGCATCCTTGATGTCCATTGGGCTCAGGTGCACGCGCTCCTCGACACCAGTGTCGGGGTTCTCGATGTGGGTGATCTGCACTTTGGTGTTCAGGATGAGTGTGTCCACAGGATGCTGATTCAGGTAGCTGCGGATTTTCGCAAGCGCCTCTGAGGATGCGTTGGGCGGGGCTAGCTCCTCCACAATGGACTCCAAGCTCTTCTTCGCGGTCTCGACAGCCGCATCGTGCCGCACGCTAGTCATGGGGTCGAACTCGAATGCAAACGGATCCTCTCCGTCGCCTCCAGCACGTATCTCGGGTGTCAACAGCCGCGCGGAGGCAGACAGGCGCCGACAGCTCACACACAAAAGAGTGTGCGCATGGACTCCATTGCGGTTGTTGCTAAAGACAGCACTAGAAATGGAAAGCCTGCTTCCGGTGCGTGTAAAAACTGGATGGCACACGGCTGCTGCTATTGGAATGCAACTGCGTGAGCTCACGGGCCACACAGAGCGCACGGCGCAGAGGGAAGGTAGGGAAGTCCGGCGCATTGGATGCTGTGGGGCAAGACAAGTGAACGCACGCAGGGAGGGGTGTAGATGAACCCTGTTCGTGCAGCTGCACACCGGTTAGCGCCCCGCTGCTCTCCGTATGATACGCTCGGATCGCGATATGCGCGAAGAATGCGTTCTTGCCTGCGTGGAAGGGCCCGCCACCTCCCTCCGGGTGTACGTATATGATGGATAGGCAGATCGCTGACGGGGTTGATGATCGACGTCGCCGTCCTGCTCTCGACGTGCAGGACAGCCGGGTTACTCCAAGAGCGGGGAGATGGGGGAGAAAAAAAGGAGGGCCGTAAGTAGACATAGGGGAAGGCTTCTCACCAGGCGCGACTGAGCTACAGAGCGAGTGAGAGCAGGGGATACGGAACGTGTGAAGAGACGTGGAGCGGGGGGTGGGTGGAGTGAACAAGGCAGAGTTGCGATTTTTTTTTACATCTCTGTCGCCGCGCTTCCGGACACCTACCGCATCGCGTGCACGCGCACCCCCCCCCCACACACACACGTTGCCTGAACCTCAGAGAGCTACGCCGTCCATCGCCGCCCTCCCCATGTCGCTCCTGATCTCTCTGAAAGAAAGGTTCCCCCCTCCTTTCGCGCTTACACGTCGTTAGGGCTACTGCTTGCGTACACACATTTCTCTCCGCTATTGGTGAGATGAGATGAAAGACGGAGGAGGAGGAGGAGGAGGAGAGCTCCCTACTTAGCGCGGGCCAAAACCCTACAAAAGCGGAGAGCTGCAGCGATGCGCTCAGGGGCTCCCTCCCCTCCGCCTCGCACCTTCTTACACCATGTAGGACATGAAGCAGGGAAGCGGAGAAACAGAGACGAAGGCCAGAGCGGCCACACACGCACACCCACCCACACACACGCACACAGGCAAGGCAGCGACAGAGGGAGGCAGACACGAAATCAGCGCCCTATCGCTCTGTGGAAGCCTGTGGATGGAGAAAAGAGGCACAGTGCCGTGGAAGCTCCCTTTCCCCTCCTCTCCACTCTGAACCACCACTGCAGGCACACGCGCATGCACGCGAAATATGTCGATCACAGGACTTGGAACTGCATGCTGACTCCGTAGTGGTCAGACGGGAACAGATACGCTGGAGCTTCTTGATTGCCGTTTTCTTCATTGATGCTCCGCGTTCCTACTAGATGAGCCTCCACTGGCTTGAGCACGCCTCGGGCAGGGCTCGAGGTTGTAGCGGCACCTGTCCGGAGGAACACCTTGTCAGAGCGGCCGAAGAAGATCTCTTCAATCTTCAGCTTGCAGAAGGTGTTTGACTCGTCCATAGTTTTCCCGTAGTCGCCGGGATGAATGATCGGCCAGCACTCCACGTACCTCGACTCGGACGGCATGACGAACTCGTTGCTCGGCCAGTCGTTGAAGTCACCCATCACCACCGTGTCACCTTGAAGCTGCCGCGTCAGAGCAAGGCGCAGAGCTTGATCCTGGCCCGTGCGGGCCACCTCGTTCACCTTTACAAATGGTGCCAGCAAGTGCATGGAACAGACGTTTACCATCCACTGCGGCGCTGTCAGCTTTCTTCTGACACTCCTTGCAGCGGAGCTGCCACCCTCGGTGCGACTGATGTCGGCGTGGGTGGCGCCTGCACTCAAATCCAGCGTAGCCACAGGCATGAGGGACACGTGTCCTGACCATGCTGGCACATTCAGGTGTTTCAGCTGCTGCAGTGGCCACCGCCCGCCGCGGCGCACAAGTAGCAGAACGCCCCACGGATCCAAGATGGGGCTCTGCGGACTGCAAGACATGATGTAACGCTCGCGACACCACGGCTGCGCCGCGAGATACTCAGCAAAGGGCCGCTCCACTTCCTGCATCCCCACCACATCGGCGTCTTCAGCCTCGATGAGCTTTGCCAGCACTGGGTATCGCTTCACGCTGCACCAGTCGATGCCTGGCATACCGAGTGGGGTAGGTTGGTTGCTGTAACGATCGAACATGACGTTCCATGTGAGCACCTTCAGCACGGGCACCTCGGCCACATCCGCGGAAGAAACAGCCGTGGCCGCCATACATGATGACGATGGCCCGTCGGCATGCGTATGCTCCTGCTGTTCCCTCATCTGCTCCGACGCTGACAAAGCAGCGAAGCGACGTGGCTGCGAGGTCCACATCTCTAATTCGGCGTCAAATACCACGGCGCCTTCCTTCGGCGCTTCCTGCTCTATGCCCATGCCTGGCAGCAAGCTGCGTGCGTGACGGACACCCTGCTGCCGTGAGACCACACCCAAGTCCACGTATCGCATGGACCACACCTTGCTCTTTTCGTTTTGGATCCAGTGGTAAGACGGCGCCAGGCACAGAGATGGGTGCAGCCGATCAGTCGTTGCGTACGCGAAGAAGTGCTGCAGTGATCTGCGAAGCTCAGGGAGGTTTGCCTGCACACACGTAAGCGCCCGCGGCAGCTCTGACCGTAGCGCCGGCGTTACCCCGGGCACGTAATCCAGTAGTAGCGGATCAAGGATACCCGAATTCGGGGTGCTAAGAATGGTGAACTCGGCTGCCGTCAACGGCTGAGTGGAAGACCAGAAAGGGTAGTACGCTGTGGTGCCGGGGGCAGCGGGGTCATTCGATGACGACGCACCGCTGACATTGGAAGCCCTCGTAGCGTGTGAAGCACACTTCGAGATGCTGTCGCTCAGCTCCACGCCTGTGTCACTTGCAAAAGCATAGCGCCCCCCGCGTTGGAGACAGTGGAGCAGAAAGCGGATCCAGTTCCCCACGACAATCACGCTGGCGCGGGAACCCGCAGCGCCGCTGGGGCCAATACTGCCCATTCGCACTTCCGCCTCCATGTACGCCGGCACACGGAACCGATCGAGCATCTCGCCGTGGCAGAAAACGTGATGAGAGTTCAGCAGGTGGCTAAGATAGCTACCGTACAACATGTCCGATACGCGAGAGTCACGCATCTGCTCCTCTGCTGAGCTGCCGCCTGAGCAAGAGACCGGCACGGAGAAGGTCGTCAGTGGCGCTGCGTGTGGACTCTCACCTTTTTCCGGCACGGGGAGCGCCGCCAGCGATTGTGTTGTTGCTGCCATATCCTTTTCCGCCACAAACAGTAGGTAGAGCGCCTGTACGTCAAGCACCAGGGTGCCGTTCGGCTGCTCGCGGATGAGTTGAAAGGTTGGTCTCCCAGCTGCCGGGTCTGCAGCAACTGCGGCTTCGCGGCGCCGAGTGTGGTATGTCTCCATGAGAACCACAAAGTTCGAGCCAGACAGCGGCGAGAGGTTTGTGGTGGAGCAGCCATGGCACAGCAGATAAAGCAGCAGCGCATCGGTCCGCGCTGCTGTGATGACAGATGCATCGCCAGTCAACAGAGTGTCGCCGAGCTCGAGCCACGTCAGGGAGTCGCTGAGCGTCATGTGGCGCAGGTCGGACGATCCATGTAAGATGCTTGTGCCTTGAAAAAACGGCGTGAGGGCGAGCATATTCATCCACAGCTCCCCTGCCCCAATGAGACACATAGACTTGGAGATGTGCTGCTCCCCGTCGCGGCAAGCCAAGTCAAGAGCCCACGCCGTCACCTTTCGCTCCACCGGGCCCTCCACGTTGACACCAGAAACAACCACCTCGCTAGGAATCAGCCCGCGCCCCCACGGCATTGTCTTGACTATGCGATCCTCCACCGCACGCATCAAAGTACCACCGGGGAGGCGCTGAGTTTGCATGTCAAGTCGCCGTGTTGACAGCGTGGTGCGAAGCTTGTACGCCTTCGCAAACGTGTCTGGGCCGTCAAAAGCGAGGAGAAGAGAGTGACGGCACACAATGCGGCGGAGTATCTGCATGATGGAGTTAGAGACATGTCGCGAAGCCTCTTTATTGCGACGCTGCTCCGTGGACAGGCTCTTGGTGATGCGTATAGCACCGCCGACAAAGGCGTTCACGTCAATCGCGACGTAGTCATACTCAACCGGCTTCTTCGTGATGAGGAGTTGGTAGACATCCGCTAGCCGCGTCCCTTTCTGAAAGGAAGTGAGACGACATGCGCTACGCGCTAGCACGCCCCGCATTGAGAAAAAGCGGCGGGGAAAAGAGGAGTGGAGATCAGCAGAGGCTTTGTAGGTTGGTGTCTCTGCGCTGTGAATGTGTGTGCCCCGAGGTCTGCCAAGTGATGCTTACTCGAAAGTGCGGGTGGGCGGGTAGCTGATCGACTACGCTGTACCTCGCATTGCTTTCCAGTGGTGTCCTCTCGTTCGCTCTACCTCTCCTGCGTGTCGGTACTGAGCACAAAAGCAGGCGCCCACACGCACGCGCAAGAACGCCCCTTCTCGGTGAAAAACGTGCGGCACTGAGTTGTGCGTGCGCGGTACCGAAAGGGCACAGGAAGAGGAGCGGAACAAGATGCATAGATATGTAGAGAAGGAGGTAGAGAAGAAAAGTAAGAGAGGAAGGAGAGGCGCGGTGGATGTTACAGGTTGGCTCTGCTCGCCTCCCCAGCTGGTTGGCGCAGTGCATGACGGCAATCCATTTGGTATGCGCTCCTCCCCCTCGCTCCCTCACTTGCTGGTCCTTCCCATCTCGCCACGGCAGCTAACCGTGCCATAAGCGATGAGGTACACGGGAGGAGGGGGAGGAGGAGGCTCTCCCCAAGCAACGAAAAAAAGTGCACTGCTGTTAAAGCCACTGCTCGAATTCTGATCGTACTCCAGCGGCTACCCTTCGGCAGCAGTGTCCCCCAATGCACCACCGCATTGATCATGCGGCTCCCCATTTCTTAGGTGTTCATAACCGAAAAGCATCGGGTTGGAAGAAGGGGTGTCGAGGAGTGCACGCGTGCATGTACACATGGAGGCGTGTGTGCGTGCCTGCCCTCGAGACGCTTTTACGGGAAGGAGGGAGCAGGTAGTGCGTCTGGTCAGCTTTTTCTTCAACGGCACCTTTTCTCTGTTTCTGGTTTCGTCACCCGCCTTCACGCACTTCGGTCTCGCCATACAGATGGTCAGGGCGCACAATGCCCACTGAAGTGCACCCACACAACCACAGTGGGGGCGGTGGGGAGGGGCTCTATGCAGTGGCACCTCCCCGGATCCCTCCCCTTCTGCCAATTGTGTAATAGTTCCAGCGAGCGAGGCAATTTCAAAATGCACCGCGCCGGTGGCCCGCACCTCCGCGCGCTGGGGCAACAGACAATGGAAGTGAGGTCACCTCTGCGCCAGTAGTGCTGCGCGGCCATGCGTTCTCGAGATGGTGTGTGTGTGGGGGGGGGGGGAACCGCTTCGTGACGAAGTCCGCCCCCCCCCCCACACACACATACACCTCCACGGCGTCCGAGGACGTCTTCGTAAGATATCCAAAGCTCCCAGCTGTGCCATGCCACACACGGCAAACGTACACGTCGCCTGCTCTTCACAGGTGCTAGCGTGAGCCACGTCGCCGCTCGCGTGATTGGAGACCCCAGCACCCGCTTCTGATCTGGTGCCTTGGATATCTGCGCCGTGATCCACTCACCGATACCGCACGTAGACGCAGTCCTTCAGGCAGTGCGAATGCTACCACCACCTCCCCCATGGTGTCGTAGGGGTACTCGAACGGCGGCGGCACCGTGCCACCTGCGGCTGCCGTAGCTTGCCGATGGAGAGAATGCACCCACCCCGCAGTAGCGATGTTTTCTGGCAGACCCTTACAGACGCGGACGGCGGGTTAGAGACCCTGTATAGCACGGCGGTACATGGGCACTCAGCGCGTCCTTGACGTGCCTGCACATATCCGAGCCTTCAGGGTGTAGACGCGAAAGAGCAAGCAATGGGACGAAGACGGCAGGTGAGTCACTATCACTACTACTGCTAGCACGACACACATCATTACACAGCTCAATCACGAGGATGTGGTGGCGGTGGGTGGATCCGCGTAGCGTACAGCACCGCATTGTTCTTGTAGCACTACGCCCTCGGCCGCGTCCGCCTCGCGGATGACTAACTCTTTCTGCCCCTCTGTTGGCGCCGCTCCCGACGCATCCAACACATTCTTTCCATCGCCATCGTCGGATACCGTGTGCGTTTTCTCGCCCCCCTCATCTCCGGCACCGGCATCGGTGCCAGCCGGCGTCTGCTGTGCTGGCTGCTTAGAGGTTTTCCTTCCTGCACTGCCATCCGCAGCGGACGAGGAGTTCTTCAGCAAGTCGAAGAACGTGCGCTCGCTCGTGTACTGCAGCAGGAACCGTGAAAGCCGCTTCCCCGCAACGCTGGTGGCCAACTGTGTCACCTCCAGTGGGTGCACCATCTTTGGAAACGCCACAGCGGCAGCGGTAGTTGGGGTCGGACCGCCAACGGCGCTCCCGAGACTTCCTTTTGTGTTTGATCTGTTGATGATGACATCGCCGTCCTCGTCACGGTCCTTTGCGCGTGCAGACCCGGTCTCCTCCTCCCCTCCGTCCTCGTCGTCGTCGGATTGCTTACCGTCCTCGCCGCTAGCGCCGCCACCCGAAGCCCCACCGTGGCCTCTTCCCCGGCGATTTGCCCCGGCCGCTGCCATGCGCTTTGCTGGCACAAATGCGAGCGGCACCGCTGCGACCGCCGCCGGCAGCACTGAACCATCTCCGTATTGTACCTTCCAGTTCTCCTGCAGTAAGTGGGCCGCCTTGTGGTGTTCGCGAGGGGTGAGCGGGGGGCGCAGCGGAGGGTATGTGTACGCCGGCTCCTCGACCGGAGCGGGTGGTGATTTCACTACGACTGCAGCAGGAGAGGCAACGGCGGTGCCATCCCTCATGACCGTCGTGCCCTCCACCACTGACTCCGAAGACGGTGCTGCGGCAGCAGCTCCATCCTTCGTCTTGCGTGCGCGACGAGCTCGAGCAGGCTTCTCCGTCGTGCCCATCTCGAACGCATCGGCATCGTCCCCAGATGCCCTCTTAGCCTCACCCTCATTACGCAGCCGCTTCTGACGAAGCTTCTTGGCAGCCCCCGCCCCTTTCACGGCATCGACAGCACTGCCGTCGTCTTCTGCTCCGGCCACGGCCATCGTCGTCCCCTCACTGCCTGCCGCTGCATGAACTCCTGGGAGGTGCTTTGAAACCAGTCGCCGAGATTTTCGGGCTGCACCCGGTAGGTGGACCTCTCCTCGCTGTCGGTTCTCGCGTTGCACCGCCCCTATGTGCGGCTGGCCGGTCACTGGACAAAATGCTGTCGTGAGTCCACAGACAGTGCAAGGCGGAGGCACGTGCGGCTTTCCCGTGGTGGAGCAGAACGGCGTGTCGCCCAAACCGCAGTCCGGACACACCACCGTTACGAGCACCGGTGTTGGCGCCACTGCCGGTGCACGCACAGTCTCCGAAGGTTTCTTGCTGGACGTGCGCCGCCGCTTTGCCGGGGCAGCAGCCGTGATCTCTGCCGTCTCTTCAGTGATCGCGGCGGTAGGCTCAGGCGTAGCAGCAGCCTTGTTGGGCCCCTTCGATCTGTGTGTCCGCTGCCTCTTCTCTGGGATTATCGCCGCTCCATCTGTCAAGGACGAGCTGCTAATGATGACTGTTGTGCCCACATCCACCGTGGATGTTGCCGGCGATCCATCTTTGTCCACCGAAGCGCGCCGGGTGGGAGTTGTTCGTCTCTTGCTCGACCGCGCACTACTGTGTGCCTTGGGAGATGATTTGGCGGAGCTCTTGGGAGTTGGCGAGATGGTGTGAAGGCGCTGTGTCTTTGCCTGGGGCTGGGACCCAGGAGGAGAGAGAAGGCTCGTGCTGTGTGCGTCAAGTTCCGCCGCGCCAGCTGCTTCAGTCGAGATCGCCGGTCCTGCAGAAGCAGCAGCGGCAGCGGCAGCGTCAAAGGCAGTCTGACCTCCCGGCAACGCTAACAGCTCGTCGTGGACATCTTTCAAGTGCAAGCCATACATTCGAATTCCGTTCACCTGCAACTTCGACTTGGAGTCCATTGGCACTGGCAGCTCGGCTTGCCGGCTAGGGAAGTCCTTCATTGCATCTTGCAGTGCTTTGCGCCAGGCGGTTGTGGCGGACTTGCTGTCTGTGTATATCTTTTCGGCAGGACTGTCGCTGCGGGTGATAGTGAAGGTAGGCTGCCCCTTAACCCAGTGGATCGCTGCCGTGAAGTACGGCTCGTCCAGAGGTACCGCCGAAGTAGTGGAGAGCGCCTTGTAGGTGAAAATGGGCTTTCCCGCTTGCGCTACGGGAAGCTGTGATGACGAGAAGACGGCGCGCTCCACTGTGTAGCCGTCCGGATATATGACCGGTTTTCCGAACATCACGCCATGGTGAGTAGAGGTTTGCATCACAGTACCGATGGAAGTAATATTCAGCATCTCTCTCACAACGCGCAGCGTTTCTTGCGGCGGAAAATTGACGTGCTTGTACAATGGCGCACGGTACACACTGTCTTCCGTGTCCGAGAAGCGTCCATGCAAAAACTGAGGGATCTGACGTCGGTGCGTGGCGGTTTTTCGACGCAGCTGTTTCAGCTTCTGTATGATGTTCTATGTGTATGTGTGTGCGTGTGTGTGTGTGTGTGTGTTGGCCGGAAATCCACCGAGACAGAAAACGTTAGCACTGTGGGTCTCCGTGATGCTGAGAAGAAGCGGGCGCACAAGGATCAAGCGAGTGAAGAGACATACAGAGAGTGAGCAAGAGAGAAACGGGCATGTACGCGTGCGCTTGGAGTCGAACGAAGACCCTGCAGGAGTGTAACCGTGGGCGTAAAGTGCCCAATATGCGTTTATGGCACACCTACACAGAGACTCCCCCTGCGTACAGAGAGTGAGAGCGAGACAGGAGCGCCGCGTGCTTGAAGGACTAGCGTGGGGAAGAGCCACACATATATGCAGCCAGAACCCTTTCCGCACGCTGCTTTGCTGCCTCACATCTCTGTTGGCCACCGCACTACCGCATCCGTGTTTTGCCCCTTCTTGCCACACCTCAACAAGAAGACAGGGAAAGATCGGAGCGTGTGCGTGACTGAGTACGGCGATCCGCACATCTCCCCCCCCCCCTCCCACGCTGCTGCACTCTCCCTGGCAGACAGCCGTGATGGGACCTCCTCAGTGGGCGCTGTTGGTTGCTTGGCGATTGCGAAATGATGAAATAAAGATGACCACGAGACAGAGTCCCCCTCCCTCCCTCCCTCCCCCCCCACACACACAAGACGGCGGCAGTGACGCGGTGCGGCAAAACATTGAGGAGGAGAGGCGGGTGGATGCGACAGGCAGACACATGTGCAGGTATGCGTGTCCATTTACCGCGTCACACGGTACAACCACCTCTGCTCACCATGAGTCGGTCGAAGTACGCGTACGATGTACGGTGGCCGGTTCTCGGGTCACGCACCTCAGACGCGTTTTCCCCATCCTCGCCCACCACCCCTCTTTCCAGTTCTCCTCACCAGACGACAGAGGCTGATCAGTGCAGTCCTTCGAGGACCTAGAAAAAGAGGGAGAGGGGCATGCGCGGGCATAAGCATGTGTGCACGAGTCGCTACTACCCACACCGCTGGCACTTGCGTGGGCTACACACCCGCAAGGACGCTACTGCATACATGCGCGTGAAGGGTGAAGATTGAACCAGTGCCTGTGGACCTCATGTGCGCGTCAGCGGCAATGTGCTGTGCCCTGTCCATGCAGCATCCACAGATCAGCTGCACACGAGCAAGCAGCTAGGTACACGCGCATGCACACACGCATGCACCCCCCAGGAGTGCATGACCTTACCGGTACGACTTGGTGAAGCGCGTGCGGGCAGAGTGGCGGCCCCACTTCTTCGGCTCGCAGCGGCGAGGATCGGCGATCAGCAAGAATTTGTCGTACGCCAGGAACTTGTCCTTCAGCGCGGCCTTCTCCACCTCGTTGTGGTACTTCTGAAAGAATGCAATGAGGCCCTTCGCGATGGCCTGGCGCGCGGCGTACGCCTGCGACACCTGACCACCACCATGTACCGCCACGTCGATGCGCAGCCGCGAGTAGTACTTGGATCCCACCACAGTGATGGCCTCCATGATCTTCGCGCGCAGCGTATCGGGCAAGATCTGCTGCAGCGGCACACCGTTCACCTTGATGTTGCACTGGGCAGCCTTCGTGACCGTGGCCACGGCGATTGCCGTCTTCTTCTTGCCGAAGGTCTGCACCTGCTTCAGCGCGTAGCTCTTGTCAGCGGGCATGATAGGCCTTAAACGAAAAATATCTGAGGAGGAGGTGCGCGAGAGGATGTATAGACACATGTACGTTTTGGGGAATTGTGTGAAGGAGCGCACCGCGCAGGGGATGCAGAGAAAGGCAAAGAGAAAATACGTGGCCAGGTAAATCGATGGTGGAAAGGGGGGGAGGGAGAGCAGCGAACGCAGAAATTCTACATGCGGATCAGCAGTCCACAGCATGAAATAAGCACCAGTAGAGCGTGAGAAGAGGAGCCCAGGCTACGTTGCATGAGGGTAGGGCGTGCAGCCTCCCCCCCCCCCACGCAGCCCGTGGCAGTAACTATAGGGAAGCGAGGAAGTCGGAGAGGTGCCGAGCGCTGAGGCGGCGAAACACTGCGAGTCCTCAACAACATGATCAATGAGGATCGAGTGTGGCCGCGCACCACCGCAGTTAAACTCCCATGACTCACACCCTCTTTCTCTGCATGCCTCCTCCACCACCGCGTCCCCGTACTTTCATTCGCCGCACACCGCGACACAGCTGCCGCAAACACGAATGATAGTAAAAGGGATGATGCATGCTGCATGGAGTTACCGACGCCTCGGTCAGTGCGCGCATAAGCATGTGCGCGTGCGCTTGTGTGGACTCGATGATGTGTTTGTCTGGGAAACCAAAATGACGTCAGGGAAAGGAAAATAAGGAAGAGCCCATATACGTAACAAACTGCCTGGCGGCCTGCGAATGTCACCCAGTGGATCGTCGGTGCGGAGATGGGATGCGTAGCGGTGCATCCGGATCACAGCTAGAAGACGCTGCGCCGAGGACGTACACCCGCGCTCGCGCACAGACGCATACGAACAGTAGCCACAATAACCGACATGCACGACTCCCGACATCCTAAGCAGCGCGTGGGGCGCATGTGTGCGCGTCAGCGGCAATGTGCTGTGCCCTGTCCATGCAGCATCCACAGATCAGCTGCACACGAGCAAGCAGCTAGGTACACGCGCATGCACACACGCATGCACCCCCCAGGAGTGCATGACCTTACCGGTACGACTTGGTGAAGCGCGTGCGGGCAGAGTGGCGGCCCCACTTCTTCGGCTCGCAGCGGCGAGGATCGGCGATCAGCAAGAATTTGTCGTACGCCAGGAACTTGTCCTTCAGCGCGGCCTTCTCCACCTCGTTGTGGTACTTCTGAAAGAATGCAATGAGGCCCTTCGCGATGGCCTGGCGCGCGGCGTACGCCTGCGACACCTGACCACCACCATGTACCGCCACGTCGATGCGCAGCCGCGAGTAGTACTTGGATCCCACCACAGTGATGGCCTCCATGATCTTCGCGCGCAGCGTATCGGGCAAGATCTGCTGCAGCGGCACACCGTTCACCTTGATGTTGCACTGGGCAGCCTTCGTGACCGTGGCCACGGCGATTGCCGTCTTCTTCTTGCCGAAGGTCTGCACCTGCTTCAGCGCGTAGCTCTTGTCAGCGGGCATGATAGTCGTACGTTTTCGCTCTAGACGGGGTGACTGCCAAACGAATGCGCACGCCCAGGAAGCAGTGGGCGAAGGAGGAGCAGTGAATGTTGGAGGCAGTTTATGTATGCGTGCGTCCGCAAGGAAATGGGCACGCAGGGGGCGTTGGATAGGCCGCACGGGCCACAGCAAAGACAGTCACAGGGCAGAGAGAGAGAGAAGAGAGGAGAGAAGAGGGGGAGGGGAATGAGACTAGAACGAAGTGAGGGGCTCGAGAGAAGCAGAAGGCGGTGGAGGGAACAGGTGCACGGCGTAGGAAGCACGGCAACTGCCACAGAACTGTTAGCAATACCGAAGGTCTCGGTAGGCGCTGTTACTGTCCGTATTTCTTTACCCTATGAGGTTGAAGCACCTCAGCAGCAGTGGTCGCTTCTGGAACATCGCGCTCCTCTACTCGCGCTTCCCCAACACAATTACACTGAGATGTTTGCACAACAGTCTTACGCATGTATGCCTGCACACATCTGTGTGAGCGAAGCGCATAAACAGCGTATCCAGAGCACCGCCGTGCATCTGCACAAATCGTCCATGCTTAGCCCTCCACAGCGCAGCGCGTCGTCGGCCAACACCTAGGCGGGAAAGAGGACGAAACCACAGGCACGCACGCACGCAGGGCGACTGTGTAAGAGTGCGAGCGAGAGTGAGAGACAGGCAGAACAGCTCGAACGCGGACTGGGGAGGGGGGAGGGCAGCACCTGCTTCGTACCAAACTAAAACGCCTTTTTTGTTTTTTCCACCCCTTCCCCCCTTCCCCACGCGGCAACGCACCACACGCACACTCCAAATACGCAGCAGTCGATCCCCGTTGGCCGCTCCACACTCCGCATCGGCCCCGTCATAGGGGGCGAAGCTGTTGCGAAGTCTGCGCATCATTCCCTACGTGCCACCTACGAGCCAGCCGGCTGAGCCGCGCAGAGCTACAGACCGGAGGAAAGAAAAAAAAAAAAAAAGAAATGCACACGTACACGAGAAACACAGAGGGGTATGCAGGGGCGGGTGGGCGATCTCCCCCGTCTCCTTTGCCCATAGAAGCCCCTCAATCGGTTAGAGTGCACTGGCGTTGTCTGCGCTCCATCTACCCCATTCGTACACCCTTCCCCTCTCTCTGTTCAACGAAACAGGTGAGCCGACATCTCCTTCTGTCGCTCCTGCATCAACCTCCCCTCCTCCTTTGCCTGCACCACTGCCTTCCGCTCCGCGGCGTCCATGGCAGCCTGCAGCTCTACCATATCTACCGCCGCCTCAGTGATGGCCATGGTTTGCAGGTCAATCGCCAGGTCTCTCTTCGCGATGTGCTCCGCCGACGGCGGATCGTCGACAGGGTAGTGCGTCTGCAGGGCCACCTTCATCTCGATCATCGTCATGGGCCTGAGCAAGTCCTTCAAGGGCACTGGTTCGCCCACTACTTCGCCCGCATCGACGGCAGCCTTCACCTCCGTCCATGAGCCCTGCTCACCTGGCGGCGCAGGCGGCTCATGCCACGCCCGTTCCTCGACCTGCGCCTGGAGGAACGAATTGCGAGCAGACTCGGCCACCTCGATATCTGCGTTCATCAGCGCTGGATGCCCTGCCTCGATAAGCTCCTGGGCGGCACTGGCGGCTTCTGGCAAGGGGGCACGGCGGCGCAGAATCTTGGGGGCTGCGACTGTGTTTGGCACCGCGCCACCAACTTTCTTCTCTGACTCTGTGATGCCTGGTGTCTTCTCCGTTGTGTTCTGGGCGGCGTGTTCTGTGCAGTCGTTGCTCGTCTCATTGCCATCCGCTTTCGTAACAGCCGTATCGGACACGCCGCGCAGCGTCCGCGCCAGTGTCTTGGAGAAGTCAATGGTGCCTGCCTTCGTCAGACCCGTCACGTTATCTGTTGTGAGTCCATCCAACTCGTCCAGCGTCGTCTGCAACTCCTTCACAACACGAAGCAACTCCTCCTCGTGGTCGTGAAAGTTGTGCACCATGTACTGCCAGAACTTCAGCTGCTCACTGAGTTGCAGAATCCGCTTTTCCTGCATGCCCTGCTTGCGATTTGAGTCGGCCGTGACGCGGCGCATGACGAAGTTCGCCTCGCTTTCGGCCCGCTCGAGCAGCAATCGACGTGCGCACGTGGCTTCAAACTCCACCAGCTCTTTCGCGTAGTTCGAGATCTCCTCGTCAGAGAGCCCCTTGGCACGACCGCGCCATCGCGTGCCAATCGCGTTAGGGTTTACGGTGCTCGTCATGAGCTTGAGATAACGCCACAGCCGGCAGACAACGCCGCCACCCTCGCGCAGTGATTGCACTGTGCCACTGACAAAGCGGGTGCTGGCAGTGAGCTCCGGAAAGCTGCCTTGAAGCATCCCACCGCGGATGCCAGCGCCAAGTGCCACGGCGTAGTCAGCCGGGCACGTGTCCTCCTGTACCACCTTCTTCCCAAAGTACTCTTCGAGCAGGTGTCGGATGGGCGGGTCACGGGTCATGGCGCCGACCAGCAGGATGTTGTCGATGTCTGCAGCCGTGTAGCCGGTGTGTTCAAACAGCTTCTCGATGCACTGCAGGCAGCGGACGCGCAGCGGGCGGGTGAGAGTGACGTACTCCTCATGCGTGAGCGTCGCCTCTAGCGGCACAATGTCGCGTAGTTTGTCGGAAAAGTGAAAGGCGCGGTTGTAGCCGTAGTAAGTTTCGGTGGAGTGGGTAAAGTGTATCTTTGCCTTCTCCGCTTCCAGGATCAAGTTTCGGAAGGCCGCGACGCCTTGGCCCACGTTGCCCTCCTCTTCTTCAATCGGCACGCGCCACTTACTCTCAAACTCCTTGGCGAAGTGTTGGGAGAGAACTGTGTCCCAGTCATTGCCTCCCAGCATGGGATCCCCATGTGTGGCGACAAGGTTGAACTTCTGCCGGTAGCGGTCGTGCTCCATGATTGCACAGTCGAGTGTGCCGCCGCCTAGGTCGAAGACGAGAGAGCGCACGTAGCGCTTGTTGCCGTATGCGTCCGCTTCCGCAGTAGGGGATGGGGACGCCGCAGTCACCGCCTCGGAGTTGCCATTGCTACTGCTAGTTTGCGCTGCAGAAGCGGTCGTAGCAGTGGGAGGTGAAGGTGGGGTGACCGCCGCACGTCGCTGCGCATGCTTCTCCTCATGCTTGAGCTTTTCCAGCACTGTGTACGCTAGGCACGCGGCCGACGGCTCGTCAATGATCTCCAGTACGTCAAAGCCCGCACAGAGGGCCGCGTCTTCGGTGGCCACCTTCTGTTGCGGTGTGAAGTACGCCGGCACGCTTACCACAGCCTGCTGCACTTCCTCGCCCAAGAACCTCTCAGCTTCGCTCTTCAGGTAGCGCAGGAACATGGCAATGATGTGCACGATTGTGTACGTGCGCCCCATGATCTCCACCGCCACCTCGCCCTTCTCATTCACCGTTAAAATGTTCGTCTTGGACAGGTTAGATTGCACACGGCCAAGCTCGCCGAAGCCTCGGCCGATGAGTCGCTTGCCGCTGCAGAGTGTCGCGCTGGCACTCGTGCGCGCACACGCACGTGCTTCCTCGCCGAACATGCGAATCTGGTGATTCTTGTCAAAGGTGATGGCTGTCGGGTACACCCACGACCCCGTTGGAGACGGGATAATCTTCGGCCGTTTCGTCATGGCGTCAATGTAGCAAATACAGCTGTTTGTGGTACCGAGGTCAATGCCGATGACCCTCCCGCTCCCCCGCTTCTCCCGGGTGTCCTCCTTGACGACGTAGTAGCGACTGCGCGTGTCTTCCTCGAGCTTGCGGCGTCTCTCGGATTCCATCTTGATTGCATTCTGGTAACTCACCGTCTTTCCCGGTCGGTTCGGCATGCCGGACGACGGCCCGGCCAAGCCGTTGGCACCGGGAACCCCCATCCCTGGTGGCAACCCCGGCATTCCACCCATGCTTGGGTTGCCTAGTTGCAGCAGTGCGGTGCTGCGACGAAAGACGTGACGGTGCATGATGCTGTATGGCTGCGTGCGTGCATGTGTAGGCTTCCCTAGTGTCTGCGCGCTCTCCCTCACACACGGTAAGAGGCAGTCCAATAAGTTAAGGTATCAAGAGGTTGTATGGCCGCTCCTTGGAGTGTAGGCTACAGCGGATGGGTCTTCGAGACAGCAAGCTGAGAAAGGGAAAACATGAAGCAACAACAAGATAAGCGACACGAACAGATATGTGACGGCACAGTGGGGTGGGCAGGAAACGATATAAAGAGCTCGGCGTCGTGTGAGAATTCTTTTGAGGAAGTGGCAACAGGCACTGAGTGCGCTCTTGGCAGACAGGAGCGGGGTGAGGGCAGCAGGGAAGAGTGCGACGGAAAGCCTTTGTTTGTAGGGATACAAGAGTGCGTCTGCGCACGCTGCGTTGTGTGCCTGACTGCCTGCTGACTGGTGTGCGCGCACGTGTGCGTGGTGAAGCGCCTCTCCATATGTCCGCACGTGCACGCACAAAGAAACACGAGAGAGAGAAGGCATGTGCAGAGGTGAGCATCAGAGAAATCTGTATGTTCGGACATGACTGCGCGTGGGTCCGCACTTGCAGCTAAGGAGATTGGGGACAGGGAAAGAGTCCTGAGAGGAAGTGCAGTGAGCGATGCGACATGAGTCAAGAGGCAGAGGAGTAGATGCCGAGTCACGAAATGGCACAGCGCACTCTTGCACACCCTCCAACCCATCCTCCATCCACTTTTCGTCGCTGCCCACCTCTCCTTCCTGAAACGGCAGACGCTCGCACCCCCACGTACGGGAGTCAGCATCTCCGTAAACATCTCCCTCCCCCTCCCTTGCACAAAGAGTCAGAGACAGCGCCAGCCTTCATACACACATGTGTGTATACGAAAGCTTCATGGCGCTTTCGCCACTGCTGGCTGACACAAAGCCTCAAGGTGCACACGCGCACAGGTGCGGGCATACATCGGCATGCGGTTCCCAGCACCAAGTGCTGTGGTATATTCGTTTTTTTTTCATTACGCATGTGTGTGTGTGTGTTGTGTGTGTAAAGATGTATACACGCATGCTGTGCAACGGCGCCGTTTTCAGTCAACGGTAGTTGGTTGCAAAGTCGGGGCCAAGATCGTCTCACCGATAAGTGTGAAGAGCAGACAAGGGTAGGCGCACGTGCCTATAGCGAATATCAGCGGTCTTCGTATGGGCAATCCGTATGATGCTGCGTTCTCGCGCTCGAGCCAGCAACAGCTGCCGTCTTCCCCCATCTTACTCGTCCTCGCTAATCTGAGTCACTGTGAGTGAGCCTGTACAGTCGCTTCTTCAGTCGAGTCTTGTGGCTTGACTCGATGTGCGGGTGCTGAGCGAGTATCGGCAGCAAGGTTTCCTCAATCAGTGGCAGCAGGAACACAAGACGGCCGTTGCCCATTTCCTCCAAGAGAAATTCGACCAGCCGAACCGCAAGGCGCAGAAAGCCAATGTCGAGAAGGCTGCGGAGCACATGTGGAACGCCCGACTCGTAGAAGTTGAAGGAGCTGTAAGTAGGAGGTGGCGGTGGGCGAGCACGTCGCACCTCAGCGCCGCTGTCCTTGACGCCATCGCCGTCGCCATGGCTGCACAGCCCTGCAGTTGTACTTGTGGTGAGCTGGGTAGCTGCGGCGACAGTGGTGGAGGTGCGGTAGAGCTCGAGCAGCTGGTACCTCTCCTGCCAGGCACGATGGCGGTCCAGAACACCACGCTCCTCCTCGTGCACGCGCCATCCAAAGAAGCGGAGCAGTACGACATAGCTGTAGTAAACGCGGTCCATCACTCCAGGTTCTCGGACAATGGCAAGATCGCTCTCCAATAGGGTGCGACGCAGCAGCAGCTCGTACAACTCGGAGGCAGAGCAGGAGCTCTCAGCAGGAGATGCTACACCTTCCTCGGAGACGGAAAAGCGTTGCTGCGCGTGTACGCTGCACTTGCCGCTGCTGCTGTCTCGTCCAGAACACGAGACGGTGGGGTCGTCAGTTACGCCCGCCTCGTCACCAAACAGGCAACAAGGGAAAAGCAACGGTAGCAGTATATGCCAGTGGAGGCGCAGAAACTCAAGCCCGTCAGAGGACGCTATCTGAACGGCGTAGCTCTCGTCCGCCACATCACCGATCCCGTTCATGGCTGCTGGGGGGAGAAGTGTTTGGTGAAGGCCCACCACCGATAGTGCCGAGCCACGAGACAGTGGGGAAGGCCTGCCGGAAGATTCCTCCGCTGGCGTCGTGGATGCCGAAGCAGAGACAGCCTTATTGCTGCTGCTACTGTCGGCACTTAACACGACGTCATCGAAGACGGGATCCGTTAGTTGAGTGAGACTCCACAAGCCGCGGTAGAAGCGAACGCTGGGGTGAAGCTCTGAAGTGTCCATTCGGCGCTGCCCGTCACCCTCCGCTGCCGCACCGGGAGTAAAAGACTCGCTGCAGTGCTGCGGCTGATGCACCTCCATACGCTGCGCAGTGTAGTGTGGAAAGCAGGGCGCAGAAGGGGGCAGAGACGGTCGTACGCAGAGAACTAGGGCGAGAGAAGAAGCGAGGGAGAGAAGCAGAGGATGTGAGGGTAGAAAGGAAGGATAGCAGGGCACCCGAAACACCGCAGGATCACAAGCCTGTACCCCCGTAGGAGGTGGTCAGCAGCAGAAAGCGTGTCTGTGCCTACGTGCGCGCCGGTGTCACAAGGAAAGAGTGGTGGAGAGGGGACGGAGAAGAGTGGGTCGGTGGAGGGACGCTACGAGGTGATAGGCAAAAGTTACTCATGCCCCACTCTCGCACAAGCTCATACACGCGCATGCGCACGTCGAAGAAGGTCACTGAAGTTGTACCTCCCGTGATCAAGGTATCTCAGCCATCGTGTACGCGCTGCAGGTTTGCGGCTGTCTCTGTCGGGCTCTCCTTGCAGAAAAAGGGAAACGATGGACTCTGTGGAATCTTATCAGATTAAGCGGAGATGCATGCGCATATAGGCAGAAGTGTGCGCGCGTGAAGAGATGCGGTCGCCACGAACATCAAGGCCTTGAAGGATGATGACGTGAGGTACAGGGGTGGGAGAACATGCTCCTGAGGGGGGGAGCAGAGGTGTGTAGCGGGGGAGAGACATCGTGAGAGAGGAGTGCGCAGTGTGCTTTATCGAGAAAAGCACGGAGGGGCTGACCGAGATGACGCGCTAGCGCTGCCCCAACTTCCCCCCCCCGCCCATTCAATCCTTCTGACGCTGATATGGATGCAGCTGAGGCAGCTGCACGACTGGTCGAGCTACTGGTGCGCCACGGTAGCGTCCACGAAAGAGTTCTGTGTCGTTGTAGGGGGAGGGAAGGGTGTTCAGTGGCTGCGGTGCACAGTTGAGTGCGGCCCCGGTCTTCCACTGAAAACCAAACTGCACAATGTCCTTGAGCAGACGGCGCTCCTCGTAGCTGCGCACGTCGGCGATGGTGCCTACAAGCTTCTGGTTCACGAAGAGAAGCGGGAGGGCCGGTGTGCCGGCCTTGACAATAAGCTGCTCGCGCAACGTCATGGCGTGAATGTGGTGGTCAAGCTCCACCACCTTTAGACGAGTAGCATACCAGGATAAGTAGTGGCGCATGTGGCCCGTGTCGATGGCTTGAGAAGCAACAGTGAAAACAATAGCCCAGTACCGTTTTAGGTACGCATCCACGCTGCTGGACAGGAAAGGCTGAAAGCGCGCATCGGTGCCACGGAGGCTGTGTGGGCTCATCTCTACAGTGGTAGTAGCGGAGGAGTGGCAACAGCGTTTGCGTAGTTTCGCGCGGAAGGGGTGCGCTGCCTCAGCTTCCGCTTTGCACCGGTTTCCTCGGCGCCGTGTACAGGTTCGCCACCCTGGCCTCTTTGCTTGTGCTGAAACGATGTGCGTCACTACTAGGCTCCACCCTGAACTCAGCGGATTCCATTCGTCCGAAGCACACAGGCACACACACACATACACACAGGCATGCAGGTGGGCGCAAGATGTAGAGAAGCAGACGAGGGGAAGGAGAGGGGAAAGTGTGCGTATTGTGTGAGAGAAGAAGGGGGGGGGACAGCGCCTAACGCACTTGAGCTATACATGATGCAGGTAAGCAGAGCGCAAGCATGAGTGGTGCCACCGTCGCAGTGTCGAGAGTGCCCCTTGATGCCGGTGGTGGAGGAAGAGGTCTGCCGAGCGGTGCCAGGGGGCGTGTTGGTAGGCGTGTGTGAGAAAAGCGCAAAGAGCAGATAGCGGCGTCGTAGAGAGGAACAGCTGCTCCATCACTGCACGGTCCTCGCTCGCCTACCTCGAAGCCACCGCAAAATTGTGCATCATGAATGGAACGTCGACGTCCTGTCTCGCGCCCACCTTGAGTGAGTGCGTTGCGGGTTTTGCGCTCTGTCCATCCACTGCCACCGCCACATCATCGGTATCCCTTCGCTCCTGCACAGATCCGCTTCCTTGCCCATCGCTCTCTTGCGACCATCATGTTCTTAGTGGAGTGATTACTTCTGGTCTGTGATACACGCCTTCGCACACACGCACACACACACACACACACACACACAGAGGGAGGTTGAGGGAAACGCGTTGACGCCCTTGCGCACTTTGCTCCAAGACAACACCGCCTCTTATTTCTCTCGCTGGCTCGCCCTTGCCATCACAATCCCTTCATGGCGTGCGCATCCGCGTGCACACCCAGGCGCGGAGCGACGCACCCGCGCACCAAGGTGTGTGCATTCTTTGTTTTTCCCCTCGACCCTGTCCTTAGAGGACCCCCTCTCTCGGTTTCGGCAAGCTGCTCTTGGTGATAGACGCCACGGTGTGAAGGTCTCGCTTGTCGAGGCCCATCTCTAAGGCCAGTTGGCGTGTTCGCAACGGAATGAACTGATTGTCCGTGCTGACCTCGCGCATCATGGGTCCGCAAGAGAGTCGGTGACCTTCCCAGTGCCGCCACTCCACCGGCCTGCCACAGTCCAGGCATAGCACAACTTGATGCTTCTCCTTGTGGGGCCCCAGCAGCTCGAGGGGCACAGTCTGGTTGCAATCGCTGCACCACCGCACCGAGTGCACGCACGTGGTCCAATGTTCGAAGAAAGAGTCAGCCAAAACGAATTGCTTACAGTTGCGGCACCACTGCTCCTTAGCGGTGCTGATCGGCTTTCCACTAATCTTGTGGTAGTAGATGCGTGTCGGTTCATGCACCATGCCATCAAGATTGGCAAAGTCCGACGTGTTGCGAATGGTAAAGTCCGCGAAGCTGCGCTGATGCGCGAGGAGGTTGCCGAGGTCGTTCGTGTCCGCCATGCGGCGCCCATTGAGGTTTACAAAGTACGCATGGGAGTAGGTGAGCATATTCATTGGGCAGATGCGTTTGCGGGGGAACACGGGGAACTGCTGCAAATCATATCGGATCTCGGGGTAAAAAGGATGGTAGCACACCACCCGCATGCGAGGGATGTCAACGGTGCGATGTTCACGAAGGAAGTGAATAGACAAGAAGTGTGGCCCCACCTGCATCACCTCGCCCACCGCACCGCCAGGCACCCCGTAATGTTCCTGGCCATCGAGGAGAAGGTGCACTCGACTACCAACGTCCACGCTGAGGGAATCGACCAGTCCCACCGATGCCGCCGAGGAAGAGTGTACAAGCATGTTCACGAGGAAGTTACCCATCTCTGTCCGCTTCAGTTGGCGGTAGCGCAGCGGCATGGTCTTCACCGCGGGCTGGCGAGGAAAGCGAAGCATCATGCGAGTGGCGACGAACGAGTTGGATGTCATGTCATCGTTTAGAAGCGCCAGCGCAGAAGCAGAGGACGAGGGTGATGCCTGGCCCGCGATGGGATCGTCGATCTCCACCTCGTCATCCCTTGTGACTTCCAGCCCCGCTCCCGATTCGTTGAGCGAGTCGGCAGTCGTTGTCCCGCCCTGAAAGCTCGTCCACTGAGCGATGCTCATGGCGTCCTCTTCCTCGATTTCACCTTCCTCGTCGCCTTCCCCTTCTGTCACAGTGCCCTTCTCAGCTTCCGTCGTGGAGCTCGACCAGGAGAAGAGCCGCGACTCGGCCTTGTCCTTCAGTGACAGCTCCTCCAGCTCCTTCATCTGCGGAAGCGTCAGTGCTCCATAGAGCGCCAGCTCGGTTAAGCGGCGCAGCTCCTTCTCTTTCTGTACGTGAGACTTGTGGAGCAGCGTCTGCAAAGGAAAAAGCGCTTCCCACTGCTCCAGCTGGAAGAGGTAGCCGCCGGTGTCGCTGGTGGGGTGAACGGGTAGCCGCCAAAAGTCGGCTGCGGCATACACACGCAACCCGCCAAACGGCCTGTTCGGCTGCCCACGCAACCGCCGCGCCACCGCATCCATCGAGAGCAGCACCGTCGGCTGCACAAGCTCGAGCGCATCGAGTATCAGCACATCGATGTTGCAGAGGCTTGGAAGGCTGCTTGCAAAGGTAGACTCGACAAGGCGCACATGCCGCTCCAGGGTGCCTTCTAACTGTTCTTGTGAAGGAAGCTCATCACGGCTGACACGCATCCCAATGAAGAAGTTGATTAGGTACCCATCCAGCCGCGCTGCCCGCTGGTTGTCTGCAGAAACGAAGGCGACCCGCTGCCCCTCCTTTTCGCACTGCAGGCCTATCGCTTTCAGCAGGTTCAGCTTGCCGGTGCCGTGGTGACCGCAAAATAGAACGTTGCATGCAGCGTGCCGTGCCTCTCTCGCTTTCGCTTGCGTCGATGCGGCGCCAACGTGGTGCAGGCGGCGAAAGTCGCCGGCAAACCCAGCCGTGTCCACCTCGCGGACGAGGTGGGCAAAGAAGCGCGAGAGACTGCGCTGAAGCATAGCGCGCGCGCAGAGCCACAGACAGGCACACACACGCGCGAAGGGCCGTGCCCGGCGCACGTTATCGTGTACCAGTGTCTACAGCAGGAAAAATAAGAGCTGTGAAAGACAGCGGGGAGACCGTCAGGGGTACAGCCCGGGAACGCCCCCTGCCGTCACCCCTTCTCTTCCCCCTCTCACTCAATAAAGGGAGGGGTACGGCGGAGAATGGGGAAATTTTCGTGTTAGAAGCACAACGCAGATACGTCTGTACTCATCGCACAAGAGAAGGGCGAGCAACACTACGACACGGCTGTCGAAGGCAAACGCCATGAACGGAGTTTCTTCTGTTTTGCTGTACCGTTGTCAGCTTTAGTGTCCGTGGTGAGGAAGATCACAAGTTGTGTGTGTGTCAGCATGAGAGAGAGACTAAGAAATCATGTATTGCAGTAGCGCGCGCCCCTCCGCCCAATCTCCTCCGCCACTGAGTGTAGACACCAACAGACGCAACGGCAGCCAACGTATCACGGCTCTGTGCTTTGCCCTCCTGTTCTGCGCGTTTGCCCAAGAGACCGATCTCTTCAAGTGTCTGCCTAATGTATGGATACGTGTGGAGGGGAAGAGGAAGAAGACACCAAGGGGGGAGGAGCAACTGGATTGCCAGCTACACTTCTGGGGACGACTGCTTGAGAAATGGGGAAGGGGAAAGAAGGTGGGGGGAGGTGAAGGCGTGTAGGAGAGGGCGAATGAGAAGCAGAATGGGGAAGTGAGGCAGCATGCGCCACATGCCACCACCAGGAAGGGGAGGGAAGGTGTGGCAAGAGCGAGAGAGAGGAAGGAAGGAGAGGCGCATGACTTTGCAACGAGTCTTTGGGTACTTCGGAGAGAGAAAAAGAGGGCGCTGTGTGCGGTGCACCATATGGAAGTGCGCCGTAATGTCATCGCCCCTCACACCACCGGACTACAAGCTCGAGCACACATGCATATGCGTGTGCCACTTCTAGAGGGAGGGCATCAAGTACACATGGCTTTCCTTTGGCTCACCTTCCCCCACCCCCGCCACTACGGCTTCCATGGCCATGCGTGTCCGATGGACTCGGCACAGGTACTGGCACCAGTTAAGAGGTGCAAAGCTCCATAAGCATACCAGCCACACATCCCCGTCCTCTACTGCAAGTAGTGCCACATTTGCCTTGGCATACGGCCATCGGGCCGCAAGCGTGTGCGTCATCATCCGAGCTTCTCACCCTCCTTGTTCCTCTTCGCCCATGTGAGACAACAAAGGAAATGCACAAGGTGGTATGCACAGCCAACAAATGGCGCAGGCACGCACGCGGGTGTGGAGCCCACATACACGCTCACTCAACAAGACAATCGGCGGCTACGTGCAGAGGACTTTGGGCAGCCTCGATAGCCTTTGACGCAGATATTTAATGGGGAAGCCGTGGGAGAGAAAGGAATGACGACATAGAGATCCACCATAGCACATTTTGAAGCGCTCCTGTCGATCAGGGCGACATCCCGCGCTGAAGCTCCCTATATCCCTGGCTCAATGACCTACTCTTCAGAGCGATTGCCCCTTTGCCTCGCACATGACCCTCGTCCTCTCTGGTGACTTTCTCGGTCGGACACACACACACACACACGCACACACACACACACGCTTAGATACGCAGGGAGGCACAAAGGTAGAGCAGAGACGAGTACGGCCCTCAAGACTGAATTAGGTGCTCTCGCTGAGGCAGTTCTACTTCCTCATCATCGTCGAACACTGCCATGTGCTTGCGCTTGCGAAACCAGTACACAATCTTCAGTTTCTGGAGTTCTGGTGTGTACGGATCAGGGTTGCAGAAACCGACCAGTGAGCTCTTCGTCCCTGCGGGAAGCGACAGTGCTGAGTCACGCACCAGGTTCTGCACGGCAATAGTCACGTCGATGGAAAGCGGAATGGGGTCGCTGCGCATTGAGCTGTCTCGAGCCTCGATGTCAGCCTCAGTCCCCGACGAAGCCTTAGCGGCGCCACGGCGCCGCACCCACCCATGACCAAGGCGCTTCATCACACGAGCCGCAATCTGCGACGGCCACCACCCGGACGACGAGCGATTCACCACCGGTGGCATGATCTCGGCGAACTGAGGCTCAATCACGCCGTAGCGAGCATTGATAATAACAAGGCCACCCTTTCTCTCCTCCTTGGCGCGGCTCATCAGCACCAGGCTCTCGAGGGCGAGCTGCTCCATGCGAGCCCTCTCTCGCGCCACGTCCATCTCCGTAACGTGCTGTTTACGCTGCTCGGTATAGTACCGGATCGCCTTGTCGCGGGAGTAGGGTCGGTAGAGCGCTGATCCGATGCGGTACAGCGTCAGTGGTGCGGACAGCCACATGAGCGCGTGGCTCACCTTCGGTGAGATGAAGACGATGATGGGGACGGAGATGCGGTGGTGGCCGCGGGCGTACAGGATAGATACCTGATTCACCACGGCGAACTGCGCACTTCGCACAAAAAAGAGGGGTGGTGCGATAGGGCTGACGGCGTAGGGCACGACTGCCGTGAAGGCCAAGCCGTACTGCTGCGTCTTTGAGGGCCGGTACCAGGCCTCAATGCCAAAAGTCGACTGCCCAGCGAGCGGTGAGCAGTTCACCGAGTACTGTATCCGGCCGTACACAGGCGGGTGTTTGGGGTCTCTCGTGTCCACGCCCAGCACGACCTTCTTGCCCGTGAAGGCGGTGAAGTGCATGTTGTGGAACGCCATGTAGGTGCTGAGGCCCTGCTGCACATCTTCTGTGAAGTTATTCAGGCTGGAGCGAAAGTAGCCGTACTCGGTAAGCGACATGGCCAGCACGTTCTCCAGCTCCGCTGTCAACGACATCTTGCGCGTCAGGGTGAGCTCAAGCTTCTGCAGTAGAGCCGAGCTCGTCAACAGAGTGAGCTTCGTCTTTAGTGTCCACAGCGGGTTTAGGGCACGCGCCTGCGTGACGCACCACTTTAGCCCGTTCACGGCCACGCGCAGCGACGTTTCATACGTGCGCACATCGTCGGGGCGGTACTCCGCCGCGGTGGTGAGGGTTGTGGTCGTCTTCTGCAGCCGTGAGGTGCTGTCCGTGCGGAAAGTGAGGGAGAGCCGAGGCGTGACAAGATGCTTGAAGGAGCTTCGGAACGTCATGGACTTCGGCACGGCGGCAAGCATGAGCGATTTTGACAAGGACATGTGACGCAGCCGCGGTGACCCTCGAGGCACAGCACCACCGCTGCCACCAGGGAGAGACGGCGCAGACGCCTCCCCAGCGGCCACACCTCGCATGCGTTGTCGGAGCTGCTGTTGCACCTCTTGGTTCGGGATTAACACAATCTGACGCTGGCCATCGATGACCACCTCCTTGGCTGTGAGTTGTGCCTGCATCGCGGCAGACGGGGCAGGGGGAGTACCTTTCTCAGCCTCGCTGGTTGCTGTCAGATTCACTGACGGTCTCACGCTCTGCAGCGGGGCTGCCGCAGAGGCGGGTATCGATGGAGCTGTTGTGGCAGCTTCTCCAGCGGGGAAAGAAGTCATGGGAGAGGCATTCATGGATTGTGTCGCCGCTGGTTGTTCGTGGGGCGATGATGGGACATGCTGAGACTGCTCAGATGGCGACTTTTCGTCATTGGAGCTGCCTCTACCTCCGCGGGCGCTCGCCTCCGCGCAGTTTCCGTCCTTGTTGGCAGCACTACTGCTGCTCTCCATCACCTCCTTCGGCCGTGGAAAACTGATCAAGTGGGCGGTGGAGAAGCTCACTGTTGTCTGCGAACTCGCCGACAGCATCTGTGCAGTGCGAAGCAGCTGCGCTTCTCTGTCGAGGGAAAGGACGTAGTTCAATATGTCTTCACGTCGGTGTAGCCCGGCTGGGACGAGGGCCAACCGCTTGATCCCCGTGTCGCCGCCAGCATCATAAGCGGCGCGCTGCCGCTCGTCGGACAGCACTACGTAGGCATCTTGCAGCTCCTGAAAGCGCTCGTTCATCAAGCTCCGCACCTCGTCGCCTTGACTCGCGTGTTTGTCAGTATGATAGCGCTGACTGAGGAACAGAAAAGCACGACGTATATCCTGTTGCGTCGCCTTTGGAGACACGCCAAGGCGGGCGTAGTACCCGGACGGGTCTGTCGCTGAAGCACGGACCTTGTCCATATCACTGCCCTCGGCCCCATCGTCGTCGCGCAGCAATGCGGCCGCGCGAATCGTATCTTCGTCGTCCATGTGTATATGATGTCCCCCGTACAATAACGGTGCTTCCAGAGAGAAACAGAAAGAAGGCCGCCAAGATGAAGCGATGTGGCAGCGGCGCGGCGAGTCACACACGCCGGGCCGCGGCGTGTGCAGCGAAGCGGGAGAAAGTGACAGGGAGGAAAAGGAAGGGGGAGAGATTCGACCAGCCGTGCCACTCAAAATACACAAACGAAAAGCACAGCCACCTCATCAGGGAGTCGGTGCAAAGGGGGTGGAGGGGTGACGTACGTGTGTGAACGAGCACAGGAGACCGCTCGGCCACACGCGCAGAGCCACAGTAAGACAAAGAAGTAAAGGGGGGAAGGAGTCCATAGAGCTATGGGGTAAGCAAAATCCTGTGACCGTGTCGCCGCCGCCGACAACTACAAAGACAGGCACACTCACGCACTCCGCAGTGCCAGATCCAAAGGTAAGTTGCATTGTCACATCGTGTCAGCTCTCTGTCATGCAGCGAGTGCTCCGCCCCCGGCTTGCCACAGCCTCCCCATCCCCCCCTCACCCACCTACCCACACGCACGCCCACACGTGGGCAGTGCGAAGCCCGGATGTGATGCACTTGAGTCACGCGGACGCTCCGCCCATCACACAGATGGCACAAGCAAGCTCACGGTCTCAGGTCGCTCCGGCGCAACGCCCACAGGACCCCCCCCCCACACACACACACACAGACATCAGTAGCGATTCATTGTTCTGGCTTCACTACGTCGTAGGCGCTGAAGCCTGTCATCGCCAGAGCGGTTCAGATTTTTTCCAGGTGGATCGAGGAGCGAGGGGGAAGTCTGCACAGATGATCGATGAGTAACGCACGCCGCACACCTCCTCCAGCTGATCTGCAACCGTGTATGTGTGCTTGCGTGTCCGGCAAAAGAAACACAGCCACGCTCATACATGTGATGGTTGTGTCTTCGCAGCTGTGGGCGCGAGGTCCGCTGGGAGGATGTCGTGCTAAACGAGGGGCGTTGGGGCAGGGGAGAGAGAGACAACATGGGAGAGGGGGTAGCGAGCGAAGACGTCGAGGAACGGAAGAGCGTGCAGGGTGGTTCGGTACTGCTTTAGCAGTCATCCAGCCGGAGCTGTCGTCGTTCAGTGCCACTCCCCTCCCTCTCTCTCTCTTCCACATCACACACCCACACGAGCGCATACGGGTCCAAGAAGGCACGAATCAGTTCATTATCCTTTCTTTGTGGAGAGTGCACGCATGCGTCCCTCAATCGGCAGCGCCGAGCGGTCTCTTACGCTCACATAAGCAGGCAGTGTAGTGGGGAGAAAAAAAGCGAGGCAAGGAATATGAACAGCAGCTGCTACGGTAGCGGCACCGAGCTCTAGTATGCTGTCTTGCTGTCTCTATAGTTGGGCACAACGACAGGTGTGAGACGCAACGTGCGAGGGCGAACGCCCTTCTCGGTCACATACGTGCGCCCCCGTGCGCTAAACAAAAGAGGAGGACGCAGTCGACGGCGGCGTATTTCGTGTGCATACCAGACAACGAAAGTAAAGACACGCACACACGCAGGAGAGGTGGCACGCACGTCACTGACAGCTGTGGACACCTCCCTCTCCCCCGTCCCTCAGTCACTGGAGGAGACGGCACCGTGCTCGTACACTTCGTTGTAGCCTGTGGGGGCTGTTGCATGATCCACCATCGCGACAAGCGGACTGTAACGAGACGCCCACCGGCTCCCCGCACCCCACCCAGCCGCGTTGATGCTACCTGACGGTCGTCCCCACACGCTGGGCAGGCCATATGTCAAGTTCGGCACCGTGAGATGCTGCAGCACATGATACCATACGTCGAATTTTTTTCGTATCTCGGTCGCGAGGCAGATACAGCGCTCTGGAGTGGTGATGCTCATGCGGTAGAAGAAGCGCACTGGCGCCTTCAGCTCCAGGCACTCCGGTGTTACGCTGGTGATGGTGGATAACTTCACCTCGGAACTAAAGACAGCTCTCTTCTTCGATGAGAGGGACCACATGAGAGTACCACGCTGCAGGTTCAGCCAGACGAAGCGCTGGTGCACGTGGTTGATACGCGTCCACTTGTAGAACCAGTCACCAAGCTGCAGTTTCTCAAAGGTCTCGCTCATCAACACTTCGATTTCAGCCCGCTCCTCTGCCGTTGACGGGTGTGCCGCGTCAAGAAGACGCTGCATCATGAAATCCTGTTGGCTTGTGCGGCTCACCTCGAAGCCGTAGACCCGCGTGGCCATCGCCTGCGGATAGAGATGAAACCCAGGCGGCGGGAGGTACTGCGGGTTCCCCGCGAACTCTGCAAAGTCCTGTATGCGAAAGGGATTTCGCTGCGTGTATGCCGTCTGCGCAACGTACCCTGGCCCCGGGATCTCACCCTGGCGGCGCTGCCGCCGCAGCTCCTTTGGGGCAACGAGGTGCTTGTCAGCCTTGCTGGGTGCCGGTACGGAAACAGCAGGCCTGTCTGCCATTTCGTGGGCTGACTTTGGCACAGTCGTGGATGATTCACGTATCATCGGTGGGTCGCCGGTCGGGCCCAGCGCTTGCGCCTGTTGCCGCCTGTATAACGGCGAAGGAGGGATGTTATCTTTCATGGTACGACTGCGAGGTGCGCTGTTGCTTGTGGGCTGTGCGGGGTTCTTCGTCTGGTCAACACATCCGTTGGGGCCGTCCGCACCACCTATGGAGCTACTAACAGAGTAAAGGGAGAAAGCGGTAGGGTGCGTCTTGCGGAGGTTCATCGGAGCCATCGCCGTGAGCGCGGAAGGCTCAGGCCCAAGGAATATCGGCACACGTGGCGGGGCCGCACTTGCAGAACCTTCCTTCGACCTTTCGGGCACCGGGAGCGGCGTCACCTGAGTCGCTGGTGACTGTCCGCCCTGGAGAGCGGGGTCACGCTGTTGGGGCTCATTCTGCCGACTCACACGCGCGACATAGTGCTTCCGTATGTCTGTCATCACAGGTGCGGAGATACCCACTGCCGACGCGGATGTGGGCAGTGGCCGCTGTGTCGTGTTCAGCTGTGCCGCCTGGTCATCCTGTGACAGTGAAGGAGTACATGCATCCCTACTGCCAGGGGAGTTTGTGCAGGGCACCGACTCCACTGAGGACATCGTATTAGAGTGCGCACTCTTGTACGAGGTCTTCACCGAGGTCGACCGCTGCGTCGAGGGAGTCGATCGATCTGAGAGAGGCACCTCTGGCGCTGGAACAGGTGCGCCGCGGCGCCGCAGTGTCTGGGGAGACAGCGGTAGCGACTCCCCAACGTCAGACGCTCGCGAGCCTAAATCATAGGGATTGAAGGTATGCGGCTTCGCATAGGAGATGTACCGGCTGTCGACAGGTCGGCGACGGACACGGTCAGACATGTTGGAGCAGGTAAGCGGGGGTGCGGTGGGGGTGATGACATCTCATGTCGGTAGCGCATTCTTTGCTGCAGTGCTGAGGAAGAGAGGACAAAGGGCGTTGTGCACGTGTAACGAGCAGGTGGGGGTGGGATGAGGGGTGAGGGCATTCACGGTAATAAATTGATGGAAGGGAGCCTTGAGCATTGCGCCAATGTGAACGGATATACGCGTGCCCCTGGGTGTCCAAAGTCTCGAGCGCGTGGGACAGAAAAGGGGGAGGAAGCACCGGAGGTGCCTCAAAGGTCGGCTGGCAACAGACATCTCCGCGTACCGAGAGAGTGGTGTGCCGATCTCCCCCTCCGGACCACCTCCGAAGGGTAATGCGAGGATTCCTGAGCGAGTCGGCCTGAATGCCCTTGGATGGGCGCATTCGAGAGCTTGAGGGCGCACGAGGGAAATAGCAGTGGACAACAGAAGAATCCCAGGAACTTGACAAGGAGCGATGCCTCTCAAACGCAGAACGCACGCACGCACATGGTGAGGGTGGGGGAGAAGGAAGGAGGGAGCGCGTGCGCACAGGTGTCGTGACGGCCATTGAAGTCCTTCGGTTTCGTTAGCACAACAAATCACTGCAGGCAACGCGACACGAAAAGATCGTCACACCTCCACCATCTCTCACTCTGTGTGACTGGGTCCTCCTCAGCAGAAAGCGAGCAGTCTAAGCAATGATCGAATGAAGAACGTAAGAAGCCACACAGACAGGGGGGGGGGGGCAAAAGCATCACACAGCGACACGCCAGTGTCGGGACGGGGAGGGGGGGGGGGGGTGAACTGCAATTTGCGACAGCGAGAACCCTCAAAAAGCACGCCAGGGTCAGTCCACCTAAACGTCAGCTTCATTACTGTGACATCGACCGCGGAAATGGTGGTTTGCGCAGAACCGGATCGTTACGGAGCAACTCACGTGTCCATTCTTGCCATACCCGCGGCGCCCGCCGCTCATCACCGCATCGGCCGAGGCACAGCACCTCAAATGTACGCACCGCTGCCGAAGAGAAGCGGGAATGCTTATGTGGATTGCGCATATCGCATCTGTTCAACGCTGTAGAGGCCGTGTGCTCTGAGTGCCTTGTCGGTGACGAAATATTCCGGGATGTGCAAGATAAACCTGTACATGCGAGGCGGCATACCGCCTCCACAGGCGCGGTTGTGAGGCAGGAGGCGCAGGGATCTGCCTGCATGGCTGGCACGAAAATGCAGCAGAGGTACTCCACCAACTCGTGCACGAGTCGCTGCAGCTGCTCGATACCACGCAAGATAACTCGAAAGGCGACGAGTGTGTCAAGCTGAGCTGACATATCCTCTGGTCCTTCTAGACTGCCTGACATGTCGCCGCCCTTGTGATGAGGAACGGCGCTGGAGGCCTTCGTAAACGATGCCCAACAGTCTTGCCAAAGAACCGCACTGGCAAAGTACACCAGAATCGAGGATGTGCACACCAGTTCGGGAGACAGCAATAGGGAGGCGAGAAGTGCATGAGACTCTTCGGCAACTCCCCCCATCGACACCACACCGCCGGGTGCATGGCAGGCAAACTGTTTCTCTGATGCCGCCACGAGGCCAAGGTCGCATAGCATCTTCTCTAAACGCGCAACGGGGTCTGATGATGAGAGCCCGCGCGACTGTGGCTGCTGGCCGAGAGAGCAGTGTACCGCCTGCATCAGCGATGGGCAGTGGCGGCTACCGTGGAGACTGGTGTGGGCAGCGTAGGGGAGGAGGCGAGAAGGCTGTGCAACAGTAACTTGTGTGGGACTTCGGCGAAGCTCACTCCACAAATGTGCAGTTAGGCGCGCAGTCCACTGGTCAGGGTGCTTTGCCTTGGCCAAGTTCGTCACGATAGCACCTGAAGGAAGACGTCCTGCAGCTCTTGGCTTGCCCGCCTTTACCTTGGAGTTGCTCGCTTCACCCTGCACCACCGTCGTACATGCAACGGCGAGCACCTCTGCAGTGAGCTTATCCACCATACGCACTGCGCTCTGCGCAATAAGCTGCAGAAGTGGCTGGTAAGCGTCGCTGTGCCACATATATCGTGGTGTAATACCCTTCCCCCACACAACTGAGCGGTACGCAGATGTAGCATAGTTGACAAGACGCGCATCAGCTTCAGAATTCGCATCTCCCTCCACGAACTCATCGTGGACCGCCCCAAAAGTCCTGCGCCTTTGACGCCGGAGATCACACAGCGCTTGTCTTGCCAGCTGCTGCTCTGATTGGTGAGCTAGAACGGCAGCGCGCTCACGGTGCCACTGGCCCTCAGTCACTTCAAAAAGAATCAGGCGCAATGCGTAGCGGTGACACCACTTCACAATGCTCTGACGCATGTTGTGGGGCTCGTCGGAGAAGCCGTGGCAGTCACCGACTGCCTCGTTGAGCTCCGTGGAGGCTTTGAGTGGCTCATCAAGAGCACCCAACTCCTCACTCGGCGAGGCCTCAGACAATTTCGCCAAGGCGCTGGCGCGAGCAGTGCCGAGCCACGGCGGCATCAGTGGCCGTATGGCAGATGCGCGACTGCTGTCGTGATCGCTGTGAGGTCGGAAGAAATGAGGAGCCTCCACTCCAGCAGCAGCAACAGCAGCAACTCCATGCTCCCACAAGAAGAGAATTGCGGCCACGCTGACTCTGCCTTTCACACTTTCCCTCACCGCCATCCCGTCCAACGTCAGCACCCACCACGGCATCCCTGCAGCATCGGAGGCCGGCCCTATCAGGTCATCGGCAGGCATGCGCGAAGCATGAGAGATATCCAAGCCACCAGTTCTACTATGGGCCTGAACGGCGCAGGTGCACCAGCCAATATGCACTCCTGCCGATTGACACCACTCCACATAACGGGAAACTACCGTCAGCAGAAAGGCGGCCAGCTCCTCCGTCGCCGGTGACAGTATCGCCGCATGTATCATGGCAATAAACGAGTCACTGACGCGAGGGCGTGCGGAAGACACACCACTACTGTCATGGATGGTCGTTGCCGTGCAGTTCGGCCTGCTTCCATAGAGCACGCGGAGAGCAAGGTGCGAGATAATCGCAGGGAGAGAGATGGTGCACCAGCCCGCTGTGGGCATGTGGCAGTTCTGCTGCTGCACGAAACGGCGGTGAAGCAGCATCGGGCGCTGTTCCCTCAACTGCAAAATAGAGCTCATGAAGCGAGTGTTGGGGAGATCACGAAGTCGCTTGAACCATGTCTCGCACATGCAGCGGAACTGATCCTCGGATTCGGCAGTCATGACAGCCACCTGATCAGACAGCATGCCCACTCTGAGACTCTGGTGAACGCACGAACGCTGCTGAGATAACTGTGAGGAGGTGCAGCAGGTAGTTGGGGGTGTACCGACCCCCGCAGTTAGCGGCACCTCAGTTGCAGACGTACAGCGAGGCGGGCTCGATACACCAGAAAAAGCATACCAGCACGCACACATATCAAGTGGGTCGCGATCGTGTCGAATGTCCGTGGTCACGGCCCATGCCTCGGTGAGTAGCGAGCACAGCCGGCGATGTATCGACTGGCTAGACTGGCTGCATTGGTTGTCGTTGGCCCCTTGAAACGGAAAATTGGGTGCCATGATCGCCGCGTTGACGTTTGCTGTCATTGCTTCTGTCGCAGGTGATGTTCCACTGCTGCTCTCACTCTTGTCAACACCCCTCGCTCCTGCACCCGCAGAAGTCACCACGACTGCGGCAGCAGATTCCAGCTCCTGCAACCACGCTGCGTGAAGCTCGAGAGACCAGTCCATGGTCCATGTGCGCCAGTACTTCAGCAGTGCACAAAGAAATTCTGCTGATGGTGCGGACAGCGCGTGACGAGGCGTATGTGCGGGCGACCGAGGGTTTGCGTCAGCGTGGCCGGAAGCGGCAACATTTTCAGTCATTATTGCGCCGACAACCCCTTCAGAAGCGATGTCAGCTGTCGAGATCGCCGCCAACGCCAGCACATGCATCATGCCGCAATGCAGCAGTCGCTGCTCGTGAAGCTGAACAAACTTCTGGTGCTCCCATCTTGCAGCGGCGGAACCGGCGCAGCCATCGCCTCTCCCCAATCGGTCAGTGGGGCAGCAGCGCACAAGGTTCACGAGGCACGCCAGCTTACACCATGTCGTTTCCTCCACCAAGACAGGTTCCGCTGCTGTTGACCAGGCAGCGCTGATGTCAGACGCTTCGCTCGACAGAGCAGGTCGGACAGACGTGACGGCGTGGAGTAATCGCAGGACCACCTGCAGTTCACAGACGGGGGGCGCCTCCCTTTGTTCCTGCTGTGGATGCGTATCAGGGAGGCTCAGCTGCTGAAATGTGTGGCACCTGACCTGCGCGTCGAGCGTGCCTTCCACCAGGGCCGACATCGCTACGGCAGTTGTCAAAGGTGGCACCACGGCAGCCCACTGGAGGGCAAGGCGATAACCGACATTCGCCATTCCACGAACGAGGTGGCTACAGGCGTACGCACTGGTCGGACTCGGCCACAGAGGTGGTAGGGCAGAAAGTGACGCGCTGCAGGTGCGCTCGGCGGGCGTACTGCCGCCTGCCGCCCTACAACAGCAAGCTTCCGAGGCGGTGCATGAAGCGTTCCTCATACACTCCAGCGCAGCAGCAAAGAGGTCAGCGAAGTCGCCGCCAAGATGGCACCAGCCACGCAGCAGCTCTGCTGTCCATACGGAGGGCCGTGAAGACTGCAGGCCCCCCTGCGAAGTAGTAGGCGACAACCACGAGGCATCGGTCTCGCTTCTGCCACGTAAGACAGGGACGCTGTCAACGAGGAGCCACTCAAGCATGTCCAAGCATGCTCGAAGCGTCTCGGAAGAGGGCAACTGCGAATGATGCTCCGAGCACGCACATACGAATGGCGACCCACAACACGGCACGACACACGGCGCCAGGGTTCTGTGCAGTTCGTGCACAACGTAAATAAGCGAGTGTACCGCAAAGGCACGAACGGCGGCGGATGGGATGACCGGGATGGCACGGCATACCACAGTGGACCACCACCAGCATTGTTGGCCCAGTGAACGCACTGTTCCCCAGCGCGATGGATTAAACGCACACCGGTCGCCTACGGCCTCACCACCGTTGCTGCGCGACAGCGGGAGTGTCCCCGCCGTTGAAAAGGATGCAGGGATGCCCGTTTGAGCTGCTGGAGGCTCTCGCTCATGCGTTTGCGACTCGGCTGAGTAGAGATGCTGCACAACTGGATAAGTCACAGCGATGAGACTGCAGGCGTGCCATCGGTCGCTGCTCTCTAGTTGTGCAAACTGCTGCTTGATGTAACTGCTCATCGCAGCACTTCGCCCACTGTCATCACACTCCCAGTGATGTGGCTGCGCCGTGAACGACATCAGCACCGCCGCTCCCCTTAGAAAGAAAGAGCTACCGCTGTCGTCACTGTTGTTGTGTGGTGAGCGTCGGCAGAGAAAACCTGTGTGTACCTTGTGCCAGCCGTGTAGGCGCCACAACGAGTCAGTGGCGCCTCCACTCCCGCCGAGCAAGAGGCGTACGTGCACCACGACACACCGACACAGTACGCGACCAAGCGGCTGCAGGGCCATCAGCACTGCCGCATCGCTTATCTCCGCAGCTTGCAATTCTTCGTCATCAATGCTGCTTTCCGTGAGTCTGGTTGACCCACGTAGCCACAACGGAATCGCCGGCACCAGAACCCTCTCCATGACAGCAAGGCACAGAGATGGATCAATGCAGCATGCGTTGCCACTGACGATGCGCACGAGGTGATCGACAACGCCGCTGTGGTGGATATCCGTTGGCAAAAGGCAGAGCAGTGTATCGAGTGCGTCGTTGGGGCAAAGCGGTGCGACGGGGAGGCGCTCTTCCAGCAATGCATAGACATCCGCCAACTTCCTGTGAGGTCGACCATTGGTGCCGCTGTAGGGCCATGAAGCAAAACCCAGCCAAGAGTTTGACGCCGGTGGAGAGAGAGCGCTACTCCTGGTGATGGTGGTCATGCGCCGGCACGCCCCTGTTGGCAAGCAAGACAGCCAGTCTGCGGGGAACCGAAATCTGGAGTGCCATCGAGGGGAATGAATTGCCATGATGAAGTATTCTAGTCTCCGTCGACGTGATGGGCTTGATAGGAAACCTCCCTTGCCGACGCAGCACCCTGTGCTTTGTCCCCTCAACGCCCAATGGGCAATGCCACGTCGCCCTCCACGTCCGCCGTCCTGTGTGTTTCCGCTTTCCTTTCCTTCTTGCAGAGCGTGTAAGGCGAAAGCGACGTTGTCTGCGTGTAGGGAGAGCACCAATACACAGTGATCGAGACTGCACTGCCGCTGACACCTCCAACCTCATTTCTATTGCACATGCACGTTGTGTTCACCACACAGGGCGCCTCTTCTCGAAAGCCGTGAGCCTCTCGAAGGATTCTCGGCAAGGGCACTTCTTGTCCTCACCGAGCGCCCTCGCACCCCACATCAACAGTTACACACGTAGCCACTGTATGTGCGTGCGACCAGCGTTTTGGCGGCGCGAAGAGGCTGGAGATGTGTTCATGCATGCGATTGCCTGTGCGTGCCTCCATGTAAAGAGTGGCATGGCGCGCATCCGGCGTCAAAGACGGAGCGGGCGAAAACAAAACAACAAAAAAAGAAGTTGGAGGAGGCAAAGGAGCCGTCGTACATGAAGCGCGTGTCCTTGCCGCACTGAAACACACGAATGCACCAAGCGGGCAAATCAGGAGAAAACGAGGTCCCCTGCGGGACGCGAAGGCAGCACGATACCTCAGATACATCACATAAAAGAAGGTACACCGTGGGGCACAACGTGCCACACGTACGCACACATGAGCGCCATCAGGGAGCCTCTCTCTGACTATCGCCTCGCTGTTGACTAAGGCAGCACCCTGTGTCACACCACTACGCGTCTCCGTTGGGGGGATTGGATGAGCAACTACACGGAAGGGCACACGCATAAACGCTCAGAGGTGACCCCTGCCCCAAATCCAACGGAGGCCCCCGAAAGCTTTCATGCGCCCCACCACCCCGTCCACCACACACCACGGTGCACACGCATCAGTGGGGCCCCTTCCAATTACCATTTGTTGCCTGCGTGTTGTTCACGGTTACCTTCTTTAAGTTTGCTTTAATCGAGTCGACGGTGAAGAGAGCGAGAGACGGCGTGGGGGGTGTGGGGGGTGGGGTGGGAGGCAGTCCACGGCTTTTCCGCACGCCCCTGTACAAGCCACGCATGAGCAAATGCGCGCACACACACGCCAGCGCCGACGCGCTCTCACAACCCCCCCCGCCCCGCCCCTCTCAATCCCCTCCACTCTCATTGTCTGTTTCTTTTTCCTTTTCCAGACAGAAACGAAAGACAATCCTGTGAGCTTATGTGCTCACCACCACAAACGCAGGGAATCTGCCATGGACAAGCGTAAGAACTTCGGGGAACCAAGCACACGCACGAAGTCAGCATTGCACTCTTCCTCCCTCCCGCCCCGTCCCCCTCACCCACTCCCACCTTGTCTCCACTCGTGGGGGTGTTGGCGTGCGTGCGACTTGTTGGAACGGAAAGAGAGAAGATGCAGACGAATTAAAGGAGGCAGTGCCGCCGTCACCACAGCGGTCCACCCGAGCGCACAGAGGAGACGTGAGCTCACTCGATGCGCACCTTCTTGTGAATGTCTGCCACCCCCTCGTTGTCGCTGTCCTCATTCGCCATTAGGGTTTCCTCGGCACCTTCCGGCTCGGCGTCACCGTCAATCTGCAGTTCATCTAGCATCTCCTCCAGTTTGATCTCAGGAATCTCGTCGTCATCCTCGTACTCGTCCCCTGCTGCATTTGCAGCGGCCGCTGCTGTGCCACGCCGCGCGGCGATCTCCTCGTCCATCATACGGTAGATCGCAATTTCCTTGCGCAGCTCCGCGTCACGCTCGATTTCGTCCTCGAACTCGTACTCGTCTTCATGCGCCGCACTGCTCGCGTTGGCGCCACTGCAGCGGGCAGGTCCGCTGATGGACGTTACCTCGCCCTGCGAAGTTACGATGTCGAGCTTCTTTAGCTTCCATAGGCGACGGTTTCGGCGCGCCTTCTGCGACGGGAAGAGCTTACGCACGAGGATCACATCCTGAAGCTGCTCTGCCTTATAGCGGTTCTCGTCCAGATCCTCGTTGTTGAAGATGCGTCCCTCCAGCAGGTAGCCCTTCACAAAGTCGCCCGGATGCAGCAAGCCACCGAGGTGGGACTGTACGATCCACTCGCGGCCCTCGCCAACCTCGTCCGACAGGCACACGGTAACTAGACCAAGTTGGTAGGTGCCGTTGGTGACAGGCATAAGCTGGCACTCGAGTACGTAGAAGTCAACCAGTTCGCGCGACGTCTGCAGTGATGCGAAGGGCTTCTTCCAGTACAGGGAGCCAGTGATTTCGCCGGCACGCAGCGTCCGCGGGTCCATGAAAACGATGGAGCTGTACACCTTGTGCACCAAGACCAGCGGCCCCATCCCGCCGAGAGATTTGAGGTAGTAGTCCTTGTAGGGAATAAGAATAAGGTCCTCGCGGCAGAGCGGTGCAATATCGAGCGCAAACGTGAAGTGCTGCACGGCCGTGTTATTCTTCGAATCGTGGGAAACAAGCTGCACAGCATCACGGCGTGTTACAGGAGCCGTCTTGTTCAAGAACTCCAGGAAGTTCATGGCGTGACTTTTGTGGGCGAAGAAGAAGTCGAGCCCGTCTGGTTGCCCCTCAATACGAATGAAGTTCTCGTGCAGCCGCTTCTTCAAGATGAGCTGCTCCAGGTACAGAAACGTCTTCTTATGGCTTACTTTCTGACGTAGCTGCACGCACGCGTCCCACTGCGGCTGGCCAGTGGCGACCTTCTGGCACATTGTGCATTGCTGCCACGTCACAACATACTCGACCACGCAGGCCTGCTGAATAACAATGTTGTTGAAGACCTCTTTCTGCACGGTGAGGCGCAGCTTGATGCGCTTACTGTGGGGTTCAGTCCAGAGAAACTTGGCATCTACAAGCTTCGCCTTGTTGGCGTTACTGTTGCTGCCGGCGCTACTGTTGAGCCCCTTGATGCGCTTCAGACAGATGGTAAGCAGTTCTCGACTCTCCAGCTCGGCGCGAGCCCAGTACTTGGGCGGCTGCAGGTATCGGCCACACTCCGGGCAGTGGATGAGGATGTACTCCTTCTGCAGGTCATCAGTGATGTCGACATGCGCGCGGAGGCAGTTAGCACACATATTGCTGAGGTTGCTGTCGATCACCAGGCCGCACACACAGCACTGAACCTGCGGCACCGTTTTTCGGTCCGGGTGCTGTTCATCCTGATCGAGCTCCATGATGACCGGTGTCACAAAACACGAGCACGCTAGTATACAACAACAAAGATGGAAGAAGTGTGGCAAATGAGGGACGGGATGAGGCCAGCAGGAAGGCGCGTACAGACGTGGACGTGCCCTTCCTTCAGCAACCCAGAGAGGCAGCAGAAGAACGAGTTAGGAGCTATGGAGTAGTCCAACGTGTAAGACAATCATGCAATGCACCGCATTACACAGCGCGTGTGAAACTCTCTTTGCAACGAGGGCGAAGCACGCATACCACCGGGGACACAAGTGCACTCCGTGGCACTGCAGCACGTAAAGTGGCGAGAGAATCGGAAGTCGAAAGTGAAAACCCCAAAAGCAGCACTGACAGTGGCAGCAGTAAAGGCAACGAAAATGGGTGTGATGAGGCACAACCAGGCGCGCGCGCGTGTGTGTGTGTATGTTGAGAGGGATGAAGGCGAGGCATGGGAGTGTGAAGCGTACAAAGTTGTCGCACAGAGAGCGGAAGAGTGTACAGTCGAGAGCTTGTGTGGATGCAGAAGTGCAGATGCCACCAGATCCCGCTAGAGCGGTGGTGTTCGGTCGGAAATGGAAGAAGCCACCACAGCCCTGTTGCGCAGGCATGCAGGTACATACGGGCTCAGCAGAAGCTTATATGTCTGTATCGCACGCACAGGATGTGGGAAGGGAGTATGGCCGCTCGTTCGCTTCTCTGTTCCTTCAATTCATGTTGAGCACCAGACAGACGAGGGGATTCTCTAGGTGCGCCATTCGGCAACCACATTCTCTCTCCTTGTATCGCTCTGTCGTCAGACCGCCTTGCTTACGACGTCACCCGATACAAAGAAGGGCCCCTGTAGTCGAGAGAGCGGGGGCGAGACTCGCTTCGGCTGTGCATGTCACCCGTTTGCAGAGAATGAAAAGGGTATTCATCGCGTATGGATGGGCAGAAAACACGCACACACATCCCGCGAAACAACAACAGCCGCGACCCCATAGATGAGAGAGAGCGCTTGTATGGGGAAGGGGAGGGGAGGGGCGGAAACTGCACCGAAGCGGCCAACAACAAAGTGACGCCCACTCGCCTCTGACAGGGGGGCAGAGCTGCGCACAGGGGAAGGCGCCCACCCACACAAGAAGACACAAAACAGCACGTGCACAAGATTCTCCGCACCAATCATATATGCCGCTCCACAAGTGCCAACAGCTTACGTGTGATAGCAGGCGACAATTGTGAAAGGGAACAGACAAGGGTGAGGAAGAGAAGAGGAAAGCCACCTGAGCGAAGAGTGAAAGGTGGGGCGGGGGGTGCCAGAAGACGCTGGAGGACGGCGTGGGGGTCATACTCACACGCTTAGAGGTGATTTTGTGGTGTCCATCCTTCATGGTCGATCCCCACTGAGGTAGAAAGGTAGCAAAAAAGTCTACCTCTCCCGCCCTGAGAAGCAATCGAGACGAGGGAAAACGATAGTCGGTCAGCTAACCGGTAACAGTCTGTGCCGATACAGATATTGTATGTATATATCTATATATATATTATATGTATATATGTATACATATGCATATACATTATATGTGAGCGAATTTCTGTATGTGTGTATGTGTATCGGGATGTCGAGAGAACTCGCGAGCGGTCGGATCTGTGTCTGTTTCGCTGAGACACACGTCCGCTGTACGTGGCGCGCACGCGCATGGATGCGTGCGTGAAAGCAGACGCAGAACGCATGCGCAACGACGAGCCATGAGGAGCGCCCAAGGAAGGAAAACGTAAAGAGTGAGGAAAGACAGTCGAAATAAAAAAAAACATGAGCACGGTGGGGCCGACCCGAGTCAGCAGCGATGATGCGTACACGCACGCATACAGCAACCTGTCGTCCCCTTGATGTGAGCCGCACACACATACATACACGCGGAGACGTCCCACGACATGAGGGGGAGACTGGAGAAAGAAAAAGAGGAGACGCCGGAACCTGCTGAGCGTATCCTCCGAGAGGAAAGAGAAAAAACCACTGACAGCCGAGAAGGTCGTCGATGAGTTCGTGAGACACCGACAGTGATGCGACTGACGCTGAGAGGGGGGGAGAAAAGAGGGGAAAAACAGGTAAGAGAGATGGAGATTATGTGGGAGAAGGCAAGGGAACAGGTCCGAGAAAGGAACAGCAGTCACCGACTAACGTCAACAGCCACAATGGTAGTGACTCTACTACTACAGCTGCAGGGACGCCAGAGAACCGAGAGCCAAAGAAAAGAACGAAAGAAAAATTGCCACACATTCACAGACAAAGAGGCATGCAGAGAGAGAGAGAGAGAGACCATTCCAAAGCAGAGGGCAGCGCAAGCAGGGAGCAATGAGGTGCCGTCCTGTAGAGCTACTAAGCACTGCGTCAACAAGAACAGCAGAACAAGAGGCAGCAACGTACAAATGGTAAGGGAAAGCACGAAAGAGCGGCTTCATTGCACACACCGTCACAGCAGGAGAAGGAGCAGCAGCCACCAGTCGTCTACATCTTGTCAATCCTCAACGGATTCACTCACCCCCGCGAAAGAAAGACAAACAGACGCGAGAAGGGGGAGAGACATGGGGAAAGAGAGAGGGGGCAGAGTTTAGGTGGAAGGGTACAGGCTGGTGGAGGTAGAGGGAAGACAGCAGGGCCTCCCTCACAAGGCTGAAGCAATCACGAAGGAGCTATACAAGAGGAAAGGGAGACGTACGTTATCCGTGTCTACATACCGGGGGAAAAAAAAGGGGAAGGGACAAGGGAAGAAATAGAAAGAGAAAAGGAAACCTATAGGAAAGGGCGCAGAGGAGGCGCACTCGGTGGTCGCACACACACACACACACATATATATATATATATATAGACAGACAAACACATGCACACACATACACCACCACACAGGAGGAAAGAAAGGGAGAGTGGACCATAGCGTATCCACTCCTTCTGTACCGCGACCGAGGCTTCACATTTGACCATACGCTGCAACCATAGCAAGCCGTCATGTATCACCGACGCACATCGATACAACATCAAAATAAAACAATTACAGCCCAACGTATCGAAATGGGTGAAAGGCTAGCTCTCCCTTAGCGCGGCGACGCCTTCTCCTTGGACGCGACACCGACGCCGTGGAACCACTGATGACTGAGCAGTTTCTTTGCTGAGGGCCTCTTCTTGGGGTCGTACGAGTGCAGGCATGACAAGATAAAGGCGGCTGTCAGGTGCGCCTCGCGGGAGCCGAGGTATGGCTCCAACTCCGCCTCCAAGTTTCGGCGCCGGTAGGAGTGGTAGCGCGAGGCGTAGATGAACTTGCCGTTTCGGTCCACAAAGCGGTGCAGGTACTCTGGCGGCGGGCGAGACTCGCTCTTCGGTGCCGGAGTCCCTTTAAGGATTGCGTCGTAGTAGCCGTTGTTCTGCACGCGAATGTTTGTGATCTCAGGCGGCAGTGGGCCGAGGATCTGCATCATCATGGCGAGATGCTCAATGTCCATATCACGTGGTTCTCGTGTCTTCCTCTTCGGATCCATAAGGAAACTCCCGGTGATGAGTTCAAACGTCATGCACCCCACGCTCCACACGTCCGTCGCGCAGGTGAAGTCAAGCCCTAGCAACACCTCTGGTGCGCGGTACTCGCGAGTCTGAATGAGCGTACCGCGAAGGTTATCCATTACACCAGGCCGCGTGACCGGGAAATTCTTCTTGCAACGCATGAGTGGTGTCAACAGGGAGGCATCAGCTCTGCTGCACACGGAGGTCCAGACCTGCGCAGAGCCCGGCGGCTCCAGCAGCGCCGACAAGCCAAAGTCAGCAAGATACACCAGGTGGTCTGTCGACTGCTGCGCCATGGACTTCCTGAAGTCCTCCACGCTAATCATGTGACTCCGCTCCTGGTTGTAGCTGCAGAACCTCTCCATCGAGCTCACCAGCTTCGAATCTACTGCCGAGCACAGCACGTTCTCTGGTTTGATGTCGGTATGCACGACGTTCAGCTCGCTCAGTTCGTGTAAAGAGATGAGCACCGAGAGGACAACCTCCTTAATCATTCGAAGATCCTCGGCGCTGCGTCGGCTTCGGTTCACCTTCATGTGTTCGATGATGGAAAGGAGATTTGGCCCACAAAGGGGAAGGACCATGCACGTGTGCATGCCGAACTCTCCCCGCACGTCAAAGCAGTCGATGATGTTCGTAATGGCGGCCTGCCGCGGGAGACGCGCCTCCAGATAGCGTAACAGGCCCACTTCGTAGCGCGTTGCCTCCTGAATGCTCGTGCGGCACTTGGCGACTTTGACGGCGACGAAGGCCTGCGATAGGCCGCGACCCACAGTAGCGTGCTTTGTGTCGTAACCCAGCCATACCGTGCTGAACTCCCCCCAGCCCAGCTTCTGAATCAGCACGTACCGCGAGTGAACGATGCGGCCCGGCGTTACGGTGAGATAGCCACCCTCCTTGTATGCGTTCTTGTCTTCCTCGAAGCGGTCGCGCCACGGGTCGATGTAGCGCTGCATTTGAGCACGACTGGACGCAAAGGAGTAACCCGTTAAGGCCGGGGAAGCCCTTAGCATATCGCTGGTAACGGAGCTCGTTGATGCGTTGCCCACACTCGCTTGCCGACGCCCGTGACAGCCACGTGGACTAGCTAAGACGCTCATATCTGTGGAGGAGGCGGAGACACTAGACACCACGGCGGTTGCGTTGCTGGGGAAGAAGCTGCTGCCAGTAAAGGTGGACGCCAACTTCTCGCGCGGTCCGCTCTCACGGGAAGCCATGTTATGTGCACGGGCACTACTGGCATGTAATACGGTGCGCCCCCTCGCCAGGCGGCCAGCATTGCTAGCTGCAACACCGGAGGTGCCGCTCTTGTGTGCCGTAATGGCTGTGGAATTGATCGACCTGGAAAGGGACGTTGAAGACGACAGCTGTGCGCGGCTGTTGGAGCTGCTCCGTGTAGCAGTGGTAGCCACACTGGAGCTGCAGCGGGCGTCGTCCTCCTGCACCGCGACTGGCAGTACAATGTCGGCCGTCAGCGTAAGCGGCTGCGGCGGCCGCTCTGTCTTGCGCACGACGCCGACGGAGACAGTGGGAGAGGACGCAGCTGTCTCCTGCACCCGCGCAGTCATCAGGGTCGTTGGCGCCACAGACTTCATGTGTTGCTGAGGCTGCACTGCGTTCCGCTGCTGCTGTTCCGCCTCAGTCGCGTCGTCATCGCCCTCCGCTAGCAGTGGTGAAAGTGGTGTGAATAAGGTCCCATGATGTGAGGCGACCGTGGTAGTATGCGCCGGCGTCTGGGAATTTGCAGGTGATGAGCATCCTGGAGTCATAGTCTCTGTTGTCGTGGTGGTGGTAGTTGTCGTATCAGGGTTATGACTCAGCGTTGCGTGCAACTTCGAGTGCCTGCTGTCGGTCTGACCAGCGCTGTGAGCTACGCGCAACATGGTTGTGCCGGAACGTGCTGTGACTTCTCTATTAGTGCTTTTTCCATTTACTTGTGCGGCGGATGCCGCCTCTGCCACTGTCGAAGATACTGACACCGCAGCTGTCATCGGATCGGCGTGATTGGTGGCAGAAGTCACAGGTGTGCTGTCGTTGCTCGAGAGTGAGGAAACGGGGCCGCGTACACTGATCACCGATGGTACCCTCGAAGATGTCCTCACCTGTGTACGTGTCTTTACCGCTGCACTCGCACTGACAGTGGTAGCGCCAGACGATGTTGGCGCTGCCGTCTTCGAGCCGCTGGCGTCCGTACGACTGTAGGAGAGGTCGATGACGCCAAACATCACAGGTGACTTTGGCGCCTTCGGTGATGCGAACGTCGGTGCCGGTGGATGTAGCAACTGCGTCCGCTGATTTGAATTCCTGGCCGGCTGCAAGTCGATGAAGCCGTTCTCGGGCGATTGGTGTTGAACGAACGCGTGCGGCCGCGGCGGCGACGACCGCGGGCGGGGAGCTCCACCGGTGTAGTCAGCTGCTCTGCCACGCGATGCACTTTCGCTGGCTCGGAGAGGCGTAGAGGTGTTTTCTGGAGACGTCGTAGGCGGCATCACTGGTGTCGACTCGTGCGCTAGCGATAAAGCGGCTCCCGAATGCAGGTGGGAAAATGGTGTCTCGCCTCGGCTGAGGGGCGACAATACGAATGTATCGTGAGGCCAGTGTACGGAAGACGACGGGGTGTGCCGGTGTAAGACCGGCGCTGCCGTTGGGGGTACGCGCTCCTCAAGCGAACTGTTGAGCGCCGGTGAGTTGTTGTTGTGCTTCCGTGTGACGATAGTATTCGCATCTATCTCACTTGTGGGTGCACTAGCTAGACTAGCACCACCTGCCATCGCGGAAACGCTTGCGCCAGCAGAGTTTGCTGCACTGCCAGGCGGATAGAGCTGCGGTGTTGCTTGCGAATGGGCTTCCTGCTGCTGTGAGGCCGGACCATCCAAAGCACGCGGATATGGCGAAGTGCCCCTCACTCGGGCGGTGTGCACGTCTCCAGAGTGCAATAGCAACGAAGAGTTCAGCATCCCGGACTGGGAAGGCTTGCTCGGGTGAGACGCGTCTTCCGGTGGCATCACGTTCCCCACGTTGCCACAGCAGTTGTCGCGGCTCTGCTGCTGTGGATTGCTGGTCATCACACCACCACAGTAAGAGTTTGGGCTCGTCAAGCCGCCGCAGGAGGTGTCGTCGAACGATGTCAGCACATTTTTCATGTGAGCGGACTCGGAAACAGTGCTTAGTGGCGACGAGTATGAGACAGCTTCTGCAATGGAGTTGAGCTGCTGCTGGCGGCGGTTCTGCAGATCTGGCGAATGGGCCTGCAACGGAGGCAGGTCGCGTGAAGCCATCACAGACGACAGGGAAGCCCATGATGCCGCGCATCGGTTGAACCACGGGGGACAGGCAACAGGGAGATCAGAGTTGCTCTCGCACATCCCAGTTTCCGTCATGGCGCTGCTCGGCGACGCCGAGTCACCCAGTCGACTGTGTGTCGATGCATGGCTGCGATATGGGGGGGATGCTCTGTGGCATGGGTTCCTACTTCCGTCGGGCGTGGTAGGGCAGACAGTGTACATGAGTGGCGAGCCCTGACTGGAGGAAGACAGCGCACGAGGCTGATGTTGCTGTGGTTGGCCCTCGGGAGACGACTGAGCACACTGTTGCTTCTGAAATGGCATGCAGTGGGAAGAGAGGCAGCGCGGTGAAGAAGAAGAGCCACCGCGCACATCACGATGAGGAGGGTAACGGTGAGCATCACCGCCGTTACCTCTGATGGTGCAGTCGGGACCCATTGATGTATCGTGTCGCTGGTGCGTCCGTACGTTACAACCCGCGTACTGTACAAACGATGAAGTGTCGCGTATGCGTGCGCGAGCCTGTAGAGGGACACCGTACACAAGAACAAGAGCGAGTGCGCGAGATACTGCGAATGCGCCGAAGGGTGGCAACGATGTTCCCCCTGTGGTGGACAGCAGCACTCAAAAAAGTACACGCGAAAAAGGGAGGCGGAGGGGGGAACAAATCGTGCTCCCACGAGCAGCCGATGTGCTGGGAGAGTAACAACAGCGAAGATGCGGCACGGGCACACACACACACACACAAGGCACTACTCAAGCTGGTACGACAAGGAGATGAAAATTGAGGGGGAAAAACAAGAAAGAAACCAAGACGAAGAAATAAGCTCCAGCACATGCGCGGATGAAGAAACCGCACACCGCGAGAGGCAGGGAGGCGGAAGAGGCCGAAGGTGGGGTGGGGTGAGGTGTGGGGACGTCTTTCCTTCCTGCGCAACCGTTGAACGAGAAAGATTTTTTTTTAATCAAAAGAGAATAAAAAGGATGAAGAAACGGTTTTGCACCCAAACGGTCTGCGGAAGGAGGGAGAGAGTGCGGGGGCCAATTAAAGGGGCAGGAGTCAAAGTGAAGAAGATCGCAGAAAAAAAAAAGAAAGGGCCGAAGGGAATAACTTGCGAGGCGAAAGTAAGAGCAGTAGCAACCGATACACGAACGGTATGCATATATATATATATATATATATATATATATATATACGTATACGTGTACGTATAGGGCGCAATACGAAAAGAAAATTGCAAAGGGGGAGGGGCGCAGGCAAAGAAGAAGTCAGGCCGAGGGGAGTTCGCCGATGGAAAGACGCACAGGCACCCCGAGGCACACGTACACTCAGAAAAATGTCGGTCAATCAGGCGCACAGGTGCATAGAAGCTTCCCGAGCCGGCAAGGATCACCCGCGAACAGCGCGTCAATCAGAGAGGGAAAGACAGGGCAGAGAGGGATAAGAAACACTGATAATAATGACGCAGGAGATCAGAAGAAAACAAAACAAAAAAATGAAGACAGGTACATCCACAGCAGATCGATACGCAGAATGCAATTTTCAGATGCGGCCATATACATATATATATATATATATACATATATATACCTACACATGCATAAACGCACACACACACGTACACGCACGCATGCACATAGAGATATCTGCCCACACGCGCGCACACGGCCACACTCACAGAGGGAGAGTGAAGACGGGAAAAGCGGCGAAAGAGTACGAGGAGCCGATACACAATACACTTGTGAGAGACTGGCGTAAATAATTATAATAATAATAAGGCACACCGCAACTGCACCAGCACACGCAGAGAGGTAACAACAAAAGTGGTATCGGCAACGTAGAGAACGAGAAGACCGACTACCGAAGATTGAAGGAGCGCGTGCTGTACCCGAGTGGGTGTTTTGTTTTATGTTGTTTGCTGGCTTGGCTTTTCCTCTTGACGCGTGCGTTGGATGGCTACGACAAGAAGAGAAGAGGCGGTGTGATATAGATATAACCAAGGGGAAATCTTTGAAGAAATAAAGCTAAACACAGAGAAAAGTCGTCAGGGAGGGAAGCAGAAAACAATCAAAAATGAAACGGTGAATGATGCGAGCACTTGTCCGCACGCAAGCTCACGCAGAGACAGAAATCGACGAGCACACAGATCCGCCACCACACCTGCAGTCACACCCAAATACAACACACAAGAATCAATGAAGTCGACGAACACTAAAGAGAAACGCAAATATATATATATATATATATATCGATCTCACCACGTCACTCACAGCCACGCTTGCTTGAACAGCCCGGCGTAGTCACCAAAACGCAACGAAGGCCGAAAAAAGGAAGAAAAAAGAGGAGACGCACCAGAGCAAACAGAGAGAGGGGGAGGAGGGGAGGGGAACAGATCCAAAGATAGAATGAGAACCACAGCGACCAGAGCCCAAGACAACGGGGAGAACAACAACGCCACAGCGAGGAGAGTCTGAGCACACCAGCAGGCGTGGAAGAGGTCTCCGTGAATTTGGTGACTTTGTGTGGCAAACAAAAGGGGAGAGAAAGAGAGAGAGAGCGTGGGCGGGGCGGGGAGGAGGGGGAAGTAGGGTGGAAAACGTGGGTAAAGGGCCAACACGAGCAACTTCAAAGCGTCACCGAAAACAATAAAACAAAAGAAAGCAACTACCTAGGATAGCGTTGGTGTTACAGGTAGAGACACCGTAGGACGCACTCACGCGCGGAGACACACGACTCAAACACTCAAGGTATGTACAAGAGTGCAATTGTGCACACGGCCAACAACTAAAAGGAATGCTTTTGCGGTTACACGGAATACAGCTACAGACCACCAAGGGATGCACAGGCGGAGGCAGAGGGGGGGAAGCACGCCCGCACACACAAAAAAACAAAGGAGAGCTAGCCGAGATGCGGTTGACACACAGAAGAGAGGATCTCGCTCACACACGAACACACACGCACACGTGCATATGAACAACGCCACGCCCACTGGTTGGCGTGTTGCTATATGTGCACGTATTCCAGATCAATAGCAACGCAACACAAGCCAAAAGGGGGGAGAGAGGGAGGGAGATGGGAAGGTGGAGCGCAGTGGCGACTTTAGTAGCTTGGGCGTAAATCAAACAAGGGAAGCAAGCCAGAGAGAAAACAACAATAAATAGACGCCAGGCTGAAGAAAAAAGGGGGGAGAGCTTGCGGACGCAGAGGTAGACGAGGAGGCTATACAGAGGCCTCTCCTCTTTCCTACGCGTGTGTGTTTTCTTCTTGATACTTATTGTGCTGTTGCTGCTGACTGGAGTCACCTTTGGTGGAAACGTTATTATCCTCCCTTTTATAGCTATGTAGGGCGCGGTAGCAGTAACAAATTATAATAATAAAAAATGCTGCGAGGACGACAGCAGCAACCGGCGGCGTGGTAATAGTGGAAAGAGGTGCACGTGCAAAGAGAGGATGCAGTGAGGAGGTGAGCAGTGAAGGAAATGGAGTGTGGCACAACCCCCGCCGCACACGCACACCAGCTACCGACCAAAACTGTTCGTCTGCTCTTTTGCGCGGGCGTAGGCAGACACCAGTGTCTTCGGGCATGTCGGTAAGTACGTGAACATGTATGCGCCGATCTGCCTGAAGGGAGATGGGTAGCTTTGCGTTGTTCGCATTTCTGTTTACTTTTTTTTTTCCAACTTGGCACTCGAGTATCTATCTCTTAGTGTATACGTTGTGTGTATATGCTTATATGCACATGTATATATATATATATATATATGCGCCTCTGCGTGCAGCAGCAGTCTGAGCAGACATGCAAAGGGAAGGGGTCGAGAACGGCTGGCAGAGAAGCCCACATGACGCGTCTTCCTGTGCAGCTGATGTAGAAAGAGGTCGTCTTGTCTTTCAGCGCATTTCCCCTCCTCTCCGCCCCCTCCCCTTTGCCATGAGGACTGCGGCGTTGCCGTTTGTTCCCCTCATGCTATTCTATGGCCATGGAGCGCATCAGTTCCTTCGTTTCTTTTTCCTTTTTGGGGGGGGGGATGTGGGAGGCGTGGATACAACTAATGCTGTGGATGCCAATCGAATGAAGGTGCGTGCGCGTGCAAGAGTACCAGTGGCAAAAGGGATGAACGAGCGAGGAAACCTCAAGCGCATAGCAAGAAGTATGTGCTTGCTTCCGTGATCAAGTCTGACGGCAACACGCCGCTGCAATAACAAAAGGAAACGGAAAAGAAAGCGCCGCTATCATCCCTGCCATCCCTGCGCAAGTGGTGCAAGCCGGTGAAAGCAAGAGAAGCGATAAGTGAATGAGTAGAAAAACCCCGTCTTCGTACGGAAAACGGTCTTGTCTAGTCACACACGTGCGCATACGCGTTTTATGGTTGCGGTGTCCGCCCCATCCCCGCTTATTCGAGGGTAACGAGAATACGCGCAGAGCATGGAACAGCACCTCTTACGCCTGTGAAAAAGGCGAGTCAGTGGGTGGATACGGGAGAGTGCACACAAGTGCCGCTTGACATCCTCTACACCCCTTACAGCGCTGGTGAAAGTTGTCGATGGTTCACTCCGCTTGCGCTTCCAAAGAGCTCGCACACCCCTGCAAGTCGTAAAAAATGCCGCCCAACAAGAGCGCGAGCGAGCCCGGAAACACAAAATAAATAAGACAGAGGAGTAGCGATAGGGTCTCGGCCGTCATCTGCCGACATGAAACACAAAGAGAAAACAGACAAAGGACGCCAACGAACGAATGAGGGAAAGGAAGAAAGCGCAAGAGGGCGTCGAAGAAAGAGGAGGACAAGCTCACAGTACGCACACACACACACATACACACATCGTGCGCCATCCTCAGCGTCACACAGTCACTCAGGCAAGGACAAGAAAGAGAGCGAAACGGGAGCCCCGCACAGACAGGAGGAAATTGATGTCAAAAAAAAAGGGTGGGTTTGTATCACGCGCTACCGCAGATCCGGAGATCCTACGCTCCCACCCACGCATGCACACACCTCCCTGCAGCACCACGACTCTCACCCACCCGTTCCTCACAGCCACCACTTTCCTCTTGTCGGGTCTCACTTTCCCTGTGTTGTCAGGTCAGCACCGCAACTCAGAGAGAGATGCGCTCCAGTCGACTTAGCATCCGCTTCACCTCGTCTGCGCGGAGCACCTCATGCGGGCTGAATGGTGGCACTGCCTGCCGTCGCGCGTTGCTACTGCGACTGGGTGAGTGCCCGGAACGTAAACGTGACGCCAAGGCGGCGGCCGTGGAAACGGCTCTGCCCGACGTCCTCTCATCTGGTCGGTTGAGCCGGTCATGATCAACACCTCTCTCGTCGCCGCTCATCTTCTCGTAGGCGCCAATCCTGTCGTTGCAGCCGCTGGGTCGCCGCTGCTGGGCAACGGCGGCCGCCTCTGCAGCTGCTGTCATAGTGCTCGCATACGATTTGAGTGCCTGACTATAGGAGTCCTGGATGATGCTGTGGGCTATGCTGAGGATGTTGCACACAAACAGAGCCAGGAAAGTGAGGATAAACACTCGAGCGAAAATAATCTGCAGCCAGTGCGGAGACTGATCCATGCGAAGAAAGGTGCTGAGCAAATTGTCACCAAACATGGAGCACAAAAGCGTCACAACAGTATTTGGGATACTCTGAAAGTAGATGTCCCCCATTCCCCCAAACATCGCGGTGCCGCACAGGGCGTAGCCCATCAGCACTGGCAGTACCCCAACCACGAACACAGCGAGCTGTTGCAGTGATGTGGTAAGCCCGTCGATGAAGACGTACCACGCAGGAAACAGCTTTAGCAGCATGATTATGCGAAAGCTGCTTAGCATGGCTGCAAAAGCAAGCAGTAGAGTGACTGCTTCTTCAAGGGAATCATAGGCGCAGTGTTTGTGCTGCCCCACCAGAGCTACCGTGGCGAAGGAAAAGACGGCTACGTTAGAAAGGTACCCCATCCAGCGCCAGCCATTCTCCCCGGCCTGTACAGTGCCGAGCGTCGGTGAAATCATCTGAGCCTTCCCCAGTCCCTCCTCCTCGCCGGGAAGAGCGTCGTACTGGTAGTCCCTGTCGCTCGTCACCGCCATCTCCTTCACCTGTACACGCAGTCGCACGCACATGTCGATGAATGCAAGAAGCCCCACTGCCCAGCACAGCAGCAGTGGACCCTGCTCTACCTGACGCCGCGAGACCGACGACAAATGTATGGTCATCGTCACGACAGCCTTGTGCCCCTCGAAGCCATAGTCCACGGCAACGTCCCAGGTCGAGGAGGTTGCGGCTGCTCTGTCACCGGCCCACCGCCGCGAGCGGGCGAAGAGGGAGAAAGTCAGACGCAGCAGCGCCACGCGATCGAGCATGCCGCCGATTGCCGAAATGCGGCATGGAATGTATGCTCCACCAGCGACAGGGTCCACCTGCGGCGTGCAGGATTCGCTCGAGTTGTCCAGAGACGCCGTAGAGTTCACAAATGGCCCAGTTGGGTTCTCCAGCGTGAGCGCATAGGTCTTCGTTCCGAGTTGTGAGTAGGACGGTGCACTACGAGAGCCCAAATGGTATTGCAGAAATAGCGTCGGCGGAGCGATCGTGTCGGAGGCTGGGGAGCTCGAGTTGGTGTAATGCATAAACAACCCTCGACTGCGTGTGGGCACCGCGTAGTACGCCCGCACGATGCTCTCAAGAGTTCCAACAAATTCATCGATGGTCTCGATACGCTGATGAAGGTATGAGTTTGTATGATCGTTGCTCGCGAATAGATACGAGGCGAGCGTGTAGCGCGCGTCCGCAGCTTCCTTATTACGGATTGTCTGGTACTGAAAAGCAAACAGAAGGAGCAAGGCCAAGATGGCCACGTTCACGAGGGAGTGAAACAAGATCATCGCCCCTGCCTTGCCTGTCCGTCCTTCCTCGTTGTCAAATATGATTCAGCGTGTGGGATGACCCCTAAGCACATGTATACGCTCCTCACTCTCTTTTCCGAGCGCATCTCTCAGCGGTGGGGTTCGTATTGCTCTCGTTTGTTGCAAGAGACCAGAGACAGCTAGCAGGCCACTGTTGGAGTGCGCACATCTGCAGGCACTATGATAAGACAGGAAGGAAAGCACAAGTCAAGATGAGCCAGAAGCCGTACAAGCTCATTGAAAGAAGGCAAACGATTCTCAGCCGCACTGCTTTCTCCCCATGGCAGCCTCTACTAAACTGGGCTCAAGGCACCAGAAAGCTCCCTAACAGCAGCACATGAAGTGTGAATGAAGATCGCTATTGCACGCCTTTCCGTGCCTCTGCGCTGTCTTTGTTTGCTTTTGGTTTTGTGTGTCGGCGCTGTAGCCATGGGATTGGCTCCTCTCTCGTAATGGAGTACGGAGATGTCTCTAAGCAAGAAAAAGACAAGATCAACTGGCCAGGGAAGGGCCAAAAAGAAATACACACCTCCAGAGCGTCCTGCGCGTGCATGTTTTTAGTCAGACAACCAAGAGGCAGCAGCCAGTTGAAAGACAAAGCAGACGATGCCGATGCGCCACTACGTAGATGTGGTGCCGAGCGGGAAAAGAGCTACCTAAAAAGGGAAAAAAGGAGGGTAGCAGTCGTCACACGTTGCCAGCGTCTCAAGCACCATGTAGTAGTTGCACGTGGAAAGCTACTTTACCGTCATCCATTTGCTCTCAGGGTCGCAAACAAGATGTAACTCAGCACTGACCACCACGTTTTTCCAGCATCTCCACCAGTTGTCGTAGATCATCTGGGGCAAATCTTGTGCGTCTTTAGCCCACACAGTGTACATGTTTTCTACAAACGACTTCCACGAGCCTAGAAGACTCCCCTCTGTCGTCTATCCGATGTCACGCTGGTATATTTTGCGAAGCATGATTGCCGCGTAAGTGTGCTCTTGGAAATCAATCGTAAACTTCTCACTCTCGGGTGTGCGAAGCAGATCTTCTGTGCTGACCGTTGTGGAAAATAGCAGTTTCTTTGCAGCCTCCATCACCCTCTTCACTTCCCCCAACTGATACTCTTCTCAAGAAACTCTTTTGCAACGCCCGCCTCGTCCAAAACGGTGAAGTTTTGCAGATTTCGGGGGGCTTGCTGTCAGTACCCAACTCCCCGCTGTAATCGCATACATGTGAGCTCAGCGCGACCACATGAAAGGCAGTATGTGACAGTACCGCTGCGCGCCTCCCTTCCTTTACGCTCAGCCTCACGTTCGGCCCCTTCTGAATCCTCTTCACCCTTATCCTTCTCATTCACCTTGTACTCACAATTCCCTGAGCTACCTCGCTCGATGACGTTGGAGCACGGCTTGTCTATACGACTTTGGCACTGACCAATGGGGATGCATCTGCTTTTTTGGCGCCATCCGATGCAAGATGTTGCGTCATCACCGAATTAACTCTCGTAATAATCAGCCTAAAATTCACCTTGCTTGTTTTCAAGCTCAGTCCACCACGCTTACTGTTGCTTCTCAGTAGCCAACTGCCCCACCTCAAGTACCTGCGTATTCGCTATTCTCCGGGCGTACCTTGCCTCTAGCACAGCCACGGATTTCACCATTTCTTCCCGTAGGCGCAGTGCGGCAGAATGCATTACTACCTTCATCTCTGTAGCCTTTCTGCTCCGCTCCTGTTCTGCCTCTCGCTACTGCAGAAGCTCTCTAGCGACCTCTGTGTATCGATTTGGCCTAAAGTGAGCGATCCGATCTCGTCGGAGACATCGCAACGGTCATAGATTCCGTTGTTTACGTGCTTGTGAGGAAATACTTGTGAAACTCTCTCTCCACTTGTGCACTGGGACACTTCCAGTTCCCGTGACAGTAGTGTAGGAGCGCTGCCACGAAGTGCGATGCATACTGAGCTACCTGGCTCACCACTGCCATCACCGCAATTCCATTTTCCTTATTTACAGCGCTAAGGGGTATGGTGATCGATATATTTAGATAACGGAAAGCTTTTCCGTTTGTCGCTGTGTCGAAGTATACAATGAAACGGATCTACAACACCAAAATACGTCCGTGTAGTGGAATGAGAACATTGCAGCAAGTAATGATGGCCAGTAGAGTCCACCGAATAGATGACATGGTGAGTACAGCAATGAAAGCAAAATGCGCACTCGATGATTCAAGCAACTAACCTATAATTCCCGCTAGTAATAAATAAACTTATTCATACGGGTACGCTTCTATCTGCATGAGGGCAGCGCAATGAGCATAGGAAAGAAAAAAGAGAATACGAAAGGGAAGCATCTGCGGCAATAATACATTGAAAAAAGAATGCTTGCAGCCATACGGGGCTGCGGACAAGCGCAGCCTAGAACGCTGATGTCCCGCAAGCTAGCACATGATGGTGATCAGATAGCTAACATGTTGTTGTTTTTAGCCGACTGGGGCACTTCGGTACGCGCCGCACACGAGAACGTGGGCACATCGGGTATTTTGCTTCTTGCACGCGACCAAGTACAATGAGTAAAATGAGGTAATTTGAAAGCAATAGCACAGCGCAGAAAAACCCTGAATATCTTAGACCCTCACCCAGAGAGGACGCACTCTTTGCCACTACAACCGCAATTCAGCATCTTTCACCTTGTGACACAACCACCACGGCTTGAGGGGAAAAAGAACCATACTTTTCCGCTCTCGATCTCGCCTGTATACGATGCACACGAGAAAGAAAAAGAGAAAGAATGCGAGATACTCGGTTGAGAGGAAAAGAGAGCCTTTGGTAACAAGGTAACGAAAAGTGGTCCAAAAGTGGTGGAATCATTTAGCACAATGGTGAAACATAAAAAAAACGCCAGGTGGCTCCGCACTCGTAAAAACTACATCGTGGTGACGGAGAGAAAAAAAAAAATCAGGTGGAAAAGGGGCGAGAAGACGATCTCAAGCAAATTCTGAGAACGAGGAGGAAGTCGTCAAACTTGGTCGTGGTTTGGTAGAGAGCAGTGACACAGCAGTACGACACGCTTTCTAAAAGTGCCCCCTAAATAAATAAGAGTACCCAGCAGCTCACATAAGTATAGGGCATCAGACATATCGAGAGAGGCACTGGTGTTAGTGTCTACTGCGCACCATACAGTACCCGTAACATCATAAAAACAGAAAGGGGGAACAGGCTAGCACAACTTTCTGAAAAGCACGATAACGAAAAGAAACGCAAAAGAAAAAAGGGAGCAAAGCACAGCACGAAGAGGTATCAATCAAGTCTTTCCTCCGAGAGGTGCCAAGAACTCTACAATTCGATCTGCATGAAAAAAAAAAGTAACAGAAGTTATCCTCATCATCGGTGTCCATGGAAAAAAGACTTTTTTTGCTCTCTATTCAGTGCTCTTGCGTACTTACCACATACCTCTTTTCTGTAGCGTTGTGAAAGAAGACGATAGTATGAAAGCACGAAAGAAAACATAGAGTTACAACGAGAAAAAAGCACAGCCGCTAAGTGCGTGTTTCGCTAGCAAATGACGACTGGCTGCTATCGAACGCGTAATTGTCCAACTCTGCCAGCAGCGGTGTCATCCGTTCAGAGGTCGAGAGTGGAGTTCCCGTAACCTTTGTATCTTGAAGCGTGCGCAAGAGGGACTCGTCAGCCTCCACCTGAGGTATTCCAGACTGGCGCACGTAGTCTCGAACAGTGTTCCTCCATAGCTCAGCTGTTGGAGACAATACGGAGAGCGGTGATGCCAAGGACATTGCTGGAGGGGCTTCAGGGGCGCTCTTGGTTTTTTCCACTGCACTAACGACGTGCTCAGCTTCTTCATCCAGCTCCAGCGCCACCTGTTGTGCGTTGTGTAGGTCGATGGCTTTTGTACCAGGCGGAACTCGGCGATCTTGTGTGTGAATGCCCTTGCAATGCTCAGCCACGCAGTTCACGTTTTGACAAGAATACATATTAGTGCGAAAGGCCTGCTCGAGGCGCCCATCGGTGTAAAGCGTCTTAAAAAATGGAATCCAATTGTTGTGGTACCGAACTGTGACCTTGTTGCCGTATCTGGCAAAAAAAATGGAGTCCTTCACGCGCTTGACTACCTCCGTGCGAGGCCGTTCCTCCGCCATCATAATCTCGGCTAGCTTCTGGAAAAAGTTGATGCGGTGACGCACGGGTCCTGCCTCATGTAAGTGAAGCTGATTGCATGAAAATTCTTGGTAGCATTTGTGGTCGGCTAAGTGCAAGTTGCAGAATGCTCCTTTCGGGTCTCGAGGAATTTTTCGCTGAGAAGGAGCCTGAGGACCGCGGATTCCGCTCTGGTAGTCCAAGAATGCAAGAAGACGCTCAGTAATAATACGGTTATCAGGAGAAGCGACTAAATTCAGCTGCAACGCAATGAAGTCGCGCGCCGCCTGGGCATATTTTGCTCCATCTGTATCAGTGTGGTCCTCCTGCTGCTCTAAATATACTTTTTGAACTGTATCATATGTCTTTAGCCACATGGTAGCTGCACTGCCCGAACCGCTCTGCGAAAAAAGATGAAGAACTGTTACAAGCAGCCCAACAGTAGGTTCAAAAATATCGGCTACCTTAGCTGCACCATAGGAAATGACGTTTCCGAGGATAGGAACACCGCTTTCGTCGACACGTGTCAAGTACGACCTAAAGTCAAGCCCCATGTCAAGAACTTGCAGTGTTTCCGGCATAGCTAGCGTGAGCTGAGGCCGCTTTTGATGAGACATTGCGCACTTGCTCTCCTGCACAAAAAAGCTCAAAAAAATGTGACAATAAAACAGACCCTTCAATACCGAGGGAGAAGCACACTGTAATGCCACATAACACGGAAAACTTATAGAAAATGCAAATGAAGGTGAATAGTGGTGCAGCATAGAGGTCAGTCAGGAAGGGATAGCGGCTAGTCAGGTGATAGGCAGAAGTGCCGAGACAAGAGATATTGCCGTAACATCATGTGTGGCGCTCGTTCAGTCACGGAGGTCATCTCGACGACGAAAGTGGCAACCAGAAATGCCGCGCCCTGGACAGGCAGAGTTTTCACGTTTCTTTTTTTTTTTTTTTACTTTCGTCGATTGCTAATGGTGCAAGCACAGTTCCTGTTGCTGTGACTGTTGTGGAAACACCATGATTCACTGGAAGGTCCACATGAAATCCTGTCACAAACTTCTTGACCTGTCTTCTAAGGCAATACTTTTTTGCTGAACGCGCTGGCTTAAATCCTGAATGTCCAGTTGTACTCTGGCAGAATGAAAAAGCACTGGCTCTATGTCTCCAGAGCCAGTGGTCTGTGTATTGTCAAGATACTTGTTCATTTCACGCTCCAGCTCATCCAGTGCGGTGAACGTGGAGGTCATACTGCCACTTAGCTGCGGTAAGCGCGAAGGCGCGATAAGTAGATACTCTGAAGGGGGACTGCGGTAAGCAGAGTACGCGGAAAGGAAAGGAAACGGTGGAGGGGAGCAGAATTGACAGGAGCAGTGAGTAGTGTGGGAAGGTGTGGCGAATAAAAGCTGCGCCTATCCACTTCTTTTCGAATACAATAAGGTCTCTGTTGTAGGACAAAGACTCATTGCGGCTTCATGACTGCCTTGTGAGTGTGCATCAATATATATATATTATTGTTTCTACATTTATGTTGTATAGAGCGGGAATGAAAGTACTGCTTGATACACAGGGAAAACGGTCTTTCAGTCCAGCAAGTCAACGTGGTCATATAAACAATGCTTTCAAAAGGCAGCCGATCAAGTCTGGTTGGGACACAAATAAAAAAAATCCTCTTAGTTCCGCAATAAAGTAGGGAGTATGGAGAGGGGGGCTTGCCTCAGCTATATCTACATTCCCCTTGTCACTGATGGCAAGAGAAGCTACAAGTGCCAGTAGCCGCCCCCCCCCCGTCAGAATCCTGAACCCTATAAACGTTTCAATGACAAAATACGATTTGATTCTGCAGCATTCTTAGGCCTTGGAAATATAAACGAAGGATTGAGAGCGACAAGATGTTCTCTCAACCTGTCCAGAGTTCCCGCGTCAGAAGCCAAGCAAAAAGTGGTCAGTAGTCACCCCAAGATTTCTCTGTTCTTTGGAGAGGAAACACCAGGCAGTAGCGTCTAACTGAGCCAGGCTCATTACCCGCTTAGCCCATAGCGACAAATATGGAGTACATCTCCATTAAGAGCCGCCTACGGCACTGAAATGAGGATCATCCACTTATCTTAAATGTAGTTTGCTGTATTACTCTATGATTTTTAGATCGTTTTTTGGTGCATGGCGGCACGCCGTCGCAGCCTCAGTCACTGTGAATTTCACTTGGAAACAAGACACGCTTGCCTCGGGTGCTTGTATAAGTTGCTCTAAACGTAAGGGCACAAATCATTTCAGTTTAGCGTACCTGCTGCTAGCCTAGTACATATGTGATATGACTTTCGCGATGGATTTTTTTCGTGTATAATGTGTCTGCGGTATCATCTTTCGATTGTACACGGGGAAGGCTGTGGCCATTTGACAAAATTTCATCTAGAGCCTCTCTCCCTCTCTCTCCTCTCTCTCTCGACTTACCTCCTGAATCCCTTGAGGCAATTCAATCACAACTAGGAGGAAAAGTGATCATTAACAGGGTACTTCTATGAACTAGCACACTGATCGAGTTTCGACTCTGTACAGATGAATCCCAACAACTCATCTTTCCGAAAGAAGCTTGAGGAAAGCGCAAGGCCTAAAGTAGCAGCAGCTTCCCAGCTGCAGGCACATGTAAATAGTGGCCTGGAACGCACGCAAAATGCTCCTCATCTCTACAAGTTCCAAAGTCCAGCAACGTTCGTATTTCACAGCTCTTTGGCAGCGTCGGAGAGTCTCACTAAAAACTTACGGAAAGCGGAAGGCCTGCGTACAGCGTCAGCCGTCACCACTGCTGCCGTTGTTCATCATGACAAGGATGTAGAGCTACTCCGCATGATTCAAAAAGCATGTCGCCGGCCTGCTAGGGCACGCGAAAGACGTGTTGCGCCGAATGATGAGCCAATAGTGCGAAACATTCACACATCTGAAGAGGCAGTTGCCTTTTTCACCGCCAATGGCGATTCCACCAGCGTAAAGCATATTTTTCTGAATTATACGCCAAAGGGGTTGGATTTTTGCCCGTACAATTTGGTGGCTACGAAGAAGAGCTCTCAGGAGTCAGAGCACTACATACTGAGTGCGACCGGAATTGTACATGTACGCCCTGGGTTGCCTTCCGAGGTGATGACGCTTGCGGATTGGATGAAAGAGGCGTCACTGTTCAACATCCTGCGCAAGATTCCATTTTTCAAGAACTTCCTGCTTTACAAGGCATTTCTTCGCCTACAAATGAGGCTGAAGCAGCGGAAGTACGCTGCAACAAGGCAGTTGCTTGTGAAGGACCTACTCGTTGCGAAACCCACGTTTGCCTCTCCGATGCTGGACTTGGTGAAGTACTCTCATACTATACTCGACGCGAAGCTTATCGAGTACGATCCGCAAGGCAAGCACGATTACGTTGTTGACGATTACAGTCTCGGGCAATCAATTCAGCGGCAAAAGGCTTCCGTGTTTATCAACGGCATCATGGAGCACATGGAGGAGAAGATGACAAAATTGGTAGAGGTTCTACAACACCGCGCAGATGTCCCCGATATTAATACACGAGAAGCACTGTCACAGTACCTTCTCACGGTTGCCGCCAGTGAAGTTTCTGATACTCGGAAAAAGCGCAAGGAAAAGTCGATGATCAATGCTCGAGAGGACTTGGAGCGGCGAATGCGTGAGCTGAAGCGAAGTTTAGTCGAATACTCAAAGTTGCATGTGTTTATTCGACTCAGCGACTTCCTTGTTTCTGAGCGGCTCTTCCAGCGGGTACTATCTGTTTTTCAAACGTTTCTTAACCTCGTTCGCGAACAAGCGCACAGCGAGGTTCGAAAAGTTGGGTTTCAGGTTCTTTTACGTCCCGAGGAGTCAACCATCATTTTTGAGCCGAAAGAATCCGTTTTACGTGCTCTTTTTTCGGAGCTATTTTCAGGTTGTACAGACGCGGCTACTGTGGGGCTCCGCTTATGCGAGCAAAAGTACCTCAAAGCGCTTTTCCCGTCGCCACCGACAGTGTGGAGCATTAGCGATGAACTGCGAACCAATGCTAGAGTGACATTCATGCAGACAGCTCTGGTTTCGATTCTGCACAGTGACTATGAAAAAGCTGACAGCCGCCTGGCTGTATATCTCACAACAGTGCCACACATTCAATTTTTGCAAAAAACGTGGGAAGAGATTTCCGACGACTGCAAGCAGGAAGAAAATGAGTCGGTTTTGTCAGCTGCGAGCCTAGCGAAGCTGTATCGCCGACTCCAAGAAGCCCAGGACTCGCTTCGCGTGCTGATAGCTACATATGTTGGATGCTTGCTGTGGATAAATGCCGCTAAACTGAAGGCGGAGATAGAGCCGCGTATGACAATCTTGCGGGATGCAATCAGTTCCTGTTTGCGGAATACTGCACGCGACATGATCAGAGAACTGAACGCCTATTTCAAGTCAAAAACGCAGGTAATGAACGAGCGACCTCAGATGCTGCGCGAATTTGCCGAGTATACTGCAGCGTTCAAAGAAATAGCTGAAAACATCAACGAAACAGAGGAAAAGGTTGCACAGGCGGAGGCGCTCTGCGATCTAATGGACAGACAGCAGGTTGAATTCAGCGACGACGAAGACAATCAGCTGCGTGAACGGACACTGAGTGACAGTTCTACAACGCAGTCGCTTCACAGCCTTTTTGATGAGGCCCGAATTCGTGCAGAGCAATTTATCGCAGAGGAAATGACTGCTCATGTCGACACGCTGCAGTCAGAAGTGGCTAACATAGAGGAGCAGTGCAGTGGTCTTAACGAAATTCTTCTGGGTGAAGAATTCTCTCTTCTGACCAACAACACTGAACCACTCCTTCAGTACCTGGCTGATATAAACGCTAAGCTGGGTGAGGTGGCCATGAGAGAGGCGCAACTGAGCCGCTTTGCAGCGCTTTTCAATGTGCCACCTTTTGATTGGGCATTCGTCAGTGACGTGAAAACCCTTTTCCAAGCACGAGAGGAAACATGGAGTATGCTAGACGCATTCAATAAAAAGTCAGAGTACTGGTTCGAAACTCCTGTCAAGGAGCTGGACACTATCGAAATGGAGGAACAGGTGAATCTCATGATTCGTCGCGCAGGTGTGGTGAATCGCACGATGCTGGAGCGCAACTATGACGATGAGGTGGCACCACATTTGTTGGAGGAGCTACAATCTATCCGCGCGAACATGGCTGTGATTCACGATTGTGGCAACAAGCACATGACACCAGAACACTGGAACAGCGTGCTAAAGCAAGTCACAGGCACTGCCTTCAGTTACCACGATGACCTGAACCTGAACTCGCTGGAGGAGTGGGATATCTTTTCCTTCAGAGAGATACTAGCGGAGCAGTCGGGTCTGGCAACTGGTGAATGGAAGATTTCGAACGATTTGGAGTTGATCCGGCAGCGGTGGGAAACTTTGAACTTCATGACGAAACCATATAAGGACCGCGACGGTGTATTTATTTTGGACGACTTGGAGGAGGTGATTCAGCAGTTAGATGATCATCAAATCGAGCTGCAGACCACAATGGCATCGCGATTTGTTGCAACTGTGCGACACAAGGTGGAAAAGTGGATGCGCGATCTTCGAGTTGTGGGCAGTGTGATTGAGGAGTGGATCACGCTACAAAAGAACTGGATGTACCTCGAATTCATCTTCTCCTCTGACGATATCAAGGAGCAGCTGCCCGAGGAAAGCGTGATGTTTGACGATGTTGACCGCTTGTTTCTCTCACTCACGTCAAAGGCGCACAACCAGAAGAATGTCTTTCAGATCTGCACCGAGGAGGGGGTGCTGGATGACTTACAGAGAAACAATGCGAATATAGACATTATTCAGAAAAAGTTGGAGGAATACCTGGAGACGAAACGCATTGCGTTCCCGAGGTTTTACTTCTTGTCCAACGACGAGCTGCTTTCCATATTGTCAGACGTCCGGAATCCAAAGGCTGTCCAGCCGCACTTGTCCAAATGCTTCGACTCAATTGCGTCGCTTCTGTTCTCTGACGAGGAGTGCTCCGAGATCGTGGGGATGGTCTCAGGGGAGGGCGAGCAGGTGCCTTTCGAGGCGCCTGTGTACCCTATAGGCAATGTGGAGCAATGGTTGAGCGACATTGAGCGTGTTATGAAGACGTCACTCTTCTCGCACATGCACCGCACCATTGAAATGGCGCCCCAGTGCAAGCGGGAGGAGTGGATCTTCCAGCACCCGGCACAGTGCATTCAGGCCGTAGACATGATTCTCTGGACAGGCCAAGTGGAGGCTGCCATCGACAGCGCATCGTTGCAGCTTTTCTACAACGAGTACCATAGCCAAATTCTCCGCATGGTTGATCTGACGCGCCAACCTTTGTCGAAGCTTCAGCGTATTCTTGTCGGCACTCTGATTGTTCTGAATGTGCACAACCGCGACATTGTGCACAACCTGAGCGACGAGAAAGTCATGAGTGTAGACGACTTTGCATGGTATCAGCAGCTGCGTTACTACTGGGAGCCGGACCCGCGCCCGGCGCAAAGCGGCAGCAACAACGTTGCGATCCGCCACTGCAACGCGCATCTTTGGTACGGTTACGAGTACCTCGGCAACCAGCCGCGTCTCGTCATCACCCCACTTACCGATCGTGCCTTTTTGACTTGCACCAATGCACTCGCTATGAACCTCGGCGCGGCCCCGCAGGGTCCTGCAGGTACTGGAAAGACAGAATCAGTGAAAGATCTCGGCAAGGCACTCGCGAGGCAGGTTGTTGTCTTCAACTGCTCCGACGGCATTCACTACAAGACGATGTCGCGCATGTTTGCCGGCTTGGCGCAGGCTGGCGCCTGGGCTTGCTTCGATGAGTTCAATCGTATCGAGCTGGAGGTGCTCTCCGTCATTGCGCAGCAAATGCTCGACATTGTTCTGGCACTGGGTCAGCGGTTGGAGCGGATGGATTTTGACGGGCACCCGATCCGCCTGAGCCCCAACTTTGGTGTCTTTATCACGATGAACCCTGGCTACGCTGGCCGCACCGAACTTCCCGATAACCTCAAAGCACTCTTCCGACCGATTTGCATGATGATCCCAGACTACGCCTTAATCGCAGAGATCATGTTCTACTCCGAAGGCTTTGCAAACGCGCGGGTGCTGGCGCAGAAGATGGTGCAGCTGTACAAGCTTAGCTCCGAGCAGTTGTCGAAGCAGGACCACTATGATTTTGGTATGCGAGCTGTCAAATCCATCTTGGTCATGGCTGGCTCACTGAAGCGGCAGAGTCCGAACGAGAGCGAGGACATGCTCCTGATTCGGGCGATGCGGGACGCCAATGTGCCGAAGTTCCTCCGCGAGGATACAACTCTTTTCATGGCGCTCCTCAAGGACTTGTTCCCCACTGTCGTGGTGGAGGAGAACCCGAGCACGCTGCTGCTCAACTATATCCACAACCAGCTCAGAACCGACGGGCGGCAGGTGGTGGAGGGTCTCGTGACAAAGGCGATGCAGCTCTACGACACGCTTGTCGTGCGGCACGGCGTGATGTTGGTGGGACAGACCTTCACCGGCAAGTCCACCGTGCTGCACACTGTTAAGCAGGCGCTTACGCGCATCAAGGAGGATGGCCACGACCCTGAGGGTGATGTACCGCTCTTCAATCCTGTGCACACTCACTTGCTGAATCCCAAGTCTGTTTCCATGGGCGAGCTGTACGGGCAGGTGAACGAGATTACGCGCGAGTGGACCGATGGTATTCTGAGCAACATCGCCCGCAGCATCACTCGAGCAGCCCTGAAGAAACTGGACCGGCAGTGGGTTGTGTTCGACGGCCCTGTCGACGCTGTCTGGATCGAGAATATGAATACAGTCCTTGATGACAACAAGCTGCTCTGCCTCTTTAACGGCGAGCGCATCAAGCTGCCAGCGACGGCTACATTCATATTCGAGGTGCAAGACCTGCGCGTGGCCTCGCCGGCCACCGTATCCCGCTGCGGCATGGTTTACATGGAGCCATACTACCTAGATGGCAACCGAGGCTGGGCTCCCATCGCTCGAAGTCTCGTTGAGGCAAAGTCGAAGAAAGACAGTCGCCTGCAGGCTGATCGCCTGCTGGAGTTGCTGGACATACTTCTCCCTGACACGCTAGATTTTGTGCGCACCAACTGCCGCGAGTGGATCCCGTCCGTCGACGCACAGCTGGTTGTAAACTGCGTGGAGCTTCTACAGGGCTTTCTATCCACCTCCGAGGACGCCGCGGTATGGCCGCGCGAGGCAATCACCCCAGCCGAGACCCTGGAAGGAGACGGCGAAGGTGGAAACCGGGCGCTGAACGGGGACACAGACACCTACGCGACTACAAAGCGAGGCTCTTCACTCGCGGCGACCATGCCTATACCGAGCACACCAGAAGAGTTTGCGCGGCCGGCGATCACCCACGCCACGGCGGCGACACTGGACGATCGCCGGCTCTTCGACATGTACTTCCTGATGGCTTTTGTGTGGGCAATTGGCGGAAACCTGCGTGACGACGCGCGCGACCTCTTTAGTGCGTTTCTGCGTGACAAGGTGGAAGCGGTGCTGCCGGACTTACTGCCCTTGTCCTCCTCTGGCGCGACAGCCGAATCGGAAGAGTCGCATCAGAAGGTAAGCCTGTATGACTACGTGGTGCACCGCCCGTCAATGCAGTTTATCACGTGGAACCACCTCGTCCCGACGTTCCTGTACAATCGGCAGAGCTCATACTTCGATCTAGTGGTCCCCACCGCTGAAGGAGTGGCACTGGGTACGCTGCTGAGTGTTCTGACAGCGTCTTCGCAGCACATTCTCGTCAACGGCGTGACTGGCACCGGTAAATCGCTTGGCATAATGAGCTTCCTGGCCAGTACCCTCAACACAGACGATCCGGCAAGCACGTGGGAGTCGTTCAGTATGGTGTTTTCTGCGCAGACGCGCGGCAAAGACATTGAGGATCGTTTGGAAAGCAAGCTGTACAAGATCCGCAGCACGGCACTCGGCCCTACGCCAGGCAAGCGTGCCATCATGTATGTGGACGATATCAACATGCCAACACCTGAGATCTACGGTGCCTCGCCACCGCTGGAGCTTCTCCGACAACTCATCTCACAGGGCGGCTTCTACGACACGCACAAGAGTCCGGCCTTCTTCAAAGAACTGCACGATGTACTGGTGGTCGCTGCGTGCGGTGTTCCAGGAGGCGGCCGCAGTGATATGACGCAGCGCCTTACCTCACGCTTCCACCTGATTTGCCAGCCAGCACTGTCTGAGCCGTCGACGCGGCGCATTTTTGGCTCGCTCCTGCATGGCTTTTTGCACCAATGGGACTCCGCGGATATTCAAGCCCTATCCACGAAGCTCGTCGCCGCCACTTTGGCGTGCTATGAGCGCATCACTAAGGAAAAGTTGCCGACTCCGACGCGCTCCCACTACACGTTTAACCTGCGCGATCTTGGAAAGGTCATCCAGGGTATCATGCAAACCTCACCGCGTGTGACATCTTCGCCGGAGGCCTTCCACCGCCTTTTCCTACACGAGGTGTCACGCACTTTCCATGATCGCTTGATCGACGCTGCGGACCGCGCGTGGTGGTGGTCAACGTTGTCGGAGGTGTGCAGTAGCGTGCTGGAGCATTCCTGGAACCCGGTTTACGAGGATCTCATCTTTGGCGATTTCATGCGCCGCGATCGCGCGCACTACGAGGAAATCACCGAAACGACAGACACGATTGGACTCGGGCTGACAGAATACCAGAAAGGCTTCAACATGGAGTACAACAAGGAAGTCGAGTTGGTGTTCTTCAAAGATGCCGTGCAGCATGTAGCCCGCCTCTGCCGTGTGCTCCGCCAGCCGCGCGGCCATGCAGTCGTCGTGGGAATGGGTGGCACCGGCCGCCAGTCGCTCTGTAAGCTGGCCGCGTTTATATGCAACTTACCCATTTACGAGGTGACCATCACGCGCACGTTCAACATGATTGAGTTTCACGAAGCTCTCAAGAAGATGCTGCTCGACAGCGCGCGCCACGACAAGCCCGTTCTCTTCTTCCTTTCTGACACCCAACTCGTGCATGAGGAGATGCTGGAGGACATCAACAACCTGCTGAACACCGGAGAGGTACCAAACTTGATGGAGTCTGAGGATGTGGATCAGATTGTGGAGGTTGTTCGCCAGTACGCCGTTGCTGCAGGAAAGCGTGAAACACGCAATACAATCTTCTCCCATTTTGTGAACATGTGCCGTGACAACGTTCACATTGTAATGGCGATGTCGCCGGTGGGCGAGCAGTTCCGCCGGCGCCTGCGCATGTTTCCGTCGCTCGTGAACTGCTGCACTATTGACTGGTTCGACCAGTGGCCGCGCGACGCTCTGGCTTCTGTGGCTGACCGCGTGCTGGGAAACCTCTCGATGGAGAAACACGACAAGGCACGCCTGGTGGAGCTGTGCGTCGCCATCCACGTGGATGTACAGGAGGCATCGGACCTGTTCTACAGTGAGCTGAGGCGGCGAACATACACCACCCCGACGTCGTACCTCGGACTGCTGACGAGCTACCGGCAGCTGCTGGAGGAGCTGGACAAGTCTGTGGAGGAACAGGTGGAGCGGTACCAGGGTGGCCTCGACACGCTGCACAGCACACGGGCAATGGTGGATGCCATGAAGGTGAAGCTCATCGAGATGCAGCCCAAGCTTGTGGAGGCGGCTAAGAGCACGGAAGAGATCATGGGCCGGGTTGAAAAGGAGCAGGAGTCCGCCGAGTTGGTCCGCAGGCAGTGCGCGGAGGAGGAGGAGGGGGCAAGTGAAATCCAGGCGGAGGCCGATAGCATTCGCGGCGAGTGCCAGGCAGAGCTGGACAAGGCCATGCCAATTCTGAAAGCTGCCGAGGACGCGCTCGCCGACCTTCGCACAGACGACATTCGTGAGGTGCGCAGTTTTTTGAAGCCTGCCGTTCGCGTCGTACTGGTGCTAGAGGCAGTGCTGGTGCTGCTTGGGGAAAAGGACCTGAGCTGGGATCGGGCGAAGCTGGTAATGAGTCGTATGGACTTCATTAAGGATCTCCAGAACTATAAGCGCGACGATCTCTCCGAGAAGACGATCAAGGCGATCCAGAAATACATCAACAACCCCGACTTCCAGCCGGAGGAGGTGGCCAAAAGCTCCAAAGCGTGCAAGTCTCTAGCAATGTGGGTGCTGGCTATGAACAACTACTACGAGGTGGTGAAAGTCGTTGCCCCGAAGCGGGCGCGGCTGGCGGAGGCGGAAGGCAAGGTCGCCGTGGCCACACAGGCCCTCGAGGCCGCTCGTGGCCGTTTGCGCAGTATTGAGGACAAGCTGGCCTCGCTGCAGTGCGAGATGAAGGAGAATGTGCTCAAGAAGCATCAGCTAGAGGAGGACATCGACTTGACCACGGTGCGGCTAGAGCGAGCGGAGCAACTGATGGGCGGCCTCGCCTCGGAGCAGTCCCGCTGGGTGGAGGCAGTGGCGAAGCTCATGGCGGAGAAGGCGGGACATCCCGGTACTGTGGCGCTCGCTGCTGGTGCCATAGCCTACCTAGGACCCTTTACGGCGCCATACCGTGATCGACTTCTGCGCATGTGGCACGCCAAGTGTGTGGAGGTTGGGCTGCCCGTCGGTGGCTCGGGTTTCCAGCTATCGAGCATCATGGACGCGGTGCGCATCCGTACCTGGGCGCAGCAAGGTCTCCCGACAGACCCTTTCAGTGTGGAGAATGGCGTCATCGTGAGCAAGTCGAGGCGCTGGTGCCTCTGCATCGACCCGCAGGGGCAGGCGGTGAGCTGGATTCGCGCCATGGAGAAGGAGAACAACTTGCGGGTGATTAAGCTAACAGATGCGAACTACATGCGAACTCTGGAGAACGCCATCCGCGTTGGGCTGCCTGTGTTGATTGAGAATGTCGGCGAGTCGCTGGATGCGGCGCTTGACCCAATTCTGATGCAGCAGACGTACCGCTCGCAGGGCAGACTCCTCATCAAGCTTGGCGACAGCGAGGTGGACTATGACCCGAAGTTCCGGCTCTACATGACGACCAAGCTGGCAAACCCTTTTTTTCTTCCAGAACTGCAGATCAAGGTGACCGTTATCAATTTCACGGTAACGCAGACGGGGCTGGAGAACCAACTGCTTGCGGATGTGGTGCGGGTGGAGATGGCGGAGCTGGAGCAGCGGGCCGATCAGACAGTGCTGGACATTGCACACGGCAAGGACGAGCTCAAGGCGTTGGAGGACAAGATCCTCATGCTGCTGGCCTCGTCGACCGGCAACATCCTCGACAACGAGCAGCTTGTGAATACCCTGCAAGAGGCCAAGACGACAAGCGAGAGCGTGAGTGATGCGCTGCGAGTTGCGGAGGAGACGCAGCGAGATATCGAGGCAGCACGCGACCGCTACCGCCCTGTTGCTCGGCGCGGGGCCACAGTGTACGCCGTCATCACAGAACTCGCTGGCCTAAACCACATGTATCAAAACTCTCTCGACTTCTTCAAGCAGCTTTTCGTTCTCACGCTTCGGCAAACAGAGAAGCAGGACTCTGTGGACAGGCGTGTTGAAATTCTGCTGCCAGCTGTGACACTGCGCTCTTACAACGCCATATGCCGCGGACTCTTCAAGGCGGACAAGCTCATCTTTGCCGTTCTCCTTTACGTGCACGTAGCGCGGCAAGAGGGTACCATCCCTGACGAAGAGTGGTCCTTTCTGCTCAAAGGGAGTGAAGGGAAGCGCTTTGTGAATGAGGAGATGGACCCGCCACCTGTGTGGTTGACGCTGCAGGCATGGAATGAGCTAGCGGCGCTGACGGAGACCTTGCCAGCCTTCGCTTCGCTCAAGGATTTTGTCATCGACAACGAGACGGAGTGGAGCGAGTGGTACGCCGGGGAGAAAGCCTACGAGGCCTATCCCTCCCGCCTCGAATCCTACTCACCGTGGCAGCGGCTGCTCATCTTGAAAGTGCTCAGGGAGGATTTGCTCAACTACGGACTCTCCCGCCTTATCGAATGCGAGCTCGGCAAGGCCTTCACGGAGAGCCCTGCTTTCGACCTTGAAGGATGCTACCAGGACAGCACCCCCACAGCGCCGGTGATCTTTGTGCTGACTCCAGGAACGGACCCAACGCAGCTCTTCACTGAGTTTGCAGAGCGGAAAGGCTTCGGCGCGCGCAAGATGATGCTGTCACTTGGTCAGGATCAGGGCCGCAAAGCTGAGGAGATGATCCGGGTCGCCAGCACTGAGACGGGGGCCTGGGTATACCTTCAGAATTGCCACGTTTACACGTCGTGGATGCCGTCGCTGGAGCGTATCTTGGAGGAGTTGACGCACCGTGAAGTGCAGCGCGACTTCCGGCTGTGGCTCACCACGATGCCGGTAGCTTCTTTTCCGGTGCTGCTGCTGCAGTCTGGGGTGAAGGTGGTGAAAGAGCCACCGCAGGGGCTGAAGGCGAACATGCGCGACACCTTCGCCGTGGCTGTGACTGAGGATCTGTGGAACAGCTGCCCCCGTAACCCAACGACGTGGCGCCGCATGCTCCTCTCGCTGGCATTTTTCCATGCCGTCATCCAGGAGCGCCGCCGCTTCGGCCCGCTGGGATGGAATATCCCGTACGAATGGAGTCAGCCGGACCTGTCGGCGAGTCTGCAGTCGTTGCAGACGTACTTGAGGGACGAGGGTGATGCAGTGCCGTGGGATGCGCTGCGCTACATGGTCGGGGTCATCAACTACGGTGGTCGTGTGACGGACTTTTTGGACAACCGTTGCCTTTCTACGATCCTCATGAAGTTCTTCAACGACGACGTTGTCGCGCCGAACACGCGGTTCGACATATCGCCGGATGGCATCTACCACATCCCAGAGGATGTGTCGTCGCTTGCCAGTATCTTTGCGTATCTGAATGACCTTCCGACCTTCGAGAGCCCTCCGCTGTTCGGACTTCATGCAAACGCGGATATCACCTTTAACCGGAGCACAGTGCGGCGCCAACTTGCCGCCATCCTGTCTGTTCAGCCACGCACCAAAGCGGCGGCGGGGTGCAGCCCGGAGGACAAGGTGCTAGTGATGGTGGATGAGTTTCAGAAGCGGCTGCCCGCGGCTATTGACAAAACACACGCGCACCCAGACACGTACCGTCTTACCGAGGCAGGCACGATGATTTCGCTTGGCACCGTGGCAAGCCAGGAGATCCTCTTCTTCAACGGTGTGCTCGAAAAACTGGAGCGAACGCTGCAGCTGCTGCGGCGGGCGATCAAAGGTGAGGTGGTCATGTCTGCTGAACTCGAGGCCATGTTCGACGCAATGCTGCTGGGACAGGTGCCAAAGCTGTGGCAAGACGGTGGCTACCTCTCCCGAAAACCCCTTGCTTCCTGGTATGAGGACACACTGAGGCGTATTGAATTCTTCCGGGACTGGAACGACAACGGACAGCCAACCAGCTTCTGGATCTCCGGCTTCTTCTTTCCGCAAGGGTTTCTCACCGGTGTGCTGCAGACGTACAGCCGTATGCATCAGACGCCTATTGATGAGGTGAAGTTCTGTACCCACGTCACGTATTACGAGCTGCCAGAGGATATCGAAGACACAGTGGAGAATGGAGTCTACATCCACGGCCTCTTTGCCGAGGGCGCCGGCTTCGATCTAGTGAGCTCCACACTGGTGGAGAGCAAGCCAGGTGAACTTTATACCCCTATGCCGGTCATCCACCTTGAGCCCGTACGGTTGAGCGAAACAACGGCAACGGCTGAATCCTACGCGTGCCCGCTTTACAAGACGTCCGCCCGTGTCGGCACGCTCTCCACAACCGGCTTGTCGACCAACTACGTCGTGACACTCGACCTCAAGTCCGCGGCTGGGGTAAGACCGAGGCACTGGATTGAGCGAGGTGTGGCGCTGCTGTGTATGCTGGATGATTAAGCCACTCTGTATGTCTCTCTCTCTCTCTGTGTGTGTTTGGGTGTGTTGGCACCGCTGTCCTTATCGATGTAAACAAATTCTTTTCTGTGTGTCTCTTTGTGTACATACTCAGTCCCTCAAGAGATCTCGTTCCCGATGCGTGGTGTGCGTGTGTGCCCATTTCAACCACACCCCCCCCCCCCCCCCCCGCCCTCTCTGGAGGGCAGCACATACTCATGCCCATACACCCATTGTGGTTTTCTCCGCCGCCCTCACCATGAACAGCACCCCATCCTCCAGCACAAAAAAAAAGAATATGTGCACTATGCACAGGCCCCGATGAGCATCACTGTTGTCATCCGGGCAGTCATGAGCATGATCCAAGTCGCTCTTTTCCCTTCCCTTGTCTGACACTGGAGTGCGTACGGGGAGAGAGCGAGTGCTGGGGAGATTTCTTGGTAGACTGCTGCTCGCGTGTGCGCCTCGAAGACTGAGCACCAACGCAGGTACCTCCCCCTGGTAGGCGCCTGTGCAACGCTGCTCATTGGGCGTCTTTTGTGCCCATCGGTACCATCTTCTCTCATGTCTTTTTCTCACACACACAATGCTTCTCATTGCACCCCCATCTCCCCTGGTCACGACTTTCACTTTCTTGACCCCCCCCCCTCCCCCTACACAAACAATACTCACGCATGCACACGTCGAGTTCCTTCTGAGCCGTAGCAGCCGTAGGAGGTAACGCCCCAGTAGTATTAGCAGAGGGCAAGAGTGGAAGCGCGAAAGGATCCCTGATAGGCAGTGGCTTGTCTTTGTTTTCCATCGCTGGTGCGCCGCCCGGTATTCCTCGCCCCCTTCTCCCGACGACACACGTATTAGACATACCCTAAAGGTGTGTGGCAACTCAGCACACCACCGCTATCACACAAAAGCTAAAGCAGAGGGGTGATTCTTTTTTATTATATCGGAACCCCCCCACCCCACCCGCTCCCCCTCTTCTTCCGCACTCCACCTGCCTCGGTGTTTCGCCAATCCTATAGATACCAGCGCTTGCCCACTTACACAGTCACGGACGGCACGTGTTCCCAGTCGACGTCTTACGTCTTCTGTCTGTTTACACATCCTCATCACCCCCCCTCCCGTCCCCTCTCCTCCCCGTTTTTTGTGTTGGCGTGTCTTCCTGCGGAAGTGTGGCGCTGTCGCGTGTGGACGCGCGTGTATGGAGGGACAGAGCAGTGCTAGGAGTGCGCCTTCTCGATCCCCTTTCCTTTCCCCCCCTCTTCCTTCCTTTTTGCGCCTCCTCGCCGCTGCTGTCTCGCCTCGTCTCGGTGTGCTTCGTCTACCGTCTGAATTTTGGGGAAGGCCCAATAACACGCGCGAACACAGGCATTCGTAGACGCGTATGCGAAAGGAACCCCAGAGGACGAGCGAAAGAAAGCGATACGCTTACAAGCACACAGGCACGCAGGCCCCCCGTTGGCGCTCGAATCAGAACACCGTTCCAGTGTCGTCATGCTGCGTGGCCCTGTGGCGGCTTACCGCCAGTGCCGCGAGTCTTCGGGTACTGCCTGCAGTCAACCGCTCTGGTCGTTGTTGCGGCTGTTGACACGCTCGCCGTCGCTTCCCTCGAGCACACATGCGCGTTTCGGTCTGTGGCACACGTTGAACACTGCTGCACTATCGCTATCTTCCTGCGCCGCCGTGTACCACTCGAAGCGTTGGGTTAGCCGAAAATCGATTGAGGAGCAGCTACCGTCGAACATAAAAGTCGACCCCAATGCACCGGCTGCTGCGGGGAAGGACGAGGAGGGACTCGGTCGAGACGCTTTCTCCAGCGGCATCAACGGCATTTACGGCAATCGTGCCGAGTCAGCGATGCGCGGCATGCTGGGTCCGCAAGGACAGGCGGACGCACGAGAGTCTCGCGCTGTGCCTATCCTCGGCCGTGCGTCGGTGCAAGGCACGAAGTATACGCTGGACCGATCGACTGTGTTTGAGCACTGGCGCTTTCACTGCCCGGAACCGGTTGGTTGGCACCTGTCCAAGCTGGGCTGCACGACGTGCAAAATGGTCAACGACGTGAACGAAGCAGTGGAGTCGCTGCAGCTGCAGATCATCAAGGGCTGCAACGTGTTCGAGATAGACGGAGCTGCCTCAGAGGTTCATCAGAGCATTGCCCGTGCTATTTACGAGGCTTTGCAGGCCTTCGAACTGGACCGCAGTGGCTTTGTAATGGTGGCACGCTGCGGCTTGATCAAGCAGCCACGCTTCCAAGAAGAAATCACGCGTATTGAGGCATCCAACACGGCGGCCGTGCGCAATCGAATAATTCCTATCTTTGAGCGCTACAAGGCCTCCTCACTGCCGTCGACATCCCTGAAGTCGGGCTTCCGCATCAGCGAGCTAGATGACTCACAGCTGGCGCGGCTGAACCTGCGCCGTGTAGACCGGACGACGGCCGCTGGACTCTCGCCGGACTGGCTTGACGCCTTCTTCACCAATGTTGCCTATAACACGCGACTGGAATGCATCGACGTTCTCCTGCTTGAGGGGATGCACACCCTCTTCGACGGCCGACCGGACGAGCACGTCGATGATGACATTCTGCAGCTCTTTGTGTATCTTGAGCGTCAGATCAAACAGGGTGTACTGCAGTACTACGGGGTCTGCTCACCTCACCTCGCTCCCCCGGTGCCGCGCAACTATCCAGAAATGCCATCTGATGCACTTGTGCCGGATAAGTACCGCACACTGCCGAAGGAGCCGACCACAATTAATCTCTATCGCCTCATGGCCCTTGCAGAGCGTGCCGGCGGCGCAGATCACCACTTCCGCTTTGTGCAGTACCCCTTCAACCTTACACAGCACCAAGCCATCAGCAGTCCGCTGCCGTACGACGAGAATCATACTCTGGCGACATTGTGCAAGGCACTGGGGCTGACCGCCCTTGGCTACAGCCCATTGGAGGCTCCAAATCTCATGCAGCTGCCGGAGCGCTACCACAATTTTCCCATGGAGGCGGACCTCAAGGCGCTGCGCATGAACTTCTTCACAGTGTGCGAGCGTAGTGTGCTGAAGGAGATGGAGATCAAGGACACGATCGACAAGGGCCCTGACACACTGCCGCCAATCGAGCATCTCTTCGTGGCAAGCGTCTACTTGGCGGCGCAGCGGCAGTTCACAAATCTCTTCTTCTTCACAGACTGGGCAAATCATTACATGACGCCGCGCTTCCGGCGTGCCATGACGCGCTTCAAAGAGGCGTCCAGCGCAGACCTGAAGGAGTGGTCGAAGCAGTACGAACAGCTCATCACTGACTTGCTGCGGATGCGTCAGCGCATGTTCCAGCACAAACACGGCAAGCAGTCAGGTCTCGTCAGTATGGCTATTGACTACGTGAGTCCCACGCTGGCGCGCTGCCCCATGTTGAACCAGAAGGCGATCAACTTTGCTACCTACGGTTGCGATACGCTCCTGTGCGGTTTCCACGTGTCTCGGTACTTCCACGAGGCAACGGAACTGAACCCGGCCAAGGACGGCAACCTGCCGATTCCTGAAGAAGAGCTCCTGGCGCTGTGCAGAGCAGAGGCTGTTAGCTTCGCAAACGTATCTCCGCCGCATCCGTATATGCTAGAGCCGCTTATGGGGGAAGGAAAGATCTCCAAGCAGCCGAGTAAGGGCGCTACGTACCTTGTCAGCATCGACCCCCAGAGTCCCAAATTCCCAGACATTTCGGATGAGTTGCAGGCTGGTGACACTGGCAGCGAAGCTACAGTGGCGTCAGACGGAGCCACAGAAACTCTGCACAAGGAGGAGGGATTGGAGAAATCGGCGAAGCAGTAATGAGCCACTACGCCATTCGGTGAGCGTCACGCGAGCGGGGATGGCGTAGAGAACAAACTGAGGGGGAAGGGGTAGTACCCACAGATGTGGGCGTAGCGATGCGCGCTGTGCTGTGTAGGCCCGTGATCACCGGTTAGCCTCCCCCCTCCTCCCACCCACCCATCAACACCCCCCGCATTTGCGTCGCCTCTCCACCAAATCTTTTTTTGTTTCCACTTTGGCATGTACGGTGGATAGCCAGAGCCGTGCGTGAGTGCGCGTCTCTCCTACGGCTCAGTAATCGATTATGCTTTGTGGTCTCACCTCGCTGTTGATCGGTGTCGGCCTCCCTCCTTTCTTTTTTTTTCCTCTTTACAACTCGCTTGCTGTGACTCACTCACCGATGCCTGCACTGCATAAAGAGAGATGCTTATCGTGGCTCCCCTCCCCTCTGCTCCCGCAAGTGCTTCTCTCTGTGTGTGCGTATGCCCCTCAGCACTTCCACCCATCCGTTCCCGGCTCTCTGTTTCTACGTATCGGCATCTCATCATGGTCAGTGGTAGGTGGCGGAGAGCTGTGTGCGTGTGTGTGTGAAAGGATGGGAGGGGAGAAGGCGAACGCCACAACCCAGTAAGGGAGGTGGAAGCGATGGATGATGAACGGAAAGAGGGCCCCCAACTGGGGAGAGCTCGCGGTGTCGCCGCGTGGGAGCGTGAGAACATGGGTGCTCGTTGTCCTTCTCTTTGTTTGTTTGAACCTGCCGTTTCCTTCGTTTTGTCACGTGCGCGTATGGATGGCTGAGTGCTATTGCCACACCGGAAAGATCGAGCATACGCTGCTCGCAGTCCTCTGCGGCTCCCGTCCCTCCCTCTTCCCTTCCCTTTGCTCACATCGCCTGCACTCCTACGCCGCTTTTCACGTTCCTTCTTATCCTCCTCTTCCTTCCTCATTATTTACTTTGTTGACCATGCCGCGGGGGACAAAAAAATTGATTTTTACACACTCAAAAGGAAACGATTGGCGGCTCGGCAGATCAAACTCGCGTGCACCATTCCTATCGCGCTCAACACTTCAGCCGTTCCCTCAAAGAAGCACAGGCACACATACACACGACATGCTTCAAAGCATTGCCGTCGCGGCACTGCTCCTCAGCATCGTCTGCCTGGAGAACGTGGTGCAGGCAGGCCCGGTGTTGGAAGTGAAAGTTGATCGCGCCATCGCGTTCAACCGCCAGCTGGGGGATGGAGATGAGCTACACTTCGGCAGCCGTGCGGTGCTTCTGCGCGGCGAGATGGTGCAGTACACGACCGGGGGGTCTGCGTCCTACCACGGCTACACAGTATACGTGAAATGCTCTGAGCACCTCACCAGCTCTGCCCTGCAGCAGATCGCTGCGCCCGAGCTTTCGAAGGCGGCGAAGGGTCTTGTCGTGGAGCTGTGCGACAAAGACAGGGCGAACGAGGACATGCTGTCGTTTTTCTTCAGCAGCACCGCCACCAGCATTCCTGTGTACTTTTTGCCACACAGCGAAGCCTCGAAAGAGCTGTCGCGGCTACTGTCCGTCGCAGCGCAGCGCAGAATAACGGAGCGGGTGGTGCTGTCAGTTGGGAAAACGCTGCAGCTGAGCACGTTGGTCGAGAATTCGACGCTGCCCAGTGCGAGTATTGAGAGTCGCTACGTGCATAAGCCGAAACAGACGCGGGGTAAGGGTGCCTCTGCTGCCGCAACCCCACAGGTCCTGGTTACGGCGCATTTTGACTCCCTCGGCGTATCCCCTGCGAGCCGGACGAGCGGCGGTGCCTCCGGTGCTGTGGCCGCGATGGAGCTGTGGCGCCGGCTGACGTCCACGCCTTATTCTCGGCAGGAGTCTGTGGCTCCGTACGGAGTCACCGTGCTTCTGGGCAGTACGTCGCGTTTTAACTACGCTGGAACGGCATCGTGGATATCGAACCACACAGATCGGGAGCTTGATCAGTTTAGGGCGGTTCTCTGCCTCGATGAGCTGCTGCCACATCGTGAAACGAGCAAGGACGAGCCGGACCTTTATCTTCATGTGGAAGACGCTCTCATGAAGCGGCAGTATGGTCAACAGGTCGTGGAGCAGGTCGAGGCAGCGGCAAAGGTACTGGGCATTTCACTGAAGGTAGTGTCCGCGAAGACGAACTACCAGCATTACGACCTTGAATTTGAACATGAGGCGTTCGCCAGCCGTCAGATGATCGCCATGACGCTTTCAACCCACCGCGTTCACCATACTGATCAGCTTTTCCGTGATGTCCGTCGTCCCCCTGCCACAGCTGCAGATGCAGCAGTGCTCACCAAGCATGCGGGCCTGGTTGAAGCCATTGTGCGTATCCTTGCTGATGCAGCTCCATCCGCAGAGGGAATCACGATGGTGTGGCCTGGCGCGGCTTCGTACGTTCAGGGGATGCTGCACTACGCGAGTGAGTCGCAGCGCTCGCCGGTGGCGCAAAATGGTGCCGGTATGCGGCAGTACGCTTCTACCATAGAGCATCACATGCGCGCGCAGGCGACAGTGGCGCAGCGGGCTGCACTCACCTCCGCATCTTCCGTCGCGACGTACCAGCAACTGCGTACGCCCGGGATCACCTTGTTGGGTCCCTACGAGGAAACGATGCAGGTATTCCTGGCCAAGTCATATCTCTTTGAGTGCGTGGTGGCAGTGGCGGCGCTGGCGGCGCTTCTTCTCTTTCTTTACGTAGAGTTGGGGCTGACGACAGCGCAGCGCCTTTTCTCTGACTAGACTCGCGGTCGAGGTATTTGTGCACGGGTGTTCTGTGTGCACCTCTCTCCGTAGCTGGATGTTCTCTACCGAGAGAAGTGTATAGCTGAGGTGTGTGCGTGAGCTTTGGCTGCTTCTCTCCAACTGGACGTCCGTGCAGGTGTACTGCAGCAGACGCGCCTCACAGGTACAGACACGTTGTCGAGTGCAGGATAGGTGGAGTTGTGTTGGCGGGCCGATGACGTTGATGGGGATTTAACGTTATGAATCTCTCTAATCCCCAACAGGGGAGGAAAAAAAAAAGGCAGCGTCGCTCTCAATCCCACAGCCACAGCCGAGAGGAAGAGGAGTGGGGCCGGAGGAGGGAAAATACACGCACGTGGATGAATGTTTCCACTGTGCCCCCCCCCCCTCCCCAGCGATTGACGAGGCTCTGGATAAGTCAAACTCCCTCGAGATTTTCGCCCCCCCCCCCCCCCGTTCTCGTCTAATACTCCGCCATTTGTGACTGCAGGTGCTTTCAGTGACGGTTGCGCAGGACTCGAGTCCCGAGACGCACAGAAGTAGAAGAGATGGGGGGTAAGAGGATGTGGGGTGCTGTGATGTTGAGCTGTGTGTGAGTGTGCACCTCTCACCTATGGCGGCGTGCATGTGTGTTTGTCTTTGAGTCTGAGAAAAACAAGCACACACACACACACACACACACACACTAAAGGCGGAGTAAAGTCGACCTCCCCCCGCTTCCTTCTCCCCAGGTTTAATCCCACCGGCAGCCTTGACACTCCCCCATGCCTACATCGCGGCGTATTTTATGCGCTCTCGTGGTCTCATCACCCCTCCTCCATGCCTTCCTCCTTTTTCCTCTTGACTGTGGAGTGGCTCTGTACACCGCGGACGTGCGCTCCGCCACCAGGACCGAAGATCTTTCTTTCTCCATACATCCAGCTTCATCTAAGCAAGAGCAAAAGCGACGGTGTAAAGGCGCAGTGACGCTGCTCGTATCGTTTCCCGTTCGCCCCCATCGCTTCTCCCCCACCCGCGCGCCGTGCCGCGCTTCGCTCCGCCTCTTCTCTCCTCCTCCCTCTGTCTCTGTGGCGCTCCTGTGAGTTACACGTGGTCTTCTCATATTTCGTCTTTAGTGGAGTCCACCGAGGGGCTGTGCGAGGGAAGGAAGGGAGTGTCTCCCCCTCCCCCCATACAGCCTCCCAACAGGAGAGAGTGAGGAGGTACTCGTCGTCAACCTTCTCTACGTGTGGGCGGGCCGCTCGCCTCTGCTCATTTCACGCTCCCCTGACTTACCTCCTCCTTGCGGAGGGGAGCCGTCACATTCTACGCCCCGGACAGCAGGCGCCTCCCTCACCTGCGCATTCATGCACACATAATCGTGCGCACAGATACGCAAGACCCGCCTATACCGTCTACCTGTGGACGTGGCCGTTTTTTTTTCTGTGTGTGTCTCCCTTGTTGTGTTATTGCTCACATCACCCCTTCGAACAGCAGCCCTCCCGAGCTGCCACTACAACAAGGAAAAGGTAAGATCCTTGGGAAAGGGAGCCGTGTGCGCTGTGTCTGTGTGTGTGTGTGTGTGTGTGTCTCGGTGTTTGCTCTTCCTACCCGACTGCAGAGCCTAGCCAAGCTAGCCGAAGCGCCTTCACAGTGGAGTCACACATCGTCCGGACTTGCATCCAGCGGGAGCCGGTTCTCCCCCTCTTTTCTGTCTCGTGGACCGTCCTGGTCCATGCCTACGGAACGAATCCTAAACATCACAAGAGCAGCAACAGACATGCATCGCACTCTTACGTGCTTCTCGTTTCCCACCAGAAGGGCTAATGGTTGCGTGACGCGTTTCCTCACTCACCGCACGTCGCTGCTGTGCCTTGCATCAGGGACTGTGCAGCAAGAGTCGCTGCGACAGGCGCGTCGCTTCCATGGCCACGGGGGAGACCGTGACAAGCCAGTCAAGGTGGAGTTTACTCTTCCTGATGGCGAGAAGAAGGTGGTGACGGGCTACGAGGGCCAGACGCTGCTGGATGTGTGTGCCGAGCAAGGGCTACCAATGGAGGGAGCCTGTGGTGGCTCATGCGCTTGCTCCACCTGCCATGTGTACTTGGAGGAGAAGGACGAGGACCTCTTCCAGGAGCCTACAGACGAGGAGAACGACATGATTGACCAGGCATTTTACCCAGAGCCGACATCACGTCTAGGCTGCCAGCTGAAGCTGAAGCGCGGGGTGCATGATGGACTCAAGGTCAAGATGCCGCGTGCTACCCGCAACATGTATGTGGACGGCGCCAAGGTGGTGCCTCACTGAGAATGTGTGCGCGGCACGAGGGGGAAAGGTCACCATTCACCGCCAGCAGTTGTGTGTGTGTGTGCAAAAGGAGAGGAGGAGAAAGTTTTCTGGCGAGTGCAACGGCGCAGATCGCTCTTTTCTGTGCCCTTTCCTTCTTTGCACACATCAAGTCTCACACAGGAAGGCAGACGCACGCCTTCCCTTCGTTTTGTTAGCCTCTCCTCTCCGCTATGCCCCGGCGTACGGACGACAGACACCGCTGCGTGGACCGGGGTCACCCTCACTGTCTTTTTTCTCCGTGCGCCTGTTGCTCTTGTTGATGCTTAGGGACAGCCCGATTTGGTTCCAATGCGCACGCCTGTGTGGATTCGAAGCGTACGCTTCTCTTCCTCCTGTGTGCTCTGCCGCTGCAAACGTGCCTGCGCGGATTTCATTCATTGGGCCATGCTTTTCGTTGGCTAACCTTTCATTGCACACGTTCGTGTGCATGCATGTGCATATGCAGTGGTGAGCGTGGGTAAGCAACACCTGAATGTGTCTTGTGTTTGTGGAGCAAAGAGGAGAGGGGGAGGGAGACCGCATCCTGTCATCGAGCTCGCATTCGCAGACGCACGCCACGCTGCTCCTCTTGCCTCTCCACATCGCGTGTGTGTGTGTGTGTGTGTGCTTGGCTGTGAGGTGCAAAGTTACTCAGCGTTCCCACCTAAACTACGTCGCGGTCCTGAATGCCGAAGAGGGTGAGTGGAGACCTGTGTCAAAGATGCCGGTCGTGGTGCGTGTGCGTGTGCGTGCCCCAGCTAAATGCGTTGCCAGCCGCGATGACATCACCATGAATTCATGGACACATAAAGACTACGACACTCCCCCTCCCCTCTCTGTCGTCTGCCCTCTCGTGTTCTGGTGAGTGCAAGTGGCGGCGGGCTGCCTGTTTCCTCCCCAGCGATCCCAGGCCGTCTTTTTGGGAAACTGTAGGGACGGCTTTGCGGAGTACCTACTTCCACGCATGTGTACGTGCCTGAAGAATGATGTGCGGTCGCCGCTATGCATGACTCTCTCTTTGTTTCTCTCCCTGTCCCTCTCTTCCTCGCTGTTACACGTGCAGTTTGTGGATTCCTTGCAGCTGCTAGACATCTCACCAACGAACTCGCAGCTAGGGATCTGCCTTTAACCCCTCACCACACCACACCCGACTCCACCACACCGAGGCCGCAGGGTGCTCAGAATCCTTCCCTGCTCTCCACCTAGGCGCATTTTCTTTGCCCGTCCTTCGGAGACGCGCGTCTGGCGGCGTGTGTGTGGGGGGCTATTGCTTGCTTGCCTCCCTCCTTTCTCTCTCATCCGAGGGCTCTACTGTACACAAAGTACACAGGCTTATCGGCGCGCGGATACACACAATGGCCTCCTTCACACCACTCGATAACTTCAAGGGCCGAAACCGCGGCGCCATGCCGACAGGCATCGTGATCGACAAGTCGTGCCGCGTGTATGTGACGCAGATCCCGCTGGAGCGCATTGAGCGAGACGGCGCGAGCGCGATGAAGTCCGAGTTTGAGGTGTACGGCCCCTTGGAATCATTCAAAATGTTCACCGATCGCTCGGGTCGTTTCATTGGCAGTGCCCTGTGCACTTACCGTAACCCGGCGGATGCATCCATGGCTGTCTACTGCATGGATGGCCTCGAGGTGGAAGGGTCAACACTGCACGTGGAGCCGGCGAAAGAGCACGGCGTGGTGCTTCTCTCTTCGGGCAGTAGCGGTGGAGGAAACGGGCAGCACCGAGATCACAGCCGCGGCTTCCTGCGCGACACGCAGCGGGAGTGGGGACGCGACGGCCACGGGGGTGCCGGCTTGCTTGGTGCCGGACGCGGCAGCGCTTTCTCGAGAACCGGACGACAAGATGCGAGCGATCCATCACTGTCGGAATCATGCACAGGGGAGTTGGGGCTCGCTGCCACGGATAGGGCCTCTCCCTCTGCAGACAGTGGAAAGTGGAGCCACGACAAATACGAAATGATGGCTGAAGGCAAGGACATGGACGAGGTTCTCGGGATCCGTCGCCCACAACAGCACCGAGGCCGCGCGCGTGGCCGTGGTGGACGCGTAGGGCATCGGTACGGGGAGCGTGTGGATGATGCGTTTGAGAAGTACATCCACGAGCGCGATGCCCACCTGAAAGATGCGCCGCTGCCACCGCCTTCCTCCTCCACGGCTGCTGCCTCACCGCTAAGCATCCAGGAGGACGTGCAGCCAAACCCGGAGACGAAGCCGGCGGCAGAGGGGAGCGTGATGACGACAATGGGCGAAATGGCCTTTGGCGCTGACGAGAGCGACGCCCCGGTGACCGGAGCAGAGCTGGGTGCGCTTCCGGAGGATGCCTAGAGAGCCGGTAAACACTCCACAAACTCGCGTGCTGGCGAATGTGCCTCAGCCGTTGGTGTGAGAGAGAGACATCGTTGCGCTCATTAAGATGCATTTTCGTGGCCGGAAGATGGTAAAGAAGGGAGGGGGAGGGGACGTCCGCTCGTGGCGCCGGAGGAGGAACCCCTTCTTTGCTGTGCACGCTTGCGCATATATATATATATATATTGGTGGGAGAACAAGCATATATGCGTAAACACCGGATTCTCCCGTAAGCGCCGTAGCTCGCGATGGCGGTTGATGTGCCGCACGCGCGTGTGCGTATACGCGTGTCCATCGTAGGCGTTAACCTGCAGTGCGCCGTAGACGCACTTCATCTGTGTCTTCTACCCGCGTATGTACTCTAGAGAGGTCATGCACTCCCACCCCCGGCCCCCTGTTTGAGCGGACGCGGTGCAAGAGAGTCGGCATCGATCATCCAACCCCGCCCCGCTCGCAGGTGCCTCCGTCTCTTGTATCGGCTACCTCTCAATAGGCTCCGCTATTGCCGCCTGTACCCCCCTCCTCTCCTCCCTCAAATATCCTTTGGACTCTCTCCTACCGCGTTGATCGGCGACCACACGCGTGCGCACCCGTGCCCTGAACCACCGGCACCACTAACGTGTAAAGTAACAAAATGTCGCTGCTGTCATGGGGGTGCCAACGCGTGCGAGGGGGTCGCTCCACGTACGGCCCTGCCACCGCTCTTAGGCGACCATTCTCAAGCTCGACGCTCTCGCATGCGCGGCCACCGTCACGCACGCGCCGTCGGCAAGAGAAAAGGTGCCGTGTGGCATCCCCTTCCAGCAAGGAGCGCACATCACCAGTGCAGCCCTCTGGAAAGCAGGGTATCCTTCATTCTCATTTTCATGGCGATTCACAACCATCTTCCTCTTCCTTGCCACCGCCTCCTTCATTAGGGACTACTGTGAGTGACGTCCAACGTGCCGCTACGCCACCTAGAATCTCATGCACCACAGTGGAGAAGGAGAGAAGTCTACTGCGCTACTTCAGCCGTGGTCGTTGTCTTTACGACACGGTTCCACTGCAGAGCGCTTCTTTTGCCCTTCAACGCGCGTCTTGCACACAGGCGCAGCGTGTCCCGCTTGCCACCCTCTTTCCTGCCCCATTTCCACTCCAAGCACCAGCATCGCTCTCCATGTCAGCTATAGCATGCCCCACAGCAGAGTCTCCCGATGCTGTTGGTGTTCAGTCTTCCGCATCATGTCCAACCGGCAAGGTTCGCACAACAGCGGATGGGCCCGTGCCTGTAGCACCGTCGGCCACATCACCCCTGCTGTCAAACGCCGTATCGTCCAATCTTTTCTCGAGCTATGAGCTGCACGAAAGACAGCATTCAGATTGGCTGCAGTTCCGCCTTCTCAGCGCCCGCTTCTCCAGCGCATCCGACTCGAACAAGTTCTTTGGAGCAGCAGAGATGCCGCTGCGGGATGTGTGCGCTGACGTGGCGGAGATTTGGACAACGACGTGTACGGCGTGGGAAGAGGTCATCTGTGCTTCCGGTGAAGCCGCACGCAGCGGCGCAGCTGATTTCTCCAGGCACCACTCTGCCTGTTTTTTGGTTTGCTACGCGCAAACGCAGCAGAAGGTTGCCGTCGGCATGTCCATGCAACGCATCGCAGCGCAGGTGTGCGAGCTGGCTCGCGCCAGGCACGCGCCGCAGCTGTTCCGGGTTGTCCCCATTTTTATCGGCGTTCGAGAACAGGCGGTCTTGCGTACAGGCCCGACTGCGTCTAGTTCACTAGCGACAGATGTGGAGGTAACCGCTGGCAGCCGACGGATTGGCGCGACTGCGTACGCGACAGGGGGATTGTACACCCTGGCGGAAACGGTGCAGTGCATCACACGTTTGGAGCCTCACGTTTTTGATGCGAGGGAGTTCACTGTCGCCTTACCGCATGTAGCGTCCTCGCGTACTGCTCCAGAATTTCTGTGCACGTTGGAGCCGCAGGTCTTCCTGTTGTCAGATAGCTGGCTACACGTGCGCAACGTCGCCGACCTCTACAGCGACGATTCTGCTATGAGCGACTCCGCATCTGATAGTCGCTCCTCCTCTGCAGCAGCATGTCCAGCTTCTGAGCAGGAGTGGAATGACCATTCTGGAAGATCGACGTCGTTTGTGCCGGAGTCGACACGGCGCAATGTGCATACGGTCCCCGCGGTGGTATCCGACCGCCTGAGTCGGAAAGAGGAGCGCGCCATCGCTCGATACATCTGGTGCGACATGCTGCAGCGATTCACTGACCGCCGCAAAGTCGCAACTCTGCAGCCGCTCCACTCTTCCTTCCTCTCTTAAGCCCTTCTAAGGATGCCTGAGAGAGGTTGTGCGTATATGCGTCCCATTAGTGCTGGAGAGGGTGACATCACCAACGGATGCTTGCCGCCATGACGCGGCACATACCCATACACGTCCATAGACGGACACATGACTGGCTGCGAGGTGTTCAAGAGCACTTCGACGTATCAGAGAGTTGACACGTTGGACGTGATGCCGAAACAAATGCGATTGCACTCCCGCACTACCACCGTTCCACATCACGCTCTGCGCTCTACACCTGACTGTTTCCCCTCAGTCTACAAGCTTCGCTACACTTGCCTGCGTGTAGCGCTTCGTGTTCACAGAAGGGGTAGGACAGAAGAAGGGAGGACGCACAAAAGATCCCAAAGGTCAGGCCAGTGACACTTCTGCTCCTGTGAAACGCGGCTCCGATATGCAAGGGTGCATCTACAGTGTCCCTTTGTGTGTGCTTGTGTGTGTGTGTCGGTGAGTATGCGCCTCGTTTCTAGTGTTTTTCCTTGCTCTGCATTCTTTTCTGATGCCTCCTTCTCTTTCCTAGTCCTCCACCTTTGCTTCCTCCGCTGGCCCTGTCCGCTGGGAGTGGCGTCAATGTGTGCGTGCGTGCATGGGTGCAGTATTCGAGGTCAACATCTACAACTGCTCTTCCCCTCTCTTAGCGCGCAATGACGCTGTCGCTCACAGACACATGCACGGACACATACTCATGAAGTGACTACGGCGCCTTCCTAACACCAAGGCACCCCCCCCTCTCTCTGCCTACCTCTGTTGCCTCTCCTAGCCATGTGCCTGTACGAGTGCGTCAGTGCCTGCGCTGTTCACCACCGCCTCCTTTCATAATACCTACGTGCCACAACATTTGAATGCACTCGCCACGTCGTGGCCATGCGCTCCCTCGCCTATCTGGAGTATCTGCGTGCACCACCGCCAGTCCATCCACAAAGACCTCGACAGAGCCGTCCTGCGCGGGCACCCAACAGCGCCATTCACAGCTTTCGTGTCAGCACCATGTGAACGCCGTCAAGCACGACCTTGAGGAGGAGTCTCCCTTCTCCACCCCTTTGGAGCTCCCCTGCCGACAAAACGCTACCGCGCCGGCACCGCAGCGACCGAAAATTTCGCCACGGAACCTCTGGCGAGCGCGAGCGCCACGCCAGATCCCGGCAGCAGCCGCTTCCCTTCTCCCCTGCGTCTCTTCGGCGTCATCTCTAGCCCCGACAACGTCCTCACGTGTGCAGAAGCTTCTCAGCGGACCTCACTCGGTGCCAGCCAGAAGCAGCAGTGGTGCAACTGGAGCCGCTTCAAGTGATAACACAGGCACGCACAGCCAGAGCGACGACGACAATGAAGACGACGAAGGCAGGCACTACGATGGGGAGTACGACCGACTAGTTTTCTCTAGTATCCACCGGAGCCGCACCGCCCTTCCTCCTTTATCCAGCACTGCTGACGAGGACAGGGCCAACGGCTCTGACAGCACCGTCGCTCCAGATTCACCGCTGTTGAGAGATTCGGAGAATCGTTACTCGGAGTTGTTCTCGACCAGTAACCCGAGAGACCCGCCATCTCTCGGCTTCATTACTGCCTCGCAAGCCGCCGCTGCGTTAGAGCGCCTTCCAGAGCCCCCCACCTCTCAGCTGAGGCAAGCGGTGTCTTCGGCTGTCACAGCTCCCATATCTGAAGGGGCAGCAGCTGTCTCGGCATTCTCATCGCCTTGCCAACCCTGCAGCAGCACTGGCACCGCTCTAAAGGCTGATGCACTGGCCCCGCAGCCGGATGCGTGGTGGTCAACGCTGGATGGGACGCTCTCGCCTACCAATACGCTTCTCGATGATGAATCTCAGCGGCTTCACCACGTTTTGAAGGCACCCCCGCCCGAGTCGCTGCATCCTCTTTCCACCCCCAGCCTGAACGACACGCTGGGCCGAGCAGACCGCGCTGCGATTGTACTGTCCATGCGTCTTTCTCATCACACGAGCTCGGCGGCGGAGGACGTTGTTACAGCGGGGTTCGGCAGGGACAAGGACGTCGACGCTGATGCGGGCGGGAGCAGCGCCGTCAGAAACATGAAAAGTGAGGAGGCGACGGCAGCTGCGGTCGCCGCCCTCGCGGCGCGGCTATCGCGCGCCACTGCGGATGGTTCCGTAGGCGGAGGTCTTAGCGGGGGTGCGAGCACGAGACTCTCCGATGCATCGCGCGGCAGCGCTGGACACAGCACGCTTCAGGGGCTTCGTGACGCACTGCGGCTTACTCAGCCCTCAGCGGAGGAGCTAGACATCCCTGCTCCTCACAGCGCTTCGCGCTGGCTGACTGCTTCACAGGAAGGCCACGCACCACTTTCCTCTGATGTGCGAGGGAAGCCGGCGCAGACACGCATCACTCATACCTCGCGTGCGCATCGACGGGCTGCCGAGGGTGCCACTCACTCACACGGCGCTCAAGAGGGCCGTGCGAAGGCGATTAAGCGAGATAGCGGTACGCAGCGCGATCGTGGCGCATCGATGCACATCCACGTTCGCGACACAGATCATGCACCTGCTGCACCGGCGCTGGCGTTGCTGTCGTCAGCTCCATTTCATCGGGGGGCTGCTGGGGGCCATGTGGGTGCGGTGCGGCACGCACTGCATCTCGCACCATCTGCTACCGACACCGGAACTCAAAATAGCCGAATGTTCTCCGTCAGCTTCACCACCGATTTGAACGCTGGTACTCGTGAAGGAGCAGGCTCACGCATGGGCGACCAGGACGACTGCGCGAGGACGGCATCACATGCGTTCTCTTCTACACCGCACCTGCATGCATCTGGCGGCCTTGTCTTATCGGCCGAGTCATCGTGGACGTTTCCCTGGCAGAAGGAGCGCCTCACCCTGGAGGCAGTGGAGAGACGGTACGGAGCTCAGAGCGCCGTACACACGCATCGACGAAACCACCTCAAACAGGACAACCGTCGCCCCGGGGAGGTTTCCGCCGCGGGCCAGTCGCGACGCAGCAGCTACGCCGAGGCTCTGGCTCTCTTGGAGTCTTCAGTAGTTTCTTCTATACCCACCTCAGCGTTTTCTGTCGCCTCGCTAACTAGCTCCATCTTCATGCGAGAACTTGGAGAAAGTGAAGCAGCTCGCCAGATGTTTGCGAAGCATCGGTGGAGGTTGGCTGGGTCGCATGAGGAGGTGGGTAGCGCCTCTGGCAATGCCGCGCAACGATCGCCATTGCAAGGCCAACACAGCACCAGCACCACTCAAGCCCGTTTGCAATACAGCACGACGAGCAAGGAGGCGGCGGCGAAGGCGTACCGGGACGAGCAGCTGCGGCTGTACAGCAGTCACCTCACCACGCCGTCCACGCTGTTTACTGGCTCCTCCTCTGCAGAGGAGGAGCACCTGATGGACGTGGAAAGCCTCTTCCGGGACACAACGCGCAGTCCAGTTGAGGCAAGCATGAATCCTGTTGGCTGTGCAGCCGTATCCGGCACAGGCGTCTCCATGAGCACGAAAAGGAGCGGAGCTGGTGCCGCAGGTGTTAGCGCGAGTGATGGTGGGGCCACTACAAGGAAGGCGACTGCGTTGAAGCCTGCCACAGTGACGCCTCCCCGTCTCAACGCTCTTGACCGTGCTCTTCGGGCTAGAGCAGCGATTCTGCGCCGGCATGTTCAGGAGAAATCGGAAGTGAAGCGACAGCTGCACAAGGTTCGGCAGTGGTGCGACCGCACACATGTGATGATCCGCTTTGACAATGGTGTCTGCGTTGAGCAGATGACCGCCAGGCCTTCACACCGAGCGCTTGCGCGGGAGCACCACCAAAACCAGCAGCGTACGATGGGGGTGGAAAGCCAGACAGGCTCGGGAGGTGCCCAAGTGGGCGCTGCAACCGCTGACGCGAATCTGGACGATGTCACTGGGTGGCAAAACTTTGTCTACGTAGACGATCCCTCGACAGCCCACGACGCTTTAATGACGCGGGTGGCGGAGGAGGAACAAGAGGTGCAGCGGCAGAACTTTCTGCAGCAGTGCAGGAAAAGACGACACGTCTCTTTACTCGTCGAATCCTCCATGGGCCGCCCCCGCAGTAACCCGCTGGCCTCGTCGGAGCAGTACATTGTATCTGGCAGAGCAGCGGCCCCGGCAGCATGCGGTGAGTCGTTTGGCCATCGCTCAGAGAAGCGCCGTTCTGTAAACTCGTTGGCCTCGTCTACCTCGGATGCCGAGAGGGAACGCTTGGGAATTGTTTCACAGCTGGAAGGACTGGGCACAAAGTCAGCACTGCTCCAGGAGCAAAGGTTCAGCAGCGAGCTCACTACGTGGGCCACGGACGATACGACTGCGCAAACGGTCGGTGCGACGTTTGGCCATGTGCCGCCGTCACCGACTCAACAGCCGCTTCGGGCGATACACGCAGATTTGTGCGCGCGCTTGGAGACGTGGGGAGCAGACATTGCGGATGACGAGGAGGCACTGACCGGCGGAAGCAGGATCGCCGAAGAAACCGCTGCACGTCCGCCATCCACTGCTGGTGATGCTGCTCGTGATGGCTGGGCATTGTCACTGACGTGGCAAGGAGAAGGGAGAGGCAGCGTTCCATCCTGTAGACGTTTTACAATCCTCTCCGATGAGTCTGAGAAATCTGTTCTCGGCCGACGTGTATCGGCGGTCGGGAGTGAGGCGAGGAGTTCGGTGCAGGGGATGACCGAGCAGAGCAATGTCGTTGCCCCTCCCATCAACGGACAGCGAACGTCGCTGAGCCAAAGTGTGCCATTTTCTCTGAAAAAAGCAGAGCGTGACCTTTTGAGCTTCGTGTTGACGTGCGCCAGCAGCCGCGGCAATGCGCACCTCGCGGTTCTCCATTCGTTATGCCAAGGCGGTGGCAGGAAAAGCGGCTCCACCGAATATCCTTTAAGTGGTACTGCAAGTGCCATTGGGCTTGCTGCCACACCGCTTCCGCCGGCGCTGGTAGCCTTGCGCACGATGCTGGACCAGTGGTCCCAGGCGGCCATCTGCGATGCTGCTGCTGTCGATGGGGTGGCGGCCAAGGAGATTTCCAGCTATGAGGCTGCGGAGGCAGGGGTGCCGCAGGCTTCTGTGGGGGAGCTGCCCTTCTCCGTTCCGTGTGGCCTGAAGGGGGAGCCTACTACACAAGAGACTGCAGGTGCTGATGGAGGCTTTCCAGGAACCCATTACGAGTCGGAGGGGGCAGTAAGACCGGCGGGAACGACGCGCTCTACCACACGCGTATCTGTGACAGCGCCGACTACGGAGAAAGCACCTCCTCCGTCTTGGAACGCGTTGATTACCTTTCTACTCAGCGGCTACAGTGCCGTAGACCTGAGCTTCCTCCGGCAGCTGCACCTTCTCCTATGGCAGTATGAAGGGAAGGAACGTGGAGGCGTTCACATCACAGCGGCAGGCGCCCCGAAAGGTGCCGCGGCGACAACGGTGCCACTGCCACAGCCGCCAATCTCTGCAGGACACCGCTCAGAGGGAGCACCACCTGCTGTACTTCCGCTTGCGCTGCATCTCTCCATCGTGCAGAAGGAAAAGAGTGCGACTAGCACCTGCTTTAGGAGCTCCGAGAGCGGTCCCCCAGCATCATCCACTGTGATCGTAGATGCTGCGGACTTGCTCAACGCGATCACAGCTACTTCGCTGTTTAGCTGGCTGTGTGACGCCAGCCGCCAAAGCCCCACGACCAGTTGGGAAGAGATGGTGACGCGCCTTCCTGAAACATGCGCACAGGATTGGCAGAACGCGCTTGCGCGGTGTATCGAGGTTGCATCCTCAGGTGCACATCCTCGGTCGAGCGTCTTGGCGCGCACCTCGCTTCTGCCAAGCGAGCAACGGCGATCGCGCGTTTCCTTCTACAGTGAGCTAGGCGTTGCCACAGCCCCCTCGCCGTATGCTGGCAGGCTCGAGTCTTTCCTGTGCGACACCGCATGTGCACTCGAAAGCGCCGCGTGGCGGCTGCGCTGGCTTCACAACGTGCTGCAGCGCGCGAGTTTGCTGGCCGAGCAGGACCGGAGCGCGGCGGACAGTGCTGCTTCTGCTGCTGGAGAGGCCCCGGTCGCCTCACTCGCCGGTCACGATACTTCTGACGCCGTGTCTGTGGCCCTTCCTTGTATAGGTGACACCCCATACCTTCCCAGGGATGAGGCACGCGCTCGCTATCCGCTGGACATGCGTAACCTGTACCTGGTGTCCGCATTGGCAGTTGAGGACATCGACACGCGCGTGGTGCCACAGTTGCGCGAGGCGAGGGCCCAGTACGCAGAAGCTCGGAAGGCTGCGACAGACGCGGTGACGTTGGCCAGCGCGCCTCGCAACCAGGCCGTATCAAACGTATCTCAGATGACGTTTTCGAGGCCGGCGGCTTCTCTGCCACTGGCCCTTCAGCAGCGCGTGCACCTCGATAGGCTGTGCCACATTGAGCAGCGCTTCTTCAGCTTGTTATTGACGCTGTGGAACTCGGAGCAGTCCGTGCTCGCCTTCAATCATCACGTAACCCGATTCAACGCATTCACGGCAGCGGAGCAGCGCTGCTGGGGGCCACTCTACCGCAGTTCACTGAAAGTAGCCTACTTCGTGTGTGAGGAGCTGGTGGAGAAGGGGATGGAAAACGTTTCGGCAGAGCTTCTGCCGTTCGTGTCGATTGTCGCCGCCTTTGCTGGCTGCGGCGGCGGCCATCGGGAGCTCTTGTCGAAGTTAAAGACAGTCATGCTTGAGCTGACGGAACGGGCGAAGAAGGTGCAGGTGCCGCTGGAGTCGTTGTCATGGCAGCGGAAACGATCACAGGTGCTTGAGGAGGCCATACAAGCCTCCAAGATTGCGCCTCGACGTGCGGGAGCTGTGGTCTCCTGCCTTACAACCGAGGCGGACGTTGAGAGCCTTCCGCTGACGGAGCTGGCAATGCCCGCGCTGCGCCTTATCCACGCTCTGCCGCTCTTTCCACCACAGCATGACCTCTGAGAAGGACGTGGGAAGGTGCCGTGGTGGACAGGGCGACATATATACAAGGTGCGGAGTGCGTGTCGAGCCATGTGCAAAGCCCAAGCATGGATGAAGAGTGAAGCGGCTCCCCATGCTCCACCTCTTTCTCCCCGCTCCCCTATTTCGAATAATAAGCGCAGGGACGCACGCTTTCCGGCTGTACTTGGATGTCATGGCAAAGTTTTGGTTTTGTGTTGAACCGCCCCGCTGCTACCGACGTCAACATTGTATGTATACTAGAGCCGCTAAAGGAAGTGTGCTGCTTCTCTCTGTGCTTCATCAGTGCACGTGTTCCGTCTCCTCTGACCCCCTTCCATCCCACCTGACCCATTCACTCACACTCCCTTGTTCGGTGAGTATCGATGTGCGACTCCCTTGGTGTATCATGTTTGTGCATCAAACTGCTGTGCGTCATGCCTCCCGGCAAGCCCCTCCCCTTTTCACTCCTTCGGCACTGCAGGAGGACTCCACCGATGCACATGTTCGCATCTCTAACCGCCGTCGCCCCTTTCGATATCGCCTCCCATCCTCCCCCTTGCTGCAGATGCCTTCGACTGCTTGTTTATGGCTACCCGCCACACACCTGCCGTAGGCAACTTACCTCCAAAGTAGGAGAGCGAAAGGGACCTCTGGGCCCACATTTCTTCTTCCCTCTCTGTACGAATGCGTCACATGCGCGGCAGCGGCAGCTCATCATGGTGCGCCTGTGTTTCTCAGACTTCGGCGTGGCTGACAGCCGCACAAGCGTCGATGCAGGCTCGTCTCAGTGTGGGTAAGCTGCTTGTGTGCACCACAGCGGAGGCGAGGCGCTGGACATCGACAACATCATCATCTTCTATGAAGTCTTTGACAAAACACCTTATCACAGAAAAGAGGCGCTTGATGGCGGAGAGGGCTAGCGCGCGTTCGGACAACGTGAGCCGTCTGCGGGAGCTCTTGCAGGCATGCCCGGCACACGAGCGCATAACACTGCTTCCGAAGCCCCAGCCTCACCCCCGCCGCGACTTGTGGCCGCTAGCCACACCGGTCGATTCACTGTCGAAGTCCCCCAGTGCCAGTGCACGGATCAAGAAGTCAGTCGCCTCGAATGCACCACGCTTCCTTAGCAGTGCAGTGATGCAATCTGCTCAGCAGGGCGTCAGCTGCCATGCAACCGCTGATGCACCACTCACCACTGGTGAGTCTAGTGCGAAGGGGCAGCAGGAGGGTTACTACAGCTCCCCGCGCTGGTACGGTGCGCCGCCCGGGGCATGGACGGATGTGACGTACTTCACGGCTAATCAGAGCAGCCGCTGGAACGCGCTTTTCCATGACCTGTATTACATCCGTAACGAGCCAACAGTGCCGCTGCTGCGCTGCCCGGCGTGTGTGGGACGGCGACTATGCGAGGGCATGGCGGCAGCGCCGCCACGGGCAGCGTCCGCGCCTCGTGTATCCGCACAGGCTCCGTCGGCGTCATCGTCGTCGCGGCTTTGGATGAGTCCACCGGAGCTGCAGCGGCATCTGAGTTTCACGCACGCTGACGAACTCTTCACGCCACACGGGCTCAAGCTGTACAACACACAGGTACTTCATGAGCTGCGGTATAGCTGTGGTCTTGCGCCAGCCCCCACGCGCGCTGACGGCGAGATTGGCGCTGGCGTTGCACCGGGTGCACGTAAAGCGCAGCCTGCTCGTGTCATCCTCGTCGCTGACGTAGCCAACGTCGAGCTCGGTGCCGCTGGTGAGCTGTTGGAGATGCTTGTCTCACCGAAGCTTCTGCGCATCTTCACTGACTTTCCTATGGCACTCTGCGCCACACATGAGCTCTTCGTCCCGGTGATGTCGAAGACACTCCACACCTTGTACCAGCTGGCCCGCCTCCACCCAGCGTCGACCTTGCACATTTTCTTTGCGAACACGTCTCTCGAATCGGGAGATCTGCTGACCTCCTCGTACCTGAACGATCTCCTTCTCGCAAGCCCACACTGCACCGTCCCGCCGGTAGTGCTGCTGACGGCGGACCTGCAGCAGCAGCGGGCCTTGAAGGAGCTGCACGGGGCGCCGGCGCACGGTATCGGCAATGGCGGGCACGTGCACTGGGTAAAGCCTCTCACTGCAGCGCAGCTGGTGATTGACCTGTACGCCGCCCTGGAGAGCTCCCAGTTCCTCATGTGAGCTGTTACTGGGACCTGGAAAGCGTCTGGAGAGCAGAGCGAGTTGGCGGAAGGCGGAGGGTGCACCGCTTCCGTCTTCCCAACTGATAACACAGGTGATGAAGTCTCCTGGTGGGCTCCAGTGCGCTCATGACACCTACTTGTCTGGGCAGCGGCGCCGACTTCCAGCTAGCATCATCTCCATCTGTGTGTATCTGTGAGCGCCCCCTCCCCCGTCTTTGTGGCCAAAGAAGCATACTGCAAATGTTCATTCATTCACGCACGCCGTCGGGCACAGCCCCCTTCTGCCCTTTCACCTGGCACCTCCGCAAAATTCTATTTCCGCTGTAGCCGCTGTTGCGTGCCTAGGCAACGCTCGTTCGTTCGTGTTATGCTCAACGCCGACGTCCCCCATGCCTCTCTGCCGCAGCACCTTAGCGGAAGCTGCTGAGACGGTCCCAAACGTGCAGAGATGGTGCGCAGTGAGGATACGCCATCTCGTCCCTCCCTCCTTCCCTCCCTATGCGCCCTCTTTTTTTTATTATCTCTCACCGAATCTCTCTTCCCACACGGCTTGTGTTGTCTTTCTTCTTGCACCACGGCTCCATCCGCCTTTGTGCTGCACTCGCTGCCCTCGAACCCCCTATACAACACGCGCCTCAGGTCTACTCCACTCTAGCGAACGCCTCCCCTGCCCCAGCTGCACTTGCCACTTCCCTGATATTGCAGTGTCCTTTTGCTGTCATGCTGCGTCGCACTTCCGCTTCTCTCTTCCGACGCACGCCGGTGCGCCTCAGCGGCGGCGAGCTCTACCACCCGCCCAAGCTTGAGGACATCCCGCCGTCTTCGGCCACAAAGGGCTTCTTCGGCGCCTACAACGGCGGCCTCGCCATGGCGCGCTTGATTGACATTAAGTGGATGATGAACCGTTCCGTTGAGCTGGGGCGGGAGTATTACATCTCCGCCCCCACACTGTACCTTTTTCTGTGGATGTTCTGCTGGAAGGGCTTTGTGATCATGCGCTACGGTGACGGCAAACCACCGCGTCATGTAGACTGGAACACCGAGGAGGCTGGTTATCTGCCTCAGGGCTTCGAGCAGACGAAGGTCACCAAGGCGATTTAAGCGGAGGACAGGAAGAGCACTGCGCATGACAAGAGAGCGGCGAGGGCAGTGGATGCCGACACTGCCGCGCCGGTTGCTAGCACGAAGCCACAGGTGTAAAAAAAAATGATGCGGGATAAGGCGGCGAGGTTAGTGATGGCTCTGACAGCGGCAAGGAGATGCTGCTGTGCCTGCCTGCCTGCATGTGTGTGTGTGTGTGTGTGTGTGCATGTGCGTGTCTTCCCATGCGCATCTCACGACGGGCGTGTCAGAGGGCGCGAGGACGGAGCAGCTACAGCTGGCCGCAGGCACACGGCGTTCTTCTGTGTGCGCGCGGCGACAGCTTCTGCACGTCCGCGAATTTTGGTGCGGACCTCTCTGTTTCTGTCCCTCTGTCGTGCACCTACGGCGATATTAGATACATCGAGGCTGTCGCTCGTCTGCTCAACATCCACTCCACTTCGACCCATCACGCCTTCGTATCCGTGCTTGGGCACTTGTCTGCAGGTGTGGGAGGGCTCTCCCGAAGATTTCGATTACTTTTCTCTTTTGTAGTTAGGAAGCGTAAACTGAACACGCACACACATGTGCCCCACCCCCTTCCCTGCATGGGCCTCGGCTGACTCTTCACTCTTTGTCCGCTCCCTGCACTCACATCTCCTCCTCCTCCTAATAGGACGTGTTTTGTGGCCCTCTCAGTTGGGGTATCGCGACGGGTCCACCAGCACGTACTGCCTCTCCCACCCTGACTCTCTCTCTCTATTTGCATCTCCTGCCTGTCTTCACCGCCTTGTGCCTCTTGGTACAGATTCAGGTGGCAATACGCCCGACCACGGACCTCCATCGAACGAAAACGGGGAGATCCCGGAAAGCAGAGGGAAAGCTGAGTCAAGAGTGGCCACAGGAGCGTCAACGAGGGAGGAAGGAGGTAGAGGCCAAGAAGGATCGGGCAGATGTGTGTGCGTGTCTTTCTTACTGCATGTGTATGTGCATCGTGAGTGTTTGCATCTTGCACGTGCTCGCGTGATGCTAAGGACAACTTGCCATCTCTCTCTCTCTCTGTTGTCCCCCTCCCTCCCTCCCCTTGCCGCCCGTAAAGGAGAGGGAAATATCGACGAGGGAAACGGCACCACGCGAAAGCGTGAGTAGTGGCTGGAGTAAGAGGACAACCCTCCACAGTGGAGGCACGGGTATCCATGAGGATGCGTCGAAATCCCGTTGATGCGTGCGTTTGTGTGCCCGCTCTTCCCTCCGCCTCCAGGATGTGCGCACAGCGTGAAGCAGTGCCGTCGCCCAGGCACCGAGAAGTGCTGTGCGTGATGAGGTGTTGTCGCGAAGCCGGGAAACCCTCGGGGCAGCGTCCACTGCGTTTCACTTTATGCCGAGGTCCCCTGTTGGCGCTCCTTCTCACCTCACAACTGGAAAGGTGCTCACAGGTCGATGAAACGAACGAAGGTGAAGCGTGTGCATCTCTCTCACCTCGGGCCCTCTCCACCTTCCACATGCTCGCCCATTCGTTGGCCTCTTGCCAATCTCCCATCTCTCTCTCTCTCTTACCTTTCCCTGCTTCTGCAACACGGACGCCTTCATGTCACTGTCTTCGTTTTTCCGACTCATCAGCCGCTTCTGTTTCCAGCGGTGCACACGCCCACAGAGCACGTACATACACATAAACACGCACGCACACACACACACACACACACACGCACACGCACTACGTAGGGCAGAGGATGGAGGTGACCACTCAACATATGTGACGCTAATCATTTTCTCGCCACTCACCATTTCTTCGACGAAGGCGTGCACACAAATACACACAGTGTGATGCATGCGTACAAGTGAGAGGGACAACGAGATTTGTGTGAACGTTTTTTTTCTTTTTGGAAGGAAAGCGAGAAGGGGCTCATACGCACACACCAAGTCCGTTCGTGTGATGTGTGTATGCTGTTGCCCCCCCTCTCTACACGCCCACGCTGACAGCACTTCATTTTTCTTTCCCTGTCGCCACCCTTCCCACATCCCTGCACTTGCTGCCCATCACAAGCTGTTTCCCTTTGCGCCCGTTTACTTGCTCTCTCACTCTCTCTCGCTTCTTGGAAGACAGTGTTGAGTCCTTCTGTCTTCACCTCGCACACCCTGCACTCCCTCACACACGCACACACGTATTCCGCTCATCGTTCTCGCGGAGCTCCTGCTGTCTCGTTGTATACGTATTGCTTTTGATGGCTACGCAGAGGTCACTGTGGACCCTCTCGAGCCTACCTTTTCTCTCGCCGATCTTTTTCTATTGTCTGCACGTGAGGTGTGAGCATCTGGCTGCCTCACCGGTGTTTACTTGCTGTCTCCTCGACAGGACCACCGCACAGCCACGCACTCTTCTATATTCTACGTACCCTGTGTACAGCCCTTTTATTCGTGGCCGGTTTTATTTTTCTGTTTTAGCGCTTGGCCGTCGCTCTCACTCTTCCTTCACCATCGCCGCCGCCTCCATGCGCGTCGTCGGATGCGTGGCAGACGTCACCGCTTCGACCGCCCTCTTTCTTTGCTGGTCCATTGCCCACATCTACCCTCTCCCTCCGCCTCAGTGAGAGCACCAAAGAAGGGGGATCCAGGGCCGGATTCTGTGCCGTCGAATTTCGAAGACACCGACTCAGCGGCACCGGCGCGCGAGTGAGACGGACGAGGTACGAAAAGCAGTCCGTGTGAACACACACACACACACATACAGACACCGATATATATATATCTATATATAGATATATGAGAGAGTACGCGCCGTAGAAGGCGGAACAGAAACAGCAGTGCTAACGGCTGCGTCGCATCACTGATTTCTCTTTCTTGCCCCCTCTTTCCCTCACCTCCGCTCTCATGGGGTACTTCGACGTTACAGACACGGTGACGCTGACGTCACTGAAGACGCAGCTGGTGAACTTGGTTTCGTCATGCTTGATGAAGGAGCCGTTTTTTGAGACGGCAGGGCCTGGAAAGCATCCTGCTATCACGACACCCACCGCACGCTCCTCGGCGGCGTATGACGCGGCGATACATAGAGCACCGGCACCAGAGAAGGACGATGTCCGTACGGTAGCACAGCTGCGTGAGCTGGTGCATCTCATCTCCTGCCAAGATGGCGAGTTTGTGCTAAAACTCGCCCTCTACGCCCGCCACGAACTGCACATGCACAGCTCACCGAACTTCCTAGTCGCTCTCTGTGCGAGAGAGCCGAACTGCATTCCATTTCTGCAGCCGTACACGGAGAAGATTATCGTGCTTCCGGCTGATTGGCTGGCGATCGCCAACTTCGCCTACTTCCACGACTGCGACGCCGCCCACGACTACACCGGAACGCTGACGTACTCGATGATGGCTGAACACGAGGCTCGCGCGGCCGCGTCTGCAGCTCCAAGTTCTGAAACGCACTCCCCAAGCTCTACTGGCACGTGCAGTCCTGAACCTTCAGCCGCCAACGCGGGCAGCGGCAGCTGTTTCAGCACCCAAGGCGCAAACCCATTAACCAGCAGGATAGACATAAAAACGGAGGGTTATTCTCATCAAGCCGCGGCAGTCTGCGACCCGACACGCTCCTACATCCCTGCGGCGCTGCGCAGCGCCCTAGTGAGCTCCTTCATAAAGTTCTCAGTCTTTTCCATGGCCACGTATGCTAACGAAACGGCTGAGCACCGCCCCAAGCGGCGCCAGATCAGACGTGGCCGCACGGCCGCCGAGTCAACCGCGGCTATGCCGAGCATCACTGACGCAGATAGATCATGCGCCGCAGGCACCCAGCCCTCCCCGCTGCCGTGCCGAGCCCGCCCGCAGTCCTTTACCTTCAAGCAGTTTATCTGCATGCTTCATATCACCGAACCGGCGTACACGGTGTGCTGCCTCCTGGGCAAGCGCTACCCGACCAACGAGAATGACTTCCGACGTATGCGGCTACATCTCACTAATCCCACATGGAAGAATACGACGCTGCTGAAGGCAGACATCACATCTTCAGCGGAAAGCAGTTACTCCGTGAAGAACATCAACGGCCGTGCCACCTTGGGCGGTGGCGGCAGTGATGACGAGGAAGAGGATGCTGGTTACCACGGCAGCTCAGAGCTGCCCTTTTGTGTCTTCGATGCGCGCCGCGCCGGACAGCGTATGCGCCTTCCTGTGCCGGAGACGTGGGAGGCTCAGCTGTCCAAGGAGGGCAACAGAGGCCGTGTGTGGGACGCGCTGTTGTCCTCGAACGCTGTTCCGTACATGGCCCTTCTGTGCAACCTTCGGAACATACTCACAAGTCTGTGCTCGGCGACGACACACAAACGCGTGCTGGAGAAACTCATTGATGAGCAGCAAATTGTGGCCAGTCAGCAACTCCCATATCGGTTCTACAGTGCTTATCTGGCTGTGCGGCAGATTGGCACATCTCTGAAGCACCCCCACGCACTGCGTGCTGTGACTAGGGAGGTACGCTTCAGAAAAAAATTGCTCTCTGAAAGGTGCCGTGGCGGTCGTGGTGGCCGCAGAAAGGCCTGTGCTGCAGTCGCATCGAAAGTTTCTGCCGGAGTCGCTCGCGAGGCAAGAAGGGAGGCGATCAAGAGCTTCGAACGCCCGCTGGTGCGGCGCCCGTATCTGCTCCATTACGTGGCACAGTACTGCGCTGCGCTGGACTTCGCTATGAATACTTCGGCGCGGCTGAACGTGATTCCAATGACAGGGAGGTGCATCGTTATTATCTGTGTCACATCTGCCTTGTTCGAACCCATATCCGCGGCGGGCGGGGATGCAGCAACTCCGGCATCGAGGCAGCGCAATGTGGATGTGGCAGCGCTGCTGGCAGCCATGCTCCTGCGTAGCTGCGAGCAGTGTGTCGTGTTGATCTACTGCTACAATGAGTACGCTATATTTCGGGAAGACTCCGTGGGGGAAAAAACAATGCTGCAAGAAGTGTATGACGAGGACGACAACAGCGGCAGTAGCGGGGACAGCGACTTCGATAACGACGGCGCAGTCGAGGGGAACTTCGAGGCCATGCCAAACCTTTTCCCTCCGTCGAGCGCCACAGCCTCACAAAACGGTACACCAGGGCTGATGGGGCTTATACGCGCACTTATCGCTCGTTGCTCTTCGCTGTTGGAGCGGAAGCGAGAGGAGGTCGGGCCCGAAAGCGTCTCGAATTCTTTTGCCATGTTCGCAGATGCAGCCGGTGCGGAATTTCCGTACCCATTTCTGGACGAAGTCATCGAGCGCAACATGCGCATCGAATCTTTGCTTGTGCTTGACGAGGGTGTGCATCGAACTTACGCCAACATGAACAGCAACGCCCCTGCGTTTGGTGACTTGCCGACGTACCTGTCACGGCTGAGGCGTACATGCAGCCCGGACTTGGTGTACGTCGGGGTGAACTTGAAGCCCTCGAGTCCTCCCGCGGCGGAGAGGGTCGCTCAGACGCCAGAGTGTACGGTTTTCCCAGCACCAGCATCAGCTCCTGGCGCGCCACTGCACGGGAAACGCGGACAAGTGTCGGCGCCTGCAGCCAAGAGCGGTGCCACAGCTGCGCTACAAAAGGAAGAGGTGAAGCTGCGCTTTGGTCACCACAACGATGTTCTCCTCACCGGGTTTAGTGACTCCATCTTGCGCCTCGTGGCGGAGAGGACAGGCGGCGGCCCACTCGCGGTGATCGAGCGAGCAGCGGAGACTTACCACGTGCCACGCCTCTCTGCGCGCGCTACTCAAGCGACCTGGAGTGAGCGCGCCAAGGCGGTGAAGGTGCTGGAGGCACTACGAGAGGTCCATCGGTCACACGTTGGTAGCGGCTGCGTTTCACTAGAGGCACCGCATGCCCCATGTGCACTCGCCCTCAACGACTGCTGCCACCAGCCCACGCAGTTCACCACTACGGCTACTCACATGCAGAGCTCCTCGCTTCCATGCACTGGCCGCTCACTGGGGGCCGAAATGGTGGCCGCACCTGCGGTGGCGCTGCCTTTCTTCGACAGTGATGGGAAGGCAGTCTCAGCAACGAGATCGGACTGGAATTACACCTCAAGCAGCAGCGATCGTCGGCTACAGTGGCTAGCCAGCAGCATCGTTGGGCTCTCGGCATCGACCAGCGATTCGGAGACGCCATCGATGGGACGCACAGCATTGCCAAGCATACGTCGGCTACTCGCCAAACCGTCGTTCTCAGAGTCTGAAATGGCAACGACCAGCGCCAACGGCGTGGAGAGCAGCGTCGGCGAGGAGGCAGACCCCGCGCGTCGGTGGCATGCCGGTGAAGTCCAACAGAAGGAACCAGCCTGGCTGACTGCAGAGGGCAAAAACCTGTCATCTGTCTTTCACCCGAAGCCGTTCATCTCAATCTTGAAGCTCTCCTCCATGTCGTCGAGCAAGCACAGCCACAGTGCCACAAGGCCTGCTGCTGGCGATGCAGCATCTGCAGCCGCCTCTGCTGCATCTGCTGCCACTGACAGTCGCAAGCAAACAAGGCCCGGTCACGGGCGGCAGCACGCGCACTTTTCCACAACGAGGCCCACTAAAACGACAGCGGTCACCAAATTCGTGGTTCGTGATCGCCTGCAGGATCTGGCAAGTCACCCACTGTCGCCCACCACGTCAGCGGTGGTTCGCCGCCTGATCACCTCCTACCGCGTGTGTCGCTTCTTCATCTCCAGCACGTTTCTCGACATGAACAACGAGCGAAACGCCATCGCGCTCGACATCTTTCCGCGGCTGCGAAGGTGGGCTGCGGAGGTGGGGCTGAAGGTGACCTTGCTGGAGGTGGATCTGCGCTGGGGTGTTCCTGCTCTTGCAACAAGCCGAAATCTCTCCACTTCTGTGTGCCTGAACGAGGTGTCGCGATGCAGTCCGTTTTTCCTCGGCATCATCGGCGCGCGCTACGGCACGAGCCCGCCGGCACCGCTTCAGCTCGTGATCGACGAGGACGTGGATGTAGATGACTACGCCTGGATGGGGGACCTTTCGGGTCCGCACGTCTCCGTGACAGAGCTGGAGATGCGTCACGCCATGTATAACACAAAGCGCCGCGTCGGCGGCGACGAGGCCCCATGGTCGGCACTCTTCTTCACTCGTGATTTGCCACACCTCCTTTCCTCCTTCGGTCCAGCGGACTCAGCATGCCGCGCCGTCTATGAAGCTGACTCAGCCACCTCCGCTGAGGCCATCGAGCGCCTCAAGCAGCGTATCACAGAGAGTGGATGCAAACTGGTTTCTTACCAGGCCGAGTACATTAGCCCAGAAAAGGTGCGCCTGGCACGCAACAGAGGGCGCAGCAGCGGAAGCGCGCCGCTCCACGCTGGAGACACTACTCGATCCTCCGCCATGTGCAGCGGCGCGCGCGCGATGATGGAAGATGACTTGGGTAGGTGGGCGGTGCGAAGCCGCCACGGCTTCGGTGACGGCACTGGCCAATTCGCTTCTTCCACCAGAGGTGACACAGGTGAGGCGGACTCGCTATGGTCACTAGTGCAGGCCCGCATCACCGAGTCGAAGGAACGAAAGGGTTTGACGTCGATGGACGTGGAGATTGACATGACAGATTTCTCGAAAAAGGTGTTTAATGGGCTGCAAGAGGTCATCTGCCGCGTGTGCGGCGTGCACCCGGTACCGACTGACGGCACGGCAGAAGAGCAACAGCAGCACACCGATGCGTGCGTGGCGGATGCTCATGGGCCAGAGAAAAAGTTGGAGACTGATGACCGTACGAAACGCATAAGACCGACAATAACAGCGACTAGTGGGGCAATGGGTGCCGAGGTGCCTGACATGTACGAGATGCTCGCGGTGGCACAGAGCGAGTTCGCGCGCAAGCTGAGCGACTTGTACGCCGCGCCGCGAGGGCTCCTGGATCAGCTCTCCAGGTTTGCTTTGAACGGTACCCTTGACATTGAAGACGAGAGTGACGCGTCGAATGAGACTGAGGAGGAGAAACAGGGGAGTGTCGCACTGCAAGGCGGCAAGCACCAAGGGTACGTGAACGAGACCCCCTCATCCGAGAGCGCTCACGACAGCCGTCCGGTGCGAGGTTTCTCGCCACGTCCGCTGCTACAGCGTGCAGAACACGTCAAAGATAGCAGGATCAGCGGAAGGGGGGATCCGCGTCAGCCGTGCGTAGCTCGCATATCTGCGCAAGGGAGCGGCACAAGCCCAATTCTACTCTTGGAGGGATGCGACGGGGACGGAAAGTCCTCGGCGCTGGCGGCTTTAACGGCGCTAGTTCTCGAGCCGATGCGCAAGGCGTCCACGTCGGCAGAAACGCCGCGCTTCCTCTTCTACTCCACCCAGGCAGAGGACGACTCTGTGCGCGGACTGCTCCATTTCCTCACGAAGTCTCTCCCCGTCTTCTTCCAGCTGGACAGAGAATTTTTCGTGCATGCCACGGACTCTGTTGATGAACTCCTCCTGGTGCTGGATCAGGTTTACGCGTCGATTCATCGCCATTCTGAGACATCCAGCGGCGACGCCGACAGGGATGCCACCGCCAGAGGAAGAAAGAGCACAGTTGACGGTCGGTGCACCGCTGGTCGAGCAGCGACAGGAGCAGGCCGCACAGCGCTTGTGGTGATGCTCGACGGCCTTGACAAGTCCTCCGAGGCGGCAGAGCTAGTCAGCCTTCTGGGAACTGTTCTACATCCGCTGGCCATGCAGCACATCCGTTTTGTCGTATCAGCGTGCCCTCGGTCATCGCTGGCCCGCGCGCTGCGCACGCGTTCGCCACCAGCTCACACACTCACCGTGCCCATTTTGAGTGAAAGCGAACGTGCCGAGCTGGTGCGGCTGCACCTCGCGAACTACGGAAAGTTCTTGGAAGAATCTTTTACGGCAGATGAGTTAAAGAACCTGTTGCGCAAGAGCGGCGCCGGACGCCCCAGCTACCTCATCTCCGCGATAACGCACCTTCGCCTCTTCAGCACCTTTAACACTCTTCGCGAGGACATCCGGCTACTCCCAGCGTCGCGCGCCGCCCTGCACGAACTGTTCTTTCATCACCTCCAGTCCCGCTTCGATCCCGCTACGTGCCGTGTCGTGCTCAGCATTTTACTGTTGCGCCAACCCGTGGGTGGTGTGCTGGAATTCAATCTTTACCGTCTCGTGTCAGACGTCGCGGCGGCGTCGCGGCTGGTAACGCTGCTGCGCGGCATCTGCCTTGACGAGCATCACGGGCGTCTGCTCATCAAGTCGTCGACGTTTGTTGATGCCATCGCTCGAATGTATTTCCGCTTTTCCTCCGATTATCAGTGCGTACAGGAGCGTATTCTTCTGGCCGAGCTGTGCTACCACGCCATCGATGCTTCTCTCGAAGAGCAGGAAGTGAAGGCTGGCCTGCGCCAGGTCACGGAGTCGATCCAGCGTAGCGCAGCGAACCCGCTCACGCAACGCATATTTGTGCCAGAGCGCTACGCACCTCGGGAGCTACTCGGGATGCTGCAAGGGTCAGTGCAGGCGTGTCGTCTTGATGTAACGGCCGCATTGGCGTGCTACCTGCCGTTTCTGGAATGCCTTCTAGTGAGTCGCCGCATGCTATCGCAGCTGATCGGACTGCTTTCCTCCGTCGTCAGCGCAACAGTGTCAGCATCGTCCTTGGCACCTGGCGCATTGCCTGCTACGAGGCCAACGCACCCAGAAGATGACACTGACGCGGACGGCAGAGGCAGCGTCCACCCGCCGATGAGCTACCGTGCTCTGTCGCTTCAGTGTCGGCACTACCGACGTGAGATTCGGCGTCTCGGCTACGTGCTGGAAATTTTGCAGAAGAACTACCACGTGCTGCTGCGCCAGCCTGTGCTGCTGCGTCAATGCGTGTGGAACACGGTGGGGCCGGCGATGTGTATCAGCGCTTACGATGCGGACTCGACAGCGCGCCTGCAGCAAGCATTGCAGCAAACGGGAACTGCTAATAATGGCATTGCCTCTTTCGAAGAGCAGGCAGGCCTGCAAGGTGAACGTCGGCGCGCTGAGGATGCCACAACGCACAGCCCTGTATCTGGGTCCCCCAATATGCCCACTTCCTCTGCGCTCTCCACGATGTGGGTGCGCTGGTTGAATGCGCGGCAGCACGGCGGCGAGAGTCGTCTGATGTTCACGATAGCCTCCCCTCAACCGATTCGGTGCATGGCTATGAGCCCGGGTGGAACGGAGGTGGCCGTTGGCGGCGATGACGGCATTGTGCGCCGCATGCCAGCCGATGAGGATGAGCAACATCAGCTGCAGCAATCACAACTGGCACCAGCTGTGACTGAGAGCGGAAGCGGTGCAGGTTTTGTAGGAAGGCCGCGTGTGGTATCCACCCTGCGACATGAGTCCGCCGTCACCTCTGTGCTGTACATGACCTCTCGCACTGCCGAAGGTTCGGCAGCAGACGTCAACGGCATAGACGCATTGGGCACCTCTACGGCTTCTACAGGAGAGGCGCGGCTACTTTTTTCCGGGTGTGCCCGCGGCCTGTTGTACGTGTGGAACCTTGAAGACAACTCACTGCTGCAACGCGGAACTGGTCACCTTCGAGCCATCAGCGGACTTGTGTGCCATCCACTAGAGTCGACAGTGCTCTGCTCTTGCAGCCACGACTCTCTTATCCTGTTTTGGGTGGTCGGCAGTGCAGAGGCTACGCCGAGGCTGTGCAGCGAGATCGAAGCTGCGGTGGCCCTGTGCATGCCCAAGCACCCAGATGGATCCGCAGAACGGTTTCAGCGAGAGCGGCTGCAGCAAGGAATCAGAGATAATGTTAACGGGGAGCTGTGCGCTGGCGGTGGTGAAGACGCATCAGCCACGGTACAGCGGGACACACCTGGCTCGAGCACCGACAACCGCAGCAGGCAGACTCTATTGCACGCACCCCTCGCCCCATTCCACACGGAGCGACAGCACCACACCCCCGTTGCAGCTATTGCTTTCCATTGCTCTGGCGATGTCTTTGCCAGCGGCAGCTGGGACGGCGTTGTCGTACTGCACAACACTCGTGAAGTGGTCACATGCTCGCCAGTGATCATACCAGAGAGAAAGGTCTCATGTAAACCACCGCATCAGACCCGCCTCATGCGTCAGCGGTCGCGCCGCACCAAGGTTGTCTGGTGCCCACGACGCGGTCTAGAGCGTCGGCAGGTCTCGTTTCAGTCGATACAGTTTGCGCTGGGCACATCAGTGCGCGCCCTTTCTTTTTCTAACTCGCTCGCTGTCACTTGCGTTGTTGGCTGCCACAACGGCACAGTGGTCGTGGTGGATCACGCCTCTGCTGCGGTAGTGGCGCGATGGACGTCGCTGCACTCCGCGCCTGTCACGCGGCTCGCCGCGTCGTTGGACGGCCGGTGCATGGCCTCAGCTGACGAGCACGGCGCTGTTCGCTTGACGTACACCAGCGTCACTGGGTCAGTCGTTGACAGCTTCAGCGGTCACCATGGCGCTGTCACCGGCTTGTGCTTTCGGCCGCCGCGCGCAGGCCAAGTTGAGGACGTCACCGGTGGCCCCGATGCCCTGCAAGCACCTTCCGCGGTGCTCCTCACCACTGGCGAGGATCATACGTTGCAGGCATGGCGAGTGAACTGCAGCGGCAGCGGGGGTTTCAAGGGTCAGATGACCATGTCAAGGCGCCCTCTGGTCGCTGCGCACTGCACAGCAGTGACAGCCGTCGCGTCGTCGAGCGACGGTCAGCTGATCGTCACGGGTTCCGCAGATGGAACCGCGATTGTGTTTCGGGTGCCAGAGGAGGGTGACGACGATGACGACATTGCCTGTACGGGGACAAGTCGGGTGGCAACGGACGGGAACTGTACTGGCACAGCCGCAGGGGATCGACCGAAAACGCTGGGGAAGAAAGCGAGCCCAAACTCCTCCACCGCGGCCAGCACTGTGCTGACGGCCCGTTCGCTGAAACCGGCCTTTACGCTGAGGCATGACGACTGTCGTATTACGTGCATCCGACTAGCGCTGCGCGACACCCGGATTGTTGTTGGTGTCGTATTCGGGCTTGTGTACGTGTGGTCGTCGTCTCCTGGGCTGAACCAGGTGGAGGGGCGCCTGCTGCTTCGCCTTTGCGTGCCGCAGAAGGGTTTGTACCCCGTCATCTCGCTGGACATGGTGGAGCAGTGTGGAGCCGCCGTGATGAACGAAGATCGAGGACAAGGCGAGGTCGGTAAGGGCGGAAACACCCAGAAACCCCATGGCACAGAGACGACATTGGCGTTCACGAACACGCTCCAGCCAACGCGCAGGTGCACACATAGCAGCACTACTGCCGACGTTGCCATTGTCGCGTCGCCGCTGACGGAGAAGGAAGATAAGAGGGGCGCACTCGTGACAGCTGTGTGCGCCAACGGTGATGTGGCTGTCTTCAAGCTGCTTGGGGACACTGCCTCACTCGTTATGGCAGCTGATCAGGCGCAGCGTCCACCGTGCCGGCAGCATCACCAGATCCATTCCAGGTACGGCTCCACTAGCCTCATTGATGGCACCTTACCGCGACGCAACAGTTTGAGCTACGCAAGCAACGTGGATGCATGGAAGCGCTCCACCGCGGATGTTGGCGTAGCGGTGACAACATCGGCGAGCGTGAACTCCAAATGGGTCGAACATGTGGAAAGCGGAGGTAAGCGTGGTGAGGTGACACTCCATGCAGACGGCGCCCCCACTTCCTCCAACTCAACACCAAACGTGCGAGAAGAGGGCCCTGCTGCGGTGAAGGTGGGATGGCCGCAGCCCATTACACCCACAACTGACGGCGCCGTGCATGGCGGAGGTAGTGCCTCTGGCGCTGCAAGTACACCGAACACATCACAATCAGTAACCTTCGAGTCTCCGCGGTGTCGTCGACAGAAGCTCGATAAGCGCGCACAAAAGCTGCAGCGTCTGGTGTCCCGCTGTCGTGCGGAAGAGGTGGAGTTGCACAACAGTTATCAGCTACGCTTGTATCGGCATCGACTGCATTGGGCAAATGCGGCTGATGCGGAAGAAATCACGAGCGTCGTGTGGCTCAGTTCGCAGAACCCGCAGCTCTCCCTCTCTGGAGACTTGGCACATGCGTGGGCTGTGGTGTTGAACGATGCGCTCGATGGAAAGCTGTGCAGGCTTGCCCTTGTTGTGGGACAGCGACGGCTATTCCTGCTCTGCAGCACCGGGGAGGAAAGCGCCTTGAGCAGATCTCTTACTGTGCGCGTGTCATCGCGCCTCTCTGACGGTATCTCGATACTGACACATGCCACTGGAAAAGTGCCGGGGGCCAGCCTAACTGCTGGGGTGCCTGGGTGGGACGCCAGGGGTGCTTCGACGAGCGTAGAGGACCACGCAGAGCCTCCCGAGGCTGTTAAGGTCGTAGCGAGAGAGGAGTTCGAAGTGGATGTGCACTGCCTTCTGCGTGACGACGAGTACTTTACATCTGCCAGTTCAGCTGTCTCCGTTTCTTCACCGGCATCGTCAGCGGCGAGGGAAGCAGTGCTGCGCTGGTTTGCGGTTGCCATCACCACCAGTCAAGGCGAAGTTCTCCTCCTTCGCATACAAGTGCCGCAGACTCACGAAAAACACGGCGGCGCTCGGTGCTTATCGTCAATGCCGTTCACTGGACCTGGCGCGAGGTCGCCAACGTCCGTCTCGCACCACCTGAGCACCCACATCCTTCCCAAAACCCGCATTACCTTCTGTCGACGGCTGGGCTTGACTGGCGCCATCGAACACCAAGCTACCGCAAGAGGGGGAGAGGGTGCGGAGGCCGGCACCAACGCTGCCGCTTTTCACCGCATCACGGCCGCACCTCGTGCAACAAGCGTTGAGCTGTGCGCGCTGCCGCCCGAGCTGGGAATGCCGATTAATGCTAGCGCCGCGTCACTTCCGTGGGACGCAGCCAAAACGGATGTGGAGAGAGTCGTGCTCCTCGCAGGCTGCACTGACGGCTCGACACGGGTGTGGCTAGCGGCACCGCTCCCGCCAGCGCCGCACTCTCCCCGTACATCTCCAGTTGAAATCGAGACGGGCGAAATCCCTGAGCCGTTGCACATGGGTGTCATCAGTGACGTCTTTATCGGCTGCTTTTACTGTGTCAGCAGTGTCAGTGTTGTCTCCGGCTTGTTGAACTGCAGCGTGCCGAGCTCCGGTGGCCGTGGAGCATCCGCACTGGTGCCCTCGTCGCGGTGGATTGTGGGTGACATCCTTGGAAACGTGTATCAGCTCCAGCTGCAGCGAGATCCCCCTGGTGATGTGGCCGCTTTCCTGGGAACATCAAGTGTCATGTTCGCTGCGACCGGCAACGCCGAGACGCGAACGGCCCGTGTCGAGGCAGAGAGCATTAATGCTGAGCCGGGGGATCGGCCGCTTCAGCGATTGTTTACCATGATGAGCAGCTCCCCGTCTGCTTCGGCAGTGGGAGCGATGCAGGCGTCCGGTGCACGCTGCAGTGCTGATGAGGGTTGTTTGGCTAGTGACGGCGTGGCGGGGAGCGATGCTCCTGGCACCTTGGCGTGGCCCGGGTGGTCGTCGCACTCGCCGGGAGATTGGTTGGCGCCGGTGGAAGTTTCGTCAGTGCTGCCGACGCTCTTGAGGCGCGCTTCATCAGCGACTGGCACCAGAGCGAATGCAGCCTCCCAATGGCGAAGCACGAATGAGACGCCGTGGACGACAGCGCTGTTTTCCTCCGTCGGCGCTGCGGATGCGACTCTGCAGGTCGGCGGGGAAAGTCTTCAGTTTTCGACCGCCACCTTATTTCGCTCAACTCCTGTCAGCTTCCCGCCTGTACAGTGGTCGTGTCTGCCTGATGTACCTCGGGTGCAGAGGGTGGGTGCTGCTCTCGTTGCAAGTGCAGCAGGCAGTACCGCCGAAAAGGGGACTGAACGCAACCCAGATGGACTTGCTCATTCGAGATGTCTGAGCAGCATCACGCTCTCCCCTTCGCGTACAGCACTGCCATCTTCCGCGACAGTACCAGGTGCGAGCTGGCGCGTGTTGGGGCTCCAAGCTGCTGATGACGACGGAGGGGAGTGCGCGGCGGCGCAGAGTTTTCAGGTCCCACTGCCGAGTCTCTTGACAAGGTGTCGTGTGCAGAGCGCGGGTACGGGCAGCGATGCACCAGAGAACTTGAGCTGTAAAACGGCCACGGTGAGGCTTACAACGCGAGGAAACGCGAATCACACTGTGCACTTTGGGGTGCAGTCCCTGCCGCCTAGCCAGTGGTCACCGGAAGGTGACCACCAGAACCATCTCATCAGCTCTGATGACAACGATGAGGAAGACTACTTTGCGGTCCTGTACAAGGCAGAGCCACCGATGCTGCAATCCCCGTGCTCCAGTGGTGCGGAGGAAAGGCGTGCCTGGCTACGTCACCAGCAAGAAGTACTGAAGGAGGCAATGCGCGTGCAGCGGTACAACAAACTGGCACGGCGGGCGCTGGAGGAGTACCAGCGGCGCACAGCTACTGCGATGGGGCTCTGAGAAGACGAGAAAAAATAATGGGCACCGTCAATGGAGAGGTGCGACAGGTGCCAGCACCACATTACGCACAAGAGGGAGAGGTGTGGGAGGCAGTATGGCGACTGCGCACGCACAGGCTCGCACGGTGGAGCGAACTTAACAGAAGTCATGCAAGGCGGCGAGACGCAATCTGCCAACCCGATGCGTAAGGATGCACCATTCGGCACTGAGAAATCCGCGATGGCGCATACGGCAATGATACTCTGGAGGTCCCCGCGCTTGCATGTAGATGGACACCGATGCGCCATGTGCGATGCCGAAGGAGCAACAAGGAAGCTGTGATGCACAACTCGGAAAGCCCTGCGACGCGCTGTGCAAGGAGCAAGCCGGGAAGCGAGAAGAAATAAGCGACACGGTGCACATTCATGTACGGCCAGTGCTGGGTCTCTGAATTAGGCAGCGCGCTGAGCTCCTGTGTGTTACTGGAACGTAGGCATATTATGGTCGGCTGCTTTTCTTATCGAGGACCTGTTGCGTGGCGAGTCCATCGTTGAAAGGGGGCCGTCTCTCGACCTTCTCTCCTGTCGCTACGCACATGTGTGTGCGTGTGTTATGCGTAGGATGTCGCCCCACAGAAATGCACGTGTGGTTTCACGCGACGATGTTACGAGGGCAAAAAAGAGAGAGGAGTCACTCACTCCACCGCCTCCGCCCACCACCACCCGCATGCACGCCTTTGACCACATCTTCCTGCACCCTTCCTCTCTTTCTCTCTACCTATCTTTTCCTCTTGAACCCATCCACATCCTTTCAATCTCGTGCTTGTTCGATGTCTCCTGCGCCTGGCACATGCGCACATGAAGTCAGTGACCGAAGCGAGGAGCCGACAGGATTCGGAAGGAAGGGGGAGGAAGCAAAGATTCTTGGGGACGGAGCAATGGCGGTTCCAGAAGGTCGTAGCATCTACGAGACACTTGGCACCGTCCTCTACTGCACTGTGCCCGTCAGCAGCGACGATGCTAACGATACGAACGTGCAACGAAAGCAGAAGCAGCAGCAGCAGTGGGGTGATTTCAACGTTCCTCTGGACTACGACACGGCGCTGGCGCTACGCGAAATCGATGGGGCTACCATGGCGACCCGCTGCATGGCTAACAAAGCCAGGGGGGTTGCTTCTGCCACTCGTGACGGTGTCGCATCTCGTGAGGGCCCTATGAGGGCGGACAAGGTATCTTCGACAACCACAATGCGTGCGTCGGCGGCCGCGACGTCTACGGCTCCCGCTCCGCATCTGGGATCCAGCATGCTGCCCTTCACGTCAGCTCACCACGGCGCCACAGCCAGTGGTGGAGGGCGGCTTGCTGCTGCGAAGACATCGAACTCTCCCCTCAGAGGCGGATGCCACACTGAGAATACTTTTGCCACCTCCAGAAGCGGTGTAGAGGTTGCAACGGTCCAGCAGCACGCGAGTGAAGTTTTCGACATCGCAGCACAGAATATGCGTGTTGCTAAGACGCTCATTAACGTTGCAGCTGCGGCGAAGGAAAACGGCAGTGGTACCGGCATCATGTCTGTGTCAGCGCCGTCAACGCGTGAGGGCGGCAGCGCGATGACGGTGGCGCAAGCGATGGAGATTTTGTTCCCTATAGAGGTGATAGACCACGGCGGCAGTAGTAGAGATGATACCCCCAAAGACGCCAAAGAGGAGGCGAATGATGGCACACTGAAACCTGCACTCTCTGCTTCCACGTCTCGGGCGTTTAGCGCAGCAACGGCGGCCGCTTCTGCCACAAGTGCTGCCGGCACCCCAGTCATATGGCGCAGAGCTGACGTTGCTCACCTGTCTCGTCTGGATGTGGTTCTCCTTTACAAGCACCTTCAACGCCGCTGCGCCTGCGAGTCGGCGCGTCCTCAGGGAGTGGTGTGCCCAAATCGGGAGTGCATCTACAACGACGGCCTCCGGGAGCTAATCCGGCAAGTCACCCTCCTGTGCCCAGAACGCGGCCTTCTGCTCGACGAACTAGCCCGTAGCATGCGCCAGTCCATCGAGACATACGATGTGCTTCTCGACAGCGCCAGCCAGTACGCGGTACGTAAGAGCACCGAGCGTGACCTGCATCAGTACCTTTTTAGAGAGAAGGCCGATCTCGAGACGGAAGTGCGTCGGCGTGAGCATCGCGTCAACGAGTGGCGCGCCAAGTACGCCGGCCTGCAAAAACGCTTTCAAGAGCAGCAGGAGGCAGACCGAAAGGTGCACGCAGAGGAAATTGCCTACGCCAAGCGAGCCAACCAGCAGCTGGTGAGCGAAATCAAGCGCCTCGCCTCGGAGGCGGAGAAGGCAAAGGGGAGCTAAAGTGTGTGCTCCTACGCCCCCCCCCCCCCCGCCACATGTGTGCGGGAGAATGTGAGGGAGAGAAGGCCTCTGCGATAACTTTTGCGCTGCCGTGGCTTTGACGTCTCCGGTGCAACTTGACGCTTACATCTGATCTGTATGTATACGACACACACGCACACACGTGCGTTTCGGGGCTGTCTTGTGCTTCGTGTCTTCTTCCGCTTCTTTTCCATTTTCGTTGTGTTTTCTCCTCGACTTTGTTTGCTCATCATCGTCGGTTTTACCGCGCTTGTGTATGAGCTGGTGTGCATGTGAAGGTGCGTAGGTGTCTGTGTGTGCGTGTGTGTGTGTGTCTACGGGCTCACCACACGTCAGCGCCACTGCCACCCTTCCACCCCATCTCTCTCTCTCTGTCACCCCTTCCCCCTCCGCATCGATGCATGGAAAGGGAAGAGGAGCGAGAGATCAAAAGACAAAGCTTCAGAGGCGATGTGCATGTCCATGGGTGTGCGATGTAATCTAGGTGTTTCACTGCGGCGATGGCCACTGTTCTTTTCTAGTATCAAAGAATACACCACGATGGCACGTCTGCAGTTTCGTGTCTGCGAACCTAGTCGCTTCGATGAAAGCCTTACTACACGTAGGCGGACGGCTCACGCGTGTGCGCATCCCTTCATGTGTACGTGCGTTTTGACGGCCCGGGGGGGAGGCGGGACGTGTATATTGAAACTGATGTGTTGTGGGCACGGTGTCGAGGCGTGGCTGATGCTGCACTTCCGGTTATAAACTTGTGCCGCAGGCCCGGCACGGGTGCGTTCTTTCCTTGACATTTATGCATGCCTGTGCGCTTCCCCAGCCGCCTGCCCACTCTTTGTACGGGTATTCCTTTCTCATTCGAGGCGCCACCAGCACCCTTCTCTCTCTCTCCCCCTCTTCCTCCTCGCGTGCCTCCCCCACGCTGGGCCTACCTCTGTCCCTGCTCCACACGCAAGCCGGCGCTAGATCGTCACCGCACAGATCGAAGCCGAAGCAAAGGAATGTCGGATGAGGCACTCGCACGGCTTGATTCCGAACACAATACACAAGACCTTCGGCAGAAACGCCTCTTTCCTCCTTGTTTGGTTCCCCACTGATTTGCACGGTAAAGTTCACAGAAGATTTTTAGGCCCCACCGCCCCACGTCCTCGCCTTCTCTCCTCTACCTGCTCAGCGCTTTCCTTGGTGTGCTAGACATCCACACACACACACACACACACCCGCACCACCCGTCTGCCACGCAGGTGGCCCAACCCTTTTATGTAAGTTAGCTTCCTGACAGGTTTCGTTCACCGTGCGCCTTGCATACCTGCGCACACTGCATATTCTCTTGCACAGTTGTTGTTCCTTTGTGTTTTGCTCTCTGCCTCTCGCACACACACTCTCCACCGTGTGGTGTGTACACAAGCGAAGCGCCTCTATATCTCTTCCTCACCAGCTTGGCTTCTCGTGTGCTCTCGAGTTTGCGTGTGTGTGTGTATGTGTTTATGTGTGTAGCCGATCGCCAACTTGCCCTCCCCACTTATTAGTCGCCCATCTCTCGAGTAGCGCTCCTGCGACGGGCAGGGCTTCACCGCACCCAAATTCACACACGCATGCATGTGTATATGCAGAGAGACGTGTATGCCCACCCCACACCAACTAAGTCTCCCTCTCGCACATCGCCTTTCCTCCTGGCATCTCGCACCCTCTTCGCCCTTGAAGCGAATCAGCCCACCAGAGTCACATGGGGTCTCCAACCGTGCAGACACAGTGGAGCGCTGCTGTCCCGCACGGCAGGCGCGAATGTTTGCTATCGCGGGGAGGAGAGTGTGGAGGACCTATCACGACACATGATGCCAACAACACAGATCAGGACCAGATCACCTCTGCTACAGTGGTACCGTTGGCAGGACAGCCTCAGCCGATTGCTCTAAAGGAAACCTGTCGGCACAGCAGCGCGTCCGCTATACAGCAGTTACAGTCGATACCGCGGTACGACGCAGTCGGTGTTACGCATACAAAGCGGGCAAAGTCTTCGGCGGCGGCGGCGGCTGCAAGCACAGCGATACAACACTTCTCGTCCTCGACCAGCGTTTATCACCCAGATACAAACGCCTCCTCGAAACCACGGCAGGGGTACACCTCCTTTTTCACGCGTCCCTCCAGCGCCACGGCCACCTTCCGTGGCACAACGAACGGCTCATCTTTGCCGCACCCGGCGTTGAAATCACGCTCCATCTCAGCCGCTCAGCAGCGTCAATTGCAGCACCCGCGCACTTTGCCACGCCATGCCAAGAACGCGCAAAGTAACTGCTCTCATACTCGACCGTTGTTGGCGGCGCACCCACAAGAAAGCGTGAAGGCTGCGCCAAGTGGCGACGGACGCAGACACCTTGGCAAGAACCTTATTGCCGTACCCCCCGTGGCCACCACGGCACAGATGCGTGCCTTCAGCAACAAAACCCTCTATGTCCGTCCACGGTCAGAGAGCTTCACGTGCACCTCGTTGCCCGACTCACAGCCCGCGAGTGCCAATCACAAATCGATTCAAGTCCTGAAGGTTCGACACAGTGGCTCTCCAACCGCGCGGGCACAGTACACGGACATGATGAGCAACAACGCTGTCAGAGGCCCCGAGTCGCTCTCGCAAGGGAACCAGTGTGACTTTCTACCTGCACCGCGGCCACACAACGTCTCTCTGATGGATACACGAGAGCAGGTGACCTTGGATGACCCGAACGCGAAGTCTGCACACTCTAGTCATCACTGCTCAGCGTCGATGGTGAAGCTCCAACAACCGCGACAGGTCTCAACTGGCTCGTCACCTCAGATAGGACAGGCATACCCACCAAGAACCCGCGAGGATGGCACTGACTCCTGCACACCAGGTTGTCAGTTCGTTGAATCTGGCGTTGGCGACAACGGCTGCGGCACTCATCACCTCCTCGATGAATATCAGGCGTCTGAGGAGCGGGAGATGGCCGTTCCCTTCACACCTCAAGCTGCTGCTGGAGTGGCCGGCATCGAGATTGGCCCGGCTGCGGGGGAGTGGAACCTACCGCGCATTCAGCAACGCATCATTGCTGCTCGACTGCAAGCAGAGGTACACCAACACTTCACAAGCGCGGTGGAGATACTGCTTGCCGTTCAAATGAGTCTCGATGTGGACTACCAAGAGGCCTCACAGAGAAGCGGTCGCCGGGAACCTGCTCCGGTCTTCTTGCTCACTCCAGCGCAGCGGGCATACTACGCCGACCTCATCGGGCGTGAGCTGCAGTACGTCACGGCTCTGTGGACGGCGAAGCTGCAGTCCACAGAGTCACCGACACTCGCCTTCGCAATGCCCGCTGTGAATCGGCTTCGAGGAACAGCAGGAAATAATGCGGTTCTCCACGGGGAGCTTCCTGACCCTACGAGAGCAACTGGGGCGGCGGCAAAGGAGGAAGACAGCGGTGTGGGTAACAAAATACATACCCGTGCAGTGGAGCGCCTCATACCGTCGATGAAGCACCCTTTGACATCCCCAGCGCACGCGACTCACAGAACCGCCTCCAGCACGTCCTGTCCCAACTCTGACACTCCCGCGCACTCAGCCGTTGCCTCAAGTCTCACTTCGATGGACCATCGATTGTCCAAGGCAGCATCGTGCAAGAGTACTCCTGTCGGGTTTCGTGAAGTACGGGAGATGCAGACTTCGGTGCATCGATCGCGGCCGCCGCGTGACAGCTCCACCGATAGCTTCAACGATGGCGAAGCGGAGGCGAGTCATGACAGCAGTAGCAAGGTGAAGGCATCCTCTCCGCGAACCCCAGCATCCAATGCGTGCAGCATATCTGCTACCAGCACCCACGCGAGCGGCCCAGCTCTTTACGTCATACCAGAAATCTTTGCACTTCACAGCCCTGCAGAGCCCTCAGGCCCCTGCAAGAAACCTGTACAGTGTAATCGAAGACACGGCAGGCAGCCCATCCCTCGAAAGACGTACTTGATTGAGGCCATCAGCACCAACTCGTCCATTAAGGAGCTCTCCTCAGTGTGGGATGACAAGATGCTGGGGTCGAAGACGCACGGCCCCTTCGACGCTTCTGTCATGCAGCGCATTCGCCAGCACTCCACAGAGATGAAGACACGCTCTCTCAACGAAGCACAAAATCCGAGAGAAGCGAGGTCCCCTTCTCACAGCAAACCCTTCGCGCTTACGGCCGAGTGCAGCGATGGACGCGGCACGGGGCACCACGGATCGCTTCTTTCGCAAACGCCCCTGGCGCGCAGCAGCGAGAGCAGTAGGCGACAGGCCAGCCAACGCAAAGCCGGGTCAAATGTTTTCCATCTTTCACCGTCACAGCTGACGGAGTCAGCAGCCGAGTTTTACGTGAACGGTGGCGCTGTCGCATCTGCGCCGCCGTTGGAGTGCACAACAACCGACACAGCCCTTCACAGAGCGGAAGACGCCCCCTCGCTAGTGTCGGCGCGTGCAGGATCGTCGCAGACGTTGTCGTCAACCGCGTCGCTCGTTGCGTTCAACTCCTGCTCCCTGTCTACGCCCCAGAGGCACCACCCCGCACACCTTTCTGAATCCGACGTTGATGCTGCCGCCCGACTGACCTGCCAACAGACGGCGCAGGGAGGGTCTATTCAAGCACCTCTTCGCCCCCCAAGTCCCATTACAAAGGACACGTGTGCTTGTGGCTCCGCACCAGCACCATCCACTCTCCTCGCCGTGGCGACGAGTGGTGGTGCCTCTGTGAAAACCCAGCCTGTCAGTGCGAATGTCAGCAGCGGCGCACCTGCTAGTCCAGTCTCTTCGAGCAGGCCGCTCTCATATGTGAAGGATGGCGGGCAGCACAGCGAGTTGAGCGTGGCCAGTGCAAGCAGTGCAGTGAAGCGCTGTCACATGGCGCAGCAGGGTGAGCTTCTCGCAGATAAGCAGCGACAGAGCACCACTTCCTTTTCAGTCAAGGCAGCAAGTGACATGCAACTGTCGAGTGGAATACACACCAGCTCCGCACACCCCCGGCACCTCCACTGCAGATCAAGCAGCGACGGCAGCACTGCCACTAACGGCATCATCAGTGCCATCACGACCGAGATGACATCAATTACACCCACTGCCTGCAGCACCGGCGCGCAAGACGGAGACGGCGATCACCAAGAGTCATGGCGGTTTCTCCATCCATCCTCGTCTACACGCGTGCTCGCTGCGTGGGATGAGAATGAAAGCCCCTTCCCATGCCTCGTGTCCACGCAAAGACCTTACGCCTACGAGCATAAGACGATCATTTGCGACGACGGGCAGCCCTGCAAGCGCCTTATCCTGTGCAAGCCGGAGCAGCTGCCCCTTCGCACGCGTATGCACGGTACCAACACTGGAATTTCCGCTCCCAGCAACGCATCTCCAGACGGAGTCAGTGAATCTGCTCCACCACATCCGCGTTCTCCCACGCTGCACCTCACGCCGACGCATTCTCAGCCCACGCCTCCCACGTTGGTGATTGTTGGAGCAAATGCGAGAAGTCTCCAAGGTTCTCAGACGCAACTTCAGCATGAGGAGTGTACCAATACCGACAGCACTGTGAATTCCCACGGACCTCGCACCTCCCCCGTGGTCACTAGCGCTTCTCAGGAAGCAGAGCGATTAGAGGAGCACTTGCCGCTAGCGATGGCGGCTACGCATGCGGTGGAGGCATCGCCCCCGGAGGAGGAGGAGGCGTGCATATCGGATGACGAACGCGCAGTGCTGGAGCGCTCTGCGGTCGAGTCTGTCGTGATGCGGAACACATCGTCAGCAGATCCTGAAAAGAAGGACCTCGTGCTGAATGTGTCTACTGTAGACGATTCAGCCTCGCAGGACCACTCCTCGGGTGCACTTCTTAGGGAAGCGGTGGTCAATGGTGGGAGCGAAGCAAGCTCATCAGGTGCTGCTGGGTGTCCTGAATCAGGTCTGCAGACCACTGATGGCACTTGCGTGAACAAGGAGCGACGCGAGTTTATTTTCAGCGGCGATGTGGCGCAGTCATGGCTGGACGAAGAGGGCTCCCTCAGCGGAAACTACTACAACGCCTACAGAGTGAAACTGAAACGAGAGGAGGCGACATCGCTGAAGTGGCGTGGGCCTCCAGTGTTCAATCTGCGAGCTATTGCCGCTGCCGGTGACGGCGATGTGGAGGGTGGACCACACTCGGGTCACGATAATCGATCAACCTCCCCATGCACTGCTGCAACAGACACAGCTGCAGAGGAACCCAGCGCAGCTCTGGCTACGGATGCGTTGCACAGAGCAAGACTTCCTGGAGGCATGCCTGATGGCGTGACAAAAACTTCTACAAAGCGGACCGATATTCACTTCGAGGCACCACGAGGGCTTCTGAAGTCACGTGATCAGGCGTCGCAGCACCAGCAACCCTCGCACTCGGAGATGCTCCGGCAAAGCAGCAGCCACCCTTTCACACGCCACAGCGCAGTCACCGCTGCGGCCGTGACGGAACGCGACGACCAATCTCGTAGAGCTGACATGAGCAACGCGCACCCGCTTCCACGCAGCAGTGTAGAAGCAAAGACGGCGAGAGAAGGTCTAGAACGCCCCCGCGCGACCGCCATTCCCACCTCGCTGTCTCCCGATTCATTCACACAGCTACCGCACGACAAAGTGTACGGTGATGACAACTTTATCATGTTCCGCCGCGCTGCCGCTGCCGCCGTTTCTGCGTCGCGCCCTGGAATGCCGGGTGCCACACAACGTAAGCACCCGGAAACGTCGAGATCTACACGTGCTCATCCCTGGCCTACCTCTGTTCTGTAGAGGTGCCGTGTCTCAGTGGCGCGAAAGACACTTTGACACCCTCCCACCCACCCCAAACCTCTATTTCGAGTCACGACCACGTCTACGCGATGGCCGGTGGTACCTTCAAGCGCTGTCTGGTATATCCCACCCTTCCTCTATGGCGGAAACATACACTGTGTTACTTCATAATAGGCGAGGGGTGGCGGGGTGAGTGCTGCACGTGCAACTGCTGGGAGCATTGCCTCCTGTGCTGCGGATGAGTGTATGGCACAAGAAGCGACGGGGAGCGGGGAGGGGCCACAACGAAAGGAACGGAAGCAAAGGAATACAGTGACGCGGAGCCCCTCCCTCCCCCGCCGCCTGCAGCCGGATCAACTGTCGCCGACCTCCACAACGGCGATGGCACGTACACACACACACACGCACAAGCACACACGGGTGCACTTGCCTCTCCGTCGTCCCGTTCTGTTCTGCTGTGTACGCGGAAAACATATATATATATATATATATATATATATATATATATATATATATATATATTTTCGTTGTCTCTGGGAGTGTGCGGCAACTCGGATGGCCGATAGCCATCACAGGCCGCGGCATCATAGGGCCTTCTGCACTACCCCTACTCGTTTCGCGAGGAGAAGCCCGGCAGGCCCTGTACGGCATGGCATCAAAGCGACCGGCGACAGCGAAAATGAGTGCAGCATTTATATGATTAGCTGCAGTCTCCGCGTGACTTCACTGCATCTCACCTCTGGCACTCACACTACCCACAGGTATGGGGAACCTGAACGACTGCGCACGGGATGCACCAGGTGGCGGTCACTGTGACTGCGAACGGCTGAGGCACAAAGTGCGAGGCGGGCACAGGTAGCGTTTGAGCACACGGATCGTGCTCTTGAATGGCCAAGTCTGTGCATTGCTGTACTGCGCATCAGTCGCTGCTGCGCACGACGCGATGCGGGGCCTGTGACAGGCCCAGAGGCGGAGGGGGGCATAGCCGAGTTTGGCGCGTGTGACACATGGCAGAGAAATAAAGACGCCGCGAGGCACATAAAGAAAATTGAGTCTTTTTCGGCGTGCGCTCATGTGTGGATACTGCCATTGTGTGTGTATGTGTGTGTGTGGCGCACTCCCCCCTTCTCCTCCTCCTCCTCCTCCTTCTCCCTCTCCTCTTGTACTCATCCGTTCGCTTCCCCTTGTGTATATGCGTGTACGGCTGCCCTTGTATCTGTACTTCTACTTTTCTCTTTCCTCTCCTCCCCCTCCCCTCCCTTGCGCGTGAGGGTGTGCGGACGTGTGGGTTCCGCCAGGCAAGAGCTATGCGTTTACATATGCGTCTGCGCCCATATGTGCCTGTACTCTCCGACGTCAGCATCACCAGCACATGATGTGTAGGGTGGTGGGAAGCGACAGGTGTTTCTGTTTCTACCTTCATCTTTACTTCGAATGTAAAAAAAAAAACTCACTGGGCACCCTGCCCAACGCCATGTACATGTACAGACAGTCGCACGACACGCCCATACAGATGTCTGGGCGCGCTCTTGACTCGCCTGCTTCCTCACCGCCACGGCCCCTCTCTCTTTCACTCACTCACTCACTCACTCGACAGCAAGACAAAAAAATACCGCGAGGAAGGCGCGTAGCACCGCGGCGCCGAGGACAACACCCGCCGTTTGTGTCGTGACGGCAGCACTCCCCTCATGTCCTTACCGGTGATTCGGCAAAGAAAGAAGCGTACACAGAGGCCCAGACACTTGCACGTTGGCACGCCCATCCGTGTGTGCTGTATGTGTAGCTCACGAGGCAGTACTCAGCCAAGGATACCTTGGCACTGGGGATGGCTTCGGTTTATAGTGGCGGCTTCCTCTTCGCTTGTGTCGCCTACGTCTCTCCATCTCCTGTGTTTCACGTCTGCACTACCGGAAGCAAAAATGCGCTAGAGGCGATGACATGAGAGATATATACGTAGACAGTCCGCATGAGCGTTCTCGTCATCTTCCTCTTCCAGTGTATGGTCCATGACGTTCGTGTGTATCTCGATCCCTAACCTGCCTCCCCCTTCTTGTCTGCACATCTCCATCACTCGAAGCGTTTTCACTGTGCCACGCCACCTCGACGATCACAGCAGCTGCACAACACCATTTATCAGCGAGGCAAAGACGAGGCCACGTGCAAAGCGATAGGCAGGTGGGAGAAAAGAAAGGCTGCGTAGCGATGCTGCGCACATACATGCACCAGACCCATGCCTGCGTGGTGCATGTCCGCTGGGCGTATTCGTTGACGCCGTACGCGTCCGTGCTGCTCCACAGAACGCCCGTAACGTCTCTCGTCTCCTCCACCTCCACGAGCGCCACTGCCCCCGCCGCGGCCTCCTTGCAAACCCACGTGACAGCACGACGTTGGCAGTCCTCCGCTACTCCCTATCCCGGCCCGTCAACTACAGTGCCCGATTCCACCATGGTGGAGCAGTCGCAGCAGCCTCAGCAGGGTAGCATTATCGTCACGTACAGCCCTGGATCTGGCGCTGCCGGCAATGGACTGACACTTCCGACCACAGCGCTCACCGGGCATTGCGACGTTATTTCTGAAACGCTGTCTAAGGCTGATGAGCTGCTGCAGCAGAAGAAGGCGCAAGAGGCGCTTGGTACTGGGGCGGACATCCTCACAGCGGAAGGTATTGATGAGATGGTGGAAGAGTTGAAGGAGATCACAACGAGCGAGATCGAGGTGCTCGTGGGGCAAATGCGGTCGTTGGCTGTGGTGCAGCAAGCTGGCATGCACGAGCTGCGCCGTACGCTCTACTACGCCACCTCACTGAAGGCGCGTGACTGGATTGAGCCCGCGCCGTATACGTCTCTGATGCGTGTGCTGACAGTGGAACTGCTGCGCCGTGATAGTGAGGGCGTCTTGGCGCCGGACGATGTGCTGTATGTCACGACGCACATGATCACAGCAAACTTCTACAACCGACACCTATGGAACCGTATGGAGAAGTCGCTCCTGATGAAGAACTACGACACAATTGACATGGCGACCATCAAGGCCCTTTCAACGAAGCTGTTCAAGTCTCGCCGAGGCTGTGCAAAGGAAACGCTGGACATGCGGCGAAAGATCTTGGGCGCGATGGCGCGCCGAGTGGCGGTGCTGGCTAACGACTTTGATTTGCCCTCTCTTCTTGGCCTTCTGCAGTGCTACACGATACATGACATGACACCAGCGCCGATCCAGTCGCTCGCGGTGCGCGCGACGAATCATGTCGCTGAGTTCACACCACAGGAGTGTGCAACGCTTTCGCAGGTGCTACGCAAGTTTGGTCTCCTTCGCCTCGAGGTGTGCGAGCGGCTTATCGAACGCATCTGCTCCGCGGACGAGCTCAATCAGCACATGATTTACTCTGCTCTGATATCAATTCGAACGTGTTACAGCCGCGTCAGCGACTCGGGGCGCAATGCCCTGCAAGCGGAGCCGACCCGGCAGAAGCTGCGATCTATGGGGGAGCAGGTGAGTTGCCGCTTGCAAGAAGCTACGTTCCCAACGATGAACGTAATACTGAGCATACTGGACATCGTCGTAAACCTGCGCATCTACGTGCCGAAGAAGTCGTTGCAGAGCCTCTTCGCCCGTGCCCTTGACATGGTCAATGTGGTCGTGGAGCAGGAGGACGATCTGATCGACCCCACCACAGGAAAGCGTGTTCGACCCATCACAATGGAGCAAGGCCGTCAGCTGCATGCACTACTTCTGCACTACGGCTCTGATTTGTCCCCAGACCTGCAGACGATACTGAAGCGCTGCTTCAAGGACGGTCTCTTACCTGATGAAGCGTCACTATAATGCCGTGTCAAACATCTGTGTGGAAGCGCTCTGCCTCGCCTGCGCTACTTGTCTCACTATGGCCTCCTGTGTGACTGCGAAGGCAGCGCCGGAACAGCGTGTCTCTGTCGCGCGTGCTCCCTTCATGTGTGCCTGTCGGTGTTTTCTCGTCTCTCTCACAGACATATACACACACTGCTGCGAAGAGGAGGAGCGAGCGATGGAAAGAGGCAGAAGACATGCGCGCGTGGAAGATTACGTCACCTGCGTACGCTTCAGCCTCGGGTCTTCACAGTGGTTCATACATGGTGCTTTGAGGCACGCACGCTGGCTTGTGTCCGTATGCTCACCCACGCCCTCATGACGCACTTTCCCTCTCTCTTCTTCACTGTCGCATTGACGGTGACTTGTAAACCCGTCTTGGTGAGTAAAACCAAAGGGAGCGCTGAGGCCAGCCGGAAAGGGATGGAGAGGTGGTGGGGCGGGGCACATGGACGCTCTCGTTCTTGCGCACTTCATCTCGCTCTCGGTCTGCCCTCCGCCCTCTGCCCTCCCTCCCCCCCCCCCCCACACACACACACTTCATCCCTTTCTTTCACCAAGGCGAGCACGGCTAGCGATACTTCTAATTTGGCTGTGTGCTGGTCGCCCTACAAGGAGAAGCGGCGGCGGGGCGGGGCGGGGGATGGCTGGCGCGTCCATGGGTGCTGTAGAATGGTTCTGAATGCTTTGGAGGTGAATGAGCAGTCAGTGTTTTACACAGCGTCACGTGTGTCACTGCTGCCTTCGCATGTCCTTCCCTTCATCTCCAACTCTTTGATATTCATTTTATTCTTGTTCCCTTCCCCGCAACACGTAATCGGGACTTCTCGCTGCGCTTCGCTTCATATTTTCCTGCATCCATATGCGCTGGTCGACAGTAGCGGCTCTTGTTGGCGCTGCGATCCTGTGGGAAGGGGGGTCATCAGCGTCTGCCTCTTCGTGCGCTCACACTGCCGGTAAGCCCTCCTGTATGAGGCCTCGATAAACCGGAAGGACCCCCTCCCTCCCTCCCTCCCTCCCTCCTCAGGGTAGCTAACGCTCGTGCCCTATGCTCAATGGGCCTCGATCCGCGCCGTGGATGGTGCGACCACACCGTCGTCGTGGTCGGTTGTACCCCTTCTTGCTGGCCGCCTTCGCGCCCCACTCGCCGCATCGCCTTTTCTCGTCATGTGCAGCCATGTGTCATGTGCATGCTCGTTCGTACCACTGCAGCTCTTACAATCTTACAGGCCGCCGCATATCAGCTGTGAGCTCGGGCATCAATGCCGTACCAACCAGCGACGCGCCTTGGGAACGTCTTGTGTTCCTCGTCACAGGCCTTCCCTCGGCTGAGCAGCGACGAGTATCGCTCATGAAAACGGGTGCCCCCGCTTTGGCTGACGTGGCGGGTATCAGTGCTGCCCTTCCTGCAATTCGTGCGCTATGGATGTCGGCCTACCACCCCGCCTTCTGCTGCAGTGTGGAGCGCGATCGTGCAGACGTCGTCGTCGTCTCCGCCATCGCCGCGTCTGATATGGAGGCGCAACAGCAGAAGAACCAACTTCTCCCAGACGAAGCAGAAGAGCTGCCGCTGTTTCTGCAAGCGGTGGGCCACCTCGCCGCTGCTCTGCAAGTGTTGATTGTAGAGAAGACGGAAGCAGCAGAAGTGGTGGCTATCGACAACGCCGATGCTGATACCCGCCATGTGCGAATGCACGAGTGGTTGGTGGAGTTGCAGGCACTTTTGCTCTTTATCGGGCAGAACCACTTGCGCTCTCTCATTCCAGCGATCTTTTTGTCTACGCTCTCATCTCTGGCGGGCGCGCTCACGCCAGAGACGTGGACGGTTGATGGGAACGGTAGTGTGAATGACAGCATCGCGCGTGCCACTCCAAAGACAGGGCCATTTCGAGCGATGCAGGACCATGATGGCGCATCTCCGGGACAGCTTGCGGATGAAGTGACCGCGAGGCACACGAGCGCACCTCCGGCGGTGGTCAAGGGCAGCGTATCCAGTACTGCCTCACTTCGCCGCCTGACCCGTCAAGAGCGCGAGCATGTGCAGCACATGGCACCGCCGCTGCAGGCAGCCGATCTTGTCCGCGTTGTGGCGTTGGTCGAGGCCGCGCGAACCATTCTTGACGTGGCGCATCCTCCATCACTGACATCTGGCGTGCGCGCAGAGATGTACAGCGTGCTCTTGTCCGTCGTTGGCTCGAGTGAGCAGCTATCGTCTACGACGCTCGCGTCGCTCGCCACATGTCTGGCGCAATGTGTCGATAGCTACGCGGTCCATCGAGAACTCTCGGCCGTTGCATATATGCCACCAGAGTCGGGCGCGGTCCTGGCGGGCTACGGTGACGGCGGTGAGGTGCAGACGCACGGCGAGTGTTTTGGGCGTGCCGACTACGGTGCACTGTCTTCGTTTGTGCGGCGCGTCTCACTCAACGTCGCCGCGTGCTCTGCAGACATCTCTGTCACTGTATCTCCTTCACCAATTGAACGGCAGGAGGCTGCGCAGCTCGAACGCCTCCGTGGCGGCCTGAGCACCCGACTGCGCCCTACCTCCGTCTTACATCACCTGCGCGTAATCGCAAACGTGATGCAGCGCCGTCTCGCTAAAACGCTGTATCACGCGGAAGTCCGACATGGTGCACACCCGCTACGCTCGGAGACAGGGGGGTGCGGCGACAACGGCGCAGACATCTCTCTCAGCAGCACCGGCGCCGCTCGCGTGGCGAAGGAAGCGAAGATAGAGGCTGGCTTGCTGGGCATGCTCACACTTGAGCAACTCAAAGCACGTACAGCGACGACGTCGAGTGAGGGTCAGCCGACAACGACGACCCAGCCACGGCGGAAGCGTCGAACTGTAGCAGAGATTAGGGCCGCTGCGGAAAAAAAGCAGTTGGGAGAGGGCAACTTCTCAGCGCACGGTAATGCTTCCCCACCTTCATCCACGCCTTGCGGCTCCTGTAAACGCCCCCACGTCTGCCACGCAGACTGCAGCACCGCAGGCGACACCGCTCGAGTGTCTTTCACTGACCTCGCAGAGGTGTGTAGCGCCATGGCAGCCATAGGTTTCCGTGGAGACGGCACCGCTGCAGAGGAGCCGATGTGGCGGCACGCAGTCGAGTTCGCCTGTGCGGAAATCGTCGCGACAGCTGATGCCAGGGACGCAGCGGGTGTGGTGGTTCATACTGACCATGGAGACGCTGCCGCCGTCGCGGCCGGCCGAGAGGCCCTTTTTCACCAGACGCTGCTGGACTCGCGGGATTTGTGCTTTGCGCTCGATCGGGTCGACTACACTCGCGGCTACGATCGGGTCATGGATACGTTGGTGCGCTGCGGCTTCCTGGGCGAGCCAATTCCACCGCCGTCGGCTTCTCGGCGGTCTATGAAGGACATCCCGTCTTCGGTGTAAGTAGCAGGGTAGTTGGGAAAGTGAGAGGCGTCATCACGTACTGTAGTCCGAGCGGAGCGGTTGCTCTTGTCAGCGCTGCATCACTACTCTCTGTTGCCTCTCCGCATATTCCCCATGCTCCATGGTCGACACCTCACCCTTGCCCTCTCACACTCGTGTGTGCCCCTGCCGCTGGCGCAGCTTCCGGCAAGGATGCTGCAGTTTCTCAGCGCTTTTCTTTCTGGGCAACCTCGTCTTCATCCCTGCTGTCGTGCTCTAGAGAGGTGGAATGCCCACCGCTTTGCCCCAGCAGCTGCATGCAGTGACGGTAAAGCGTTTGCGTTGTCCTATACCCTCTACCCATTTAAATAGCTGCCGCTCGTCAAGCCGGTGCACCACTATGTTGCATCTGTGCTCCTCGCTACTTGAAGGCCGGTGCCAGCACAGCAGCAGTTGCACCCCACTCACCCCATGCATGAGCCAGCAGCCAGCGTCACCACCCGCCTCCACCCCCTTCCCTTTGGGTCTCTCCCTTTATGCGTCTCAACACGTGTGTGTGTGTGCCTGTGCGTATCTTTTCCCTTCCCATCTGTATCTCTCCTGCTATACAGGGGAAAGGAGTCACAACTCCGCGCGGCGGCCACCTCTAACACTACACCACCGTCCCTGGCCATGCCATCATCGCGGCGTCCCTGCACCATCATGGAGCTGCAGCAGCTCGAGGAAGAGGCCTGGACCTCGCCAGCACAACGGGCGTTGTACGCTACGCGGCACATCCCTGGGTTCCCGTGGTACACTGTGCAGGAAGTGCCGTCTCCTGGCAAGCCCGCAGCCGCCTTCTTCCCCAGCGGAGTTCGTCGCCACGTTATACCCTACGACTTTTCCTTTACTGTATTTGTCAAGGGACGGTGGGTCGGCCGACGGCTACTGGAGGTCTACGCGGAGGAGCTGCCGCATCACACGCCTGCCTACTACGAAGCTTGCCTGCGACAAGGCCGTCTCTACTGCGTGCAGCGGGGTTCTCTCGGTCAGCACAACACGCGACGCCGGCTGCTGAAGCGGTCGGCTGCCATTCCTGCGTCGGTGGATACGGCCGGCGCCTTCGGTGACAGTGCCCTAGACCTGGCCTCATCTTCTCACACTACCCCTACTACAGTCACCACGTCCGCTTCAGACCTCCGTGAGCGCCACCATTCTGACTGCTGTGCCGCATCGCCTGCCTCTCTTCCATGCGGAGAAGAGAATGTGGTGCTGCAGCATGGTGATGTCGTGTACCACACGGTGCACCGGCACGAAGTGCCAGTGGCAGTGGGAATGGGTGGCGCCGATGCCGTTCGGATCACAGCCGTTTGCATTGCGCGTTACGGTCTCATCTGCGTCAACAAGCCGACCGGGCTACCGACACACGCGACGGGGAGGTACTACTACAACTCACTTACCTCGCTTCTCGAGTATGTACTGGCGCCGAAGAGGCTGGCAGTGTGGCTGATCGGCGAAGACCCGCTCCTGCAGTCCCTTGTCTCTACCGAGCACCTCTCCCCAGAGGAGAAGGCGGAGCTGTACGCGTACTATGCCCCTGCTTCAGCATCCGTAGGACCTGCTGAATCGATGAACCAGCCGTGCAAGCACCAGCTCGGCGGCGAGGGAAGCACAGAGCACCGTTCGGGGGCTTCGCAATGCTGCACAGCAACATCAACCGAAACAACCACTGCTGGAGATTCAGACTTGGACGACGTCGACCCTGACAAGGTGCCTCGGCCGTGCTATCGACTCGACAAGGTTACTTCAGGGGTACTCCTATTGGCCGTACGCCAAGACGCAGCGAAGCGGATCGGATCGGTGCTGATGCGCAAAGCAAAAGAGGTGGAGGAGGCAGTGACGACAGAGCTGCTGCGCTGCAGTGCTGATCCTAGCGCCTCGCGTGACGGCAGCTCTGAGACGGCGGTGTCCCCCGTCGCCGACCATCTGGCTAGCCCCGATAGGGATAACAGCGCTACCGGCGTGCCCGCCGTCGGCACGTCTTCATCCACCTCTTCCTCACCACCGGCATCTCTGCAGCGCATTGTCGCCAGCACGTATGAGCTGCAGAAGTACTACCTGGCACGTGTGCGTGTGGAGTCGACACGAGTGCTCTCAGAAAGCGGTTCAACATTGGAAGCGGAGACGCAGTGGCCGCACATGCCCCAGCCACCATCCTTAGCACACCCTTCGCGTCTGCATGTCTGGCGTGTGCGTGGTGATGAGCCGTGCTTGAGAGCGCACAACGCATACGTGTCGTGCCTGCTGAGCTCCGCAAATGGTGTCTGTGAAAAGGAGTCCTTGTGCGCTGGCAAGCCGGGGCAGCGCAGCTCAGCTCTAGCAGGTGTATTCCCTGATGGCGTGCTAACGACAGTGCCGGCTCCTGCACCAAGGGCCGTGGCGTCTTCCGCTGCTGCCGCGGCGACGCTCTGCCAGTTTCTTCCCACCTTCCCAGCTTCCACGAACGCCAGACGTCAGGACAGTCGACGGCACGCTCAGACGGCCGTGGCAAGCGTTGCTCAAGAGGCTGTGGCGCTATGCACCCCCTATACGGGGCGTCTGCATCAGATTCGCATGCATCTGAGCTCACTAGGCTGCCCCATCGTCGGCGATGTCGTTTACGCACGCCTCAGTGATAACGCAGACACACCTGAAAGATGTTCACAAGCGCAGCCGCAGGTACCACGAAAGCGCCCGGCGGGCACAGAGAGTGTCACGTGCAACCCTCATATATTGTCCACGAAAAACACGGCTTCGGATGACTTGGACGACTGCGCTGATTGCGCGGTGCGACTCTCGCGTGGTGACTGTAAGTTCATTTTCTTCGATGCTGCACACCTGCCAGCTGCCTACTGTCGCTATTCCAAAACGATAAAGACTGCGCCCGACAATGTCAACGCAGAGCCTCGCGCTCGCCCGACGTCTCCACCCCGGGGGCCCGAGCAGCACGCAGCAACAACGAATGCTGACAGCGTGTTACCGGCAAGGAAGACTGTGAAACGAAGTGGTACTGCATGCGGCATAGGCGGCGGAAGGGACGCTGAGACAGCGGAGGACATGACAAGCCTTGAGAAGAAGGAGTCCCCATCCTCCCGCACGAGTCGTTCGGCTGCTGTTATGGGCGCTGGAATAGGGGGGGAGGATCACAGCAACGCAGCCGTTGCTAGGTGGCAAGACGAGCCGCTATGCTACGAGTGCGCCGGACGTCTGCCGATTGTGGCCTCAGGGGAGTGCGCAACAGGCACGTCGGCCATCTGCTTGCACGCCTGGGTGTACCAAGTCAGGGAGTCCCTGCTCCTTGCCACCGACGACGGGGCACCGTCGAGGGTGAGCTTGCCCGCGTCCGCCCCAGAGGCCGCTGCGATGTTTAAGGCTGCAAACCAGTCACCACCGGGTTCATGCCCTTTCTCTTACCCAAGAGACGGCGAGAGCGGGGCAGGGATGCGCAGCCGCACCGCACAGTGCACGTCATCTCACCGTCATTTAGCGGTGGAGGGCGACTTTGTTCGCTTTGAAGCACCGCCACCGGCGTGGCTGCAGCGGTAGTCCGCGCAGCGCGGCGTGCCAGAAGCTACACCGCCACCGTCAAGAGCTCCAAAGGACCGCCATACCCGGACCTTCGCACTGAATTAAGAAGTACACCTCGTACACAGCAAGGGCCGGCGAGGGGAGAGGGAGCGGTGCACGGCATCTGGCGAGTGTGACCTCTTCGCATCCCCCCTCCTTTCACATCAATCTCTGTGTTTTTCTCTCTTGTTCGCGCATCGAACCTCGTAGGAGACGACTTAATGCGCCCTCATAACACGTGCGCACACACAATGTGTGCAAGGCCACGTACAGATTCCCATTGGTGGATGCCCCCAATGACCTACTGTGAACACAGTGATGCACGAAGGAGGGGTGGCGATGGGAACAACCGAAGACCTTTCTGCAAGTGATCTGTTCGGCAAGGTTGCTCTCGTGAGTACTTTCTCTCTCTCTGTCGACTTCCTTTCGTTTCCGGGGCACCCACCCCGATGCTGTCTCCTACACACTTTCGCACGGGCTCCTTCAGTACGGGCATGTGCATGCGCTTTTCGACTGTTTTCAGCTTCTCGGGAAGCCAGAAACCTGGCAGCTCGCCCACTTTCTCGCTTTAACATCGCACCAAGGGGCGCTACCTTTCACCTGTTATGCGTACCTTGTGCGCCCCCTCATCCCCATGCTTCTCCACGAGGCGCTTCTGCACACAGAGTGCCCCATCTGTTTGCAGCCACTAGACTATCGTCTTCGGCCTCCACATGGTCACCCCGCCTCTCCACCATCCTCAACCACCTCCGCAGTGGCGTCCACCGGCAGTGGGGTCTGTAGTAGCACAACTGTATCTACCCACTCCCCCCACTCGCCGATGCAGCTGAGCGGGTCAAACGCCTCGGGCGGGGCAGGCGAGTTTTGCATTACGTTTGCAGCTGGAGTATACGGGAGCGATTCCACAGATCCGTGGCACCCAAGTCTCGTCGTCCCGTCTCCAGCGTCTCCCCATGAAGCACCAAGCCCGTTAGATCAGCGCAGATTTGTGCACAGCGAGCTGTGCCCACTCATCAGCGGCGGCGGGGCGAATCTGACTGGCAGCACTCATACCGCAGACAGCAGCAGCGACGAAGGTGCCGCGGGTGTTGTCGTGCTGCCGTGCGGGCATCTTCTGCACTACCTATGCGCGATGCAACTGTGCGAGTACGCCACCCATCCATCCTGTCCCGTGTGCCGACTAAAGCTCGCCTCCGGCGTTGATTTGATTCTCTTCCGTCCTCAGCTGCGACTTTCGTTGATCGCCGCAGCCCAGGCGTCTTCTGGCGTGCCTTCCAATGACCCCTGCACCGAAGGGGAGTGCAAGAACTCCATCAGCATGCGAAAGCGCTGTCAGACCGACGAAGCGGGGAGGGAGGGCGGTCATACACAGTATACGGATAGCCGCCGAGCGGACAGCGAGGGCACTACCAGCGTGCAAGTATGCCCTCCTGCGTCGGAATTGCAGCGAGGCTGCGTTCTGGATCCTGCTAGTGTGCACGCATCAACGTTGGAATCCGGTGACGATGGCACCTCCTCCAATGTTGTTCTCAGAGATGATGTGGAGCCAACAGACACCTGTGCGGTGCCGCAGACGCAGGGCTCTATTGGCGCATCTCGTCAGGACAATGGAGGCGGTTTGGACACGAACCAAGGCGAGGATGACATCACGATCGTGGGTGCCCGTCAACTTCCGCCCTCCCAGGCCTACGCGGAACTCCTACTCCGCACGACCGCAACCTGGGCAGCGCGCGCAGAGACCTTGAAGGAGCGAGTGGAACACCTTGAGAGGAGCCAGCAACTGCTCCAGAGCGACTGCAGTGAGCTCGAGAACACACTCACCGTTGCGCGTCGTCGTCGAGAGGCGCTGCTGAATTTTCCATCAGCGAAGGATGAGCAGGACACGCTTCTGTCGGTGCAGCGGCTGAGTGAGCTACGATCCCTCTGTCTCGAAACACGAACGACCATGGCGTCCACCACGGCACAGCTGGCAGAAACGATCCGCAGTCACGCAGAGGTGCGGCGGCAGATAGACAAGTACATGCGCAAGCTGTCGAGGCTGGAATCTGGAAAAGGAGTTGGGAGGGCTTGTGACGACATGACCACAACTTCTTCCACCGTGGTAAGCGCAGGCCTACCACCACAGTCATCACCGCGGCATCGACCACAAACAGCTGTAGCACTAGCAGGGGAGGCAGCAGCAGCGGCGCCCGATGATCCATCCTGAAGCACTGTAACGGCAGTGGGCCCATACTCCGCAGCCCTTGTAGCCACGTGTGGATACTTCCGTGTTAATTCCTGCGCAGGCAGATCCTGGGTGCACGTAAGAGTTTCTGTCATCTGGTTCGCGCATGCAGTGGCTTCGCACGCCCGCTTCTCCACACCGGCAGCGCATCCAACGAGCGGTCACAGGGCCATTTTGTGTGGTACTCGTTGACGAAGGATGAGAAGTAAAAAAGAAAGCGTAGGTGATGAGCACAGGGGGTGGCCACCTCCCCGCCTGTTCTTCCTCTCCCTCGCACACTCTCCGTTTCTCAAGAGGAATCCCATGTAGAGGCGTAGCCACCACTACCACCGCCACCACAACATCCCACGCTGCCGCCATGATGGCGGGTGCAGCAAAGGGCCTCCTTATTTTTCCAGTGGGCATGCGCGCGTGTGCGACGCTTTCTTGCTTGTCGTCGTTGCTTTTGTCTTGACTCCACCTCTCCACGCACACACAAACACAAGCACACACTCGATTGCACCTCGCACTGCTCTCTTCCCCTCTCTCTCTCTCTCCCTCTCCTCGCATGAGCGGCTCACACACACACACACACACACACACACCGTCATGGACGCATATCATTGGGATGTCCATAGACGCTTCGCCGCTTCACCGAGCGTGTCTACGCCGCCCCTCTCACTTACTGAACAACCACCGAACACAACAGATCAGCCGTTGCTTTTCCACGAAGCGATAGCCCCTCTCGACTCGGCACCGTGGGCAGACGTGTATTCGATCTCCCTCTCTCGTGTCGTCTTGTTTCCCTCGCCGTTTTCGCCCCAGGATAGTGATGTCTGCGAAATACCCGCCAGAGAGCGAGCCGCCGCACAACAGCAGCGGCGAGGAAGACGAGGAGGAGGAGGAGGAGGAGGAGGATGAGGAAGACGAGGAAGAAATTGAGGAGTGGACAGAGATGACGCCCTTGAGCGAGCTCGCGGAGGTGGAAGACGGCCCTAGCACCCATTTCGTGGGGGGCTTCAGTGTGTGCCACCATCTTGGCGACGCCATTCACCGTGCGCAGTTCAAGGAGGACATCGTGCTTGTCTTTCCCGGTGTTTACGCAGAGGCGTCCTCTTCCTCCCCTGCCTCTTCACCGCTGGAGCTGAACGAGGCACGGCTGGGAGGCCTGTGTGTGTACAGCGTGTCTTACGCCCGTGAGCACGCATCGCGCAGTGGTAGTAAGATGGCGGCGAAGCCGCGTTACATGTCACCGTCAAAGCGCCGCGTGGGGCCGTGGTTCACCTATCTCACAGCCGCAGCGGCCGCTGTGTTTCTCGCCCAGGACGGCAGCAGCGATGACACCGAATACGCGAAGTCCAAGAAAGCATACAATCCCTTGCAGGCAGCCGCTTCGAAGGCAGTGGAGGCGATAGACAGTCAGAAAGCCGCCTCCGTGGCAAACATGCACACCACGAGTGGGTCCAGCGTGTTTGCCCCGGCGATCACCGCCACCACAGCGAATCCGCAGCTTTATCCCGTGTTTGACTTCCCTATTTCCATTGTGTACAAGAACGAGTCCGATGATGCCACGGTGTCATCGACGTGTGGGCTACCCCACTACGTACAGCAGCAGGAGGAGGATAGTGACGAAGACGAGGAAAACGAGGATGCCCGCGAGACAGGCGATGACGATGGCAGCGGGGATGGGCAAGAGCAGGAGGGAGCGAGTGCTGGTGCTTTGCGAGAGGAGGTAGCCATCACCCTTGCTGGCCTGTGTGCACGCGCTGGCGTGACGATCGGCTCCCTTACGCGTACCCACATCACCCATTGCGTTATCGGCTCTCCGCAGCCGCATCCAACATCGTCCGACGCCGATGCCGTCTCTCGACGAATTGCCATCACAGCGGCGCCGCTAACGGAGGCGCTGGTGGATCACTGCCTTGTTTATGGAGGATCCGCGTACGGGCTCTACGCATACCCGCGCTGTGCGCTAACGATGCACAGCTGCATCGTGGAGGGACCAAACACAGAAGCTGCTGCGTATAACGCCACCAGTGGCTCCGTTACCGACGCAGTTGCAGCAGGCTGTAGCCGTGGCGGCTCTGCCCTCGCACAGCTGCAACGGCGCCAAGCCCGCACACAGTTGCTGCGCCGCTACATGGATCGCTTCGAAGAGAATCAGGACCATGACATGGGCGCTCACGAGCGTGGGGACGCATCGCTCGACATTGAGGAGGGTGTCCTTCCGCGGTTCTGTGTTCCCGGCGCTAGCGCTTCTGGTGCGGCTGCCACCCCGATATTGTGCGAAACTGCCATCATGCTCGATGACGCTGATGTGCGCCTCGAAGACTGCCTCGTCACTCACACCCGCCACGGTGTGCTCCTGCATGGCGGCTGCACCGGCACAGTACTGAAGGGTGTATCGCTGCGCAGCATCGCCGAGGTAGGCCTTTACGTATACGGGATGGCTGGTGCAGCGGATGTGCAGTATAGCTCAGTGCTTGCTTGTGGACTGGCGTGCCTGCTGGTTGTCGGCCCGTCTGCTGCCGAGGTGGCTGCCGCAGAGTCTGAACTTCCTGCTCGCCCATCGGAAGACGAGGAGGACGAAACCGAGCAGTCCGAAGATTGTGATGATCAGCGTCGCCCGATCTTTGCGCAGCACCCACATATCTGGTCTAACTGCTTTATTGGGAGCGTCCGTGTGCAGGGCGAGGTGCGTAGCGGAGCCATGGTCGACAACCTCGTCTTTCTCCCTCGTGACGAGCAAGGTGTAGCCGCGGCGGGAGCAGCTGCTGCCCAAACAATACTCGCCGTAACTTCGGACACAGCGCGTGGCTTCGCGTATGTGGGGATGGAAGGGGAGCGGGTCCCGCCACGTGCGGCAGACGAGACCGCCGCAGCGTAAAACGTACGACTCTTTGTTCTCTTGCCTGCTCGCTGCCTATATCTGTGTGTGCATGTGTGTCGGTTTGCCTCGAGAAACTGCCGATGCACCGCGGATGTACATCAAAGAGCGGCGTTCCTGTGTTCATGGTGGTATGTGGCCGTCGCACTTCTCCGTCTGCACTGCCGCCACACCCACAGAGAGGAGAACGGATGGGGCATCTGAGGGGCGTACGTGTGTACTGGCGCGTGCGCGTCAACGTATGTACAAATATATATGTATATGTATAGAAAGAATGTGCAAGTAGGGAAAGGAAAGAGGACTGCCCTTCTCTCTGAGTAGGGTGTGTAAGCAAGTGCTCAATCGGTGACCGGCGTGGGGCCTCCGCGGCCTCACGCCTCCCCTCCACCTCCCTCCTTTTCCGTTTGCACGGCATGTTGTAATTGCCTAGAAAAGGGCCGTCCCACAGTGCGCCGCACAACACGTAATCACAACGGGTGGAGAGAGCCACCTAACCCCCCCCCCGGCACGCACAAGTATGCGATGGGAGGCAGCATAACTCTCCGCGAATCATGCACAGGTGTGGGCGATGTCCACCTTTTCTCCCGTGTACACCTCACGCACACACACCAATGAAGACGTCTAGGCGCATCGTCACGGATACGCGTATGTACCCATTTGCCCGTTGCGTCAGTCTTCGCATGCTGATTATCGACGCATGTGTGTGTGTGTTTGTGCGCGTGCGTGCTCGCCTGTGAGCGGGGACACAACCGAACAGTGGATACCTGCGCACAGCACCCCGCTGGCAAAAGGCTGCCGCTGCCACAGCGCCACGGATTGCGCAGAATCAAAGATAGGTAGAGGGAGCGAGAGAGAGTGGGGTGATACCCCCCTCAGCGGGGGGTCGACGGAGCGCCACCATCGCCAACCACCAGCACACGCCCGAGCGATACGTCTTCACATATGTCACTGCATTTCTTGTCCTTCCTTTTTTCGTGGTGCTTTAGCGGCCATACTTGATCGAGTCCTGGCGAGACGCCACAAAAAAAAAAACGTCGAAGAAACCCATACATCACCGCACCTGGGTGCATGAAACCGCATGCATCAAGGCATGTGCACACACACACACAGATGCGCCTGGACTTGTAAGCACACTTTAGAGCACATTTCTTTTCCTTTTCCCTCTCATTTTCGCGTTTTTCGCTGAGCACTCCATCACCAGGGCGGAGGAGGGCGCTTCTGCACGACGCTCATCCGTGGAGCACTGTTGATGCCAACCACGCCGTGAAGGGTAAGCAGAAAAGGAAGCTTGTGGGCGCACCCAAGCACCATCGTCCCTTATCCACCCACACACGCTTTATAGCCTTTCATGCCGTTTACGTCAACACCTCCGGGGACGGAGACGGTCTACGTCAACGATGTGAAGGCACAGATGGCATCCATACTGGGGTTCGGCACCGCCGCGACTGGCCCCAGCGCATCCAGTTTACCAGCGACAGAAAGCTGTGGTCTCGCGTGTTGCCCCAAATTGCGCCAGGAAGGGGGTAGCTGCATGGGTCAGCGAGATTCGCCTCGGCACGGTAATGGCAGTGGGAATTACGCCAGCGTCACGCCGCCTCCAGGGGCAGTGCAGCATCCCGTCCGCGCACGTCGTGGCACGCCTCTAGCGACGCCTACACGCGGCGGTAGCAGGAGTGGTTCCCGAGAGCGCGCCGACAGCGCGCGCCGCCGTTCCGGTGTGGCGCCGCTGCTGTCACGCGAGCTCAACATGCCAAGATCGGCGTCAACTTCCCCTGGGACGCCGCAGCTCGGCACGTTCACTGTCTTTGCAACATCCACGCCGAAGAAGCGGACCCACCGCCCCTTCTCTCCTGCCACGTCCGCAAATCACCATAAAGAGAAATCGTCGCCGGCCAGACGTGTAACGATGTCCGCATCGCGACGATGCGGCCCCAAACGAAACGGTGCACAGCGTGCCGGCAGCCCATCCGCAGCGCAGACAGACGGAACCCTCTCCACCGGCTCAGGCGGCCGCTATGCGATTTACGCAAACCAGCACCCCCTCTATTCGGGCAGAGGAGCATCGCAGCGGAAGCGCACCTCCCCTCTGCCAGCTGCTGGCAAGGCCACTGGGCTGCAAGAGGGCCTCGCCATATCCGTCGAAGCGAATACCGTACGGCAGCTGCAGAGAATCGGGGCGGGCAAACCAGCGGCATCTGTAGGAGCGGCAAAGCCCGCACCTCTCAAGGCTGACACCGCTTCAGGTCTCTGCACAACCGTGAGCGCAGGCCAGGTAAAACGGCCGACGAAACGCGCTAGCATCATCGAGCAACTCGCGGCAGCCGCCACCCAGATGAAAGGGGAGAAGGACTCCATGTTGGGACAAGCCCCGCAAAAGCCATACGCCAATGCCTGCCTGGAAAGGTCGAGTCCGCAAAACTTGCCTCGGCCGCATGCCGAGAGGGAACAGCCATCGTCGAGGTCCGCCGGTGACAGTGACGCTAAGCCGCTAGGTCCACTGCCGCTGCACGACGTAATGCGCATGCACCTGCAGCAGACGTCGTTCAATGTAAACGCCAATGCTCCCGGTGAGATAAACAGGCGCTTGCCGAATGACACGCTCGTTCTTCCGGACCTGGAAAGGATGCCAGATGGAGATGAGAATCCTATGTACACCCAACTCAAGGCGTTCCAGTTCGCACCGGCGAGCACTGTTGCTGCCCAGCCCCCCGCACCACCCGCTGCGCAGGGCTCAACAGCGACAGTGGCGGCGGGCCTCGCTTCTTCGCCAGCACCTGCCTGTGGTATACCCGCTCCAGCGCCGCCACCGCCGCCGCCACCACCAGCGGCCACCGCACTGACAGGGACCGCCAACGCACCCACTGCGAGTGATTCGGTGGAAAGGACAGCTGCCTCATCTGCTACCGCCGCTTCCGGCGCACCGTGGCCTGCACAGCCAGTTCCCGCGCGGAAGTGGACAAAGGAGGAGATGACTGAGGCCGAGGAGGAGCGCTTGCTGCGCGACCTCATCACCGCGTCACACCTCGGCCAGCGGAATACCCGACCGTTGTCGTCCGGTGCCTCAGCTGTCCCCACCACAGACGCCGACCTCACTGCCGCAATAGAAATGGCACTTCAGTTGCGATTGGAGGTGGACAGCGACGTGCTCCACGACTGGCGGAGGCCTCCGAAAAATGTGTTATTGCCTGACCCAACACAGCCCCCGCCTACGTGGGCGGTGCTCAAGTCGGCACCTGCCCAGGAGGCGCAGCAGGCGGCAGCCGTGGCTGCCATCGCATGTACCACTCGCGGAGCCTCTGGTGGCCACACAGCATCACCGGTTGATGGCATCACGGCTGCCGCCCATGACGTCGCTGGGAACTCTGCTGCCGACGACGAAGCCTCGCGGGTGCCAGACTGCGTTGACTACCACGCGCCGTTTCAGCACGTTCTCCGTCCTGAGTATGTGGAGCACGATCTTGTGCCAGCGGCCTTGAGCGTTGGCGCCGTCACCCACACCGATGCGCATGACCCCATGAAGTCCCGCTCTATCAACCGCACCACCACGGGCGCTGCTGCAGCGGTGGCAGCCAGAAGCGACACCACAGTGAAGACGCTAGCTGCGCAAGCCGTCATTTTGCGCGACCCGCTTTCTCTCCTTGCATGCGAGCACCTCGCCGCCGACACAATCGACATCGCCGCTCGCCGCCGCGCATACCTCGCTGCGATGGATGCGTTGCACGGTATCACGCACGGCAGTGCACTTCCCACCAACCGCCCCTGTGCACTGGCCTCCTCTCTGCAGGACGCTTCACCGCTGGGTGCGGTGTTCTGCGAGCTATCGTACCCGGCCAAGGTATTGCTATCAGCGATCCTGTACATGCGCGCGCTGGGGGCGCTGCCGAGCCTCCTGCGAGTCGGCCCGCTCACCGAGTACAGTCCCGTCGTGGATAAGGAAAACTGTATCGAACTTGTCTTCTACAACCCCTCCGATGAGGAGCAGGAAGTGCAAGAGGCGCGGGAGGCGCTACAGGAGTCCAGGTATCGGAGACACTGGCAGCGTAGTTTTGTGAAAGAGCGCGTGGTGGGCTCAGCAGTCTTTTACAACCAAGTGCCTGCCTGCCGCAGGTCGCTCATGGAGGCTGTAACGTCGAGCAACGTACGGGAAAGGGCGCACTCGCAGTCGCACACGGAGAGGCAACCGAAGCGCAGCCCAGGCGCGCCGTTCCGTAGCCGCTCAGGCCGGCAGTCCGGCAACACTACCCGCCGCCTCACGGGCGACTCCCTCGACGGGGAAGGTGAGGCGCATGCAGGCCACGCGCACAACGGTGCAGACCTGACACCGTCGCCGGTGCAGAAGCGTCGGCCAACCGCCATTGAGGAGCGCCTGATGAGCACGTTGTCCGCGGCAGCGATGCGGCGTTCCGGCTCTGCAGCTTCCCGGAGCGTCAGCTCCGCCGCTGCCAACTCGCGCACCGTTTCGCCGCACCCATTCTCTTCCCGTGCGATCTCCACGAGCCTCGCTGGAGAGCACCTGAACTACGACGAAGCTTCGCTGGTAGCGGGTGACGCCCTGGATGGACTACGACGTGGGCCCAGCGCGAGGGGCCGTGAGCTGTGTCCGTCTGAAAGCGATGGCTCCTGGCTACTGCGCAACACGTCACAGGATGAACCCGCGCCGCACCCCTTTTCTCACCAGATCGGTGACAAGGGCGCGGTCGAGGATGAGAGCCTACGCTGGAATGACAAGGGCGGTGCGGGTGGCCAGAGGTATCTTCAGCGTAGCCGTGATGTGCAGAGACGATCCCAGCTGCCAGCCAAGCTGCAAAGGTATGACTCCGACTGTACCAGCGCCTTCGCCAGTCGCGTTCCACACGTACGGATTACACCCCCATCAGGTACATCAACAGGCCGCGCATCCGGGGCGGCTACCCAGACCGCGGCCGCTACCGCAGCAAACTCACCTGCTCTTCGGCGCAGCTCTGTCACTGTTGCGTTGGAAGACCTGCAGCAAACGGCTGAGAGGATTGGACTGTCCCCTGCAGAGCACGCGGCAAGCGCGCGCTCGTCGCCACCTAATTCACTGCCAGGTAGCACCAACCCCTTTTCTACTGTCATGCAGTCCGCCAAGGCGGTGCCACTGCCTCCCGCGCACTTTGAAATGGGGCCGTCGACCGCCACTCGCGGCTCCAAGGCTGCAGCAGCGTCCGCAAATCAGCCAGCACCCGCAAGCGCGCACGGCCCCGGGGCCGCCCGCTTTCCCAAGGGGGAGCAGGAGCTTTGCGTGGTCTTGCGCGCTGTTGTGGCGCAGAAGTCGCACGTCTACTCCTTCGGTAAGGCAGAGACAGTGCACGTGTTGCCCCCGCTCCCGCAGAGCAGCGCTGACGACGACAAGACACTGCTGCACAAGCAACGGATGCAGAAGGCAGAAATGGATCGACTCGCCATGGACTCGTCGAACCCACTACACAAATTCCTTTATGGCGGCGACAAGCATCGTGGTGAAGCAAGGGCAGAGGCGGACCAGTGGAGAGCTACCTTGCTCGACAGTGCGCGACGCGCTGCCACCGCGGCCCGTCGACGTATTCGAGTCACACTCAATGGGAGCAGCTTGCCGACGTCGACCGACTACGGAGACCTCGTTGTAGCCTTTATTCTGAGCGGCAACGCGTCGGAGCTGAGCGGATCGGTGCCGGACATGATGGAGCTGGAGGCGCTGCGGTACCGCATTTTCTCTCTTCTCGGGTACAGTGCAAGTGACCCGGCAGGCATGCAGGCAAAGAAGGAGGTCGCCGGAGTAGGGGAAGCATCCGCCGCAGCTCAATCGCCAGCACCGGCAGCGATGCGTTTTTCTACAGGGGCGCCTTCGTTTCTCGATCCCGACATGTCTCGACTGCAACAGCACCTTTCCTCCTTCAAAGCGTTTCATACCCCGGCCCCATCACAGCTGAAAGTCAAGGAAACGCCACTGAGCGTGTCATCGACATCGCCGTGCGTCTCTAAAGTGAAGGGCCAGCGGTGTCTCAGCTTTTTCGAAGACGCACTGCAACGAGTGGATCCACGGGCGGACTTGGACGACGGCGAAGGCAGAAGGGGACACTACCGTACCGAGTTCGATGCTCAGCAGAGGCAGAAGACACGGCAGCAGAGGCAGAAGCAGGATGTACAGGCGCTCATGCTACAGCGCTACCCGGTCTACCGCGCCTCGAGCGTTGCGGAGAGCACTCTGCAGACCTTCTTTGCCGAGGCAAAGGAAGCGGTTGCTGCGGCACGTCAGCGTGGGCGACAGCGCCACTCCCCCATGTCTTCCCGCGGCGGTCCCAGCGCTAACGAGGGCCGCTTCTCGTCACCTGATCCGTCGTTGGACCCTCTTACGCGGCACACGCGCGGTGATGCAGCAACAACCGCGCTGCAGGATGCGGAGCGTGATCTGCTGCGCTTTCGTCCTATGAGCCTAAACAGCTTCCACCGAGAGCTCACCGACGCTGTTCAGTATGCGCTGGACCTGCAGATTCGGCAGGGCAAGAAAAACGCATTGCAGGCGTTCCACATGTAGCGTCTGTGCCTCTTGTGGGTCTCTGTGCCGCTGCCTGTGTACAGTTCGTTGATTGGTGAGGGGCGTGTGACACACACTTCTCTGTATAGATGTCCCGTTGTTGTGTGTTCAGACTCTTTCTCTTTGCCTTCTTTGTGTTGCTTCTGCTGCCAACACACTCCCCCCCCCCCCGCCCGCCTGCAACTCATAGAAGCCTCGATATGGTGATGTGTTCATGGGCATGTGGCATGTGCGCGGGCGGGCGTCTGCCATGTACGTCTCCCCACTGACTCGGGTGCTTAGATCATACAAGCGTAGAAGCAACGACAGCAATGAAAAAAAAAATGACAACTCTTCAAAGGCAAACATTATCGATGCCGAGCGATGTCTACTCGCTGTAACTTACCTCTCCCTCTCTCCGTGACTTCCTTGTGATGTGGGTGCACCTCACGACTTGACGACTATGCGCGCTAGAAGTCAGTCATGCCATGCGACCACTGCCGAGCCCACATTGATGTGTTCGGAAGGTTTACGAGAAAGAAGTAGCGAGAGCAGAAGAAGAGCAGGTGACATCGAAAGGTGCATCGTTGGAATGCCACGCACCCTCCCTCACGTGATGAGATTTACCGGAGGAGCTGGGCGGACGAAGGTGCCTGCACAGGGCAGCACGTAATGGAGCTGCTGCGCGCCTCTCTCCTTTGCCCGATGTCTCACTTGAAGAGGCACCTCCGCCACAGCACTCGTCCATGTGCGCACGCCATGCTTTCCTCTTGGTATTCCACCATGTTGCTCATCAGCCCTCTCTACCCCCTACCGCCACCACATCTACATTGTCTACCCCATCGCGCCCATGTCCTGTGGCGCGGCCGCCGCTTTCAATCAGGAACTTTTAAAGCAGCCTCGCTACAAGAATGTCGCGCTTCACCATGCGGCGCTTTGTTCTGCAGAACATCATCGCCGTGGCGGCTCACTGCCCCTCGACCACCATCGCCTCAGCGGCTGTGGCCGTCATGACGGGTAGCACAGGGCCTGCGTCAGCCTCTGCTGCCTCGTCCCCCTCGACATCCAGCTGGGTGCAGCGCATGCTCGTCAAGAGTCACACGAGTTCGGCATCGGCGTCCTCCTCGCACTTTGCACTTGTCACGGAGGCGGAGATGGAGTGGATCCGGCGATGCCGTCGCGAAGATGCTGAGGAGAGCCGCGTCGTTCTCGCCACACGCCCGAGTCGCTCCATCCTGCGGGGCATTGGCGGCGGCTCTCTCAACGTGGTTCTTGGCTTTGCCATCTCACCTCTCGTCTTCCTCGCTGTTGCCCTGGAGCGCGTGCGACTGGGCAATGGCGTAAGCGCTCTGTGGACGGCGCCGTGCTACGGCCTCCTATGGGGCAGTGTCTTCTTTCTGTGTGCTCAGTACGCGGCGGTGCAACAGGTGGCTCTCAGCTCCTACTACGGCGTCGTGGCGACGCCCCTGTACTACTGCGTGAACCGCTGCCCCATGGTGGATGCCGGTGTGTCGGCCTCGACTTCTGCGCCACGCGCGCGCGCGTGGACATGGAACGGGCTCAGCTGCTGCTTCGAGGCACCACAGGGAACGCTGAATGCGCACCATCCGCTCCTACAGCTCTACGAAGGCCCATCGGTGTTGCGCGAGCGTGCCATGAAGCGTGTTACTCGTCGGAATACGGACAAGATGAAGAGGGCCAAGTACAGTGGCAAAACACGGATGAGCAGCACAGGCGGCATCGCGGACGACGACTACTACGGTCTGATTGGTGTGCCTGCAGATGCCACGCTGCGGCAAATCAAGGAGGCGTACAACCAAAAGGTACTTCAGATCCACCCAGATCGAAACCCAAGCCCGGACGCTGCGCAGCAGTTCGACCGCGTTACGAAGGCCTACCGCGTCTTGTCGAACCCGGCACAGCGCAAGAAGTTTGACCTCGGCGGTGCAAAGGGTGTTGAAGACACAGGAGCGAAGAAGCGGGAGGCCGTCCGCGCCCTTTTTGGTGGTGAAGACGTGCACCGCATCGCTGGGGATGTGTTCATCAGCAGCTTCTCGCAACGCGTTATTGACGGCCTCGACTACACCTGCGAAGAGCTTGCAGTGCTGCGCCAATGTATGTACGAGCAGTGCCGGGATGAGCTACTGAACAACTATCTCGTGCACTACGACGCAGGAGCGGAAGCGTCAGAGGCAGTGGCGGCCAGCAGGAAGGTGACGGGCACGAGGAAGAGCAGCGGCAGCTGCAGAAGCCCCTGGAAAGGTGATGCTGTTGTCATCCGGCTGCGCAATCTCCTCAACATCGGGCTTGCGAAAGAAGTGCTGTATACCATCGGTCATGAGTACAAGCGAGTCATTGCCTACTACGACATAGAGAGGAGGGGGCCCAGCAACAACAATGCGGCCCGAGAGGCGAGCGGAGGCGGGCTACCGTCGCCTGCCAGTGACGCAGTAGCGCCATGCTTGAAGAGCGTGTCACTCCCGAGCTTCGTGGTGGCTCGCGCAAAGTTATACTTGAAGACAGTCGGTCCACACCGCTGGCAGGTTCGGCGGCAGAAATTCAGGTTTCTTGCCGCGGTGCGTGGCCACACCTTCAAGGACTCCGAGGCCATGGTGGATCTAGCATGGTACACGTCTGTGCAAGAGCTGGAGACAACAGCGAGTACTGTTGCTCTCGGACTTCTGTACGATCCGCAGCTGCCGGCGGCTGAAGCCACACACCGACGGGATGCACTGGAGGCTCTGGCAGACACATTCATTCGATACGGCCAGCCTTACAAAGGCGCGAGTAAAGCCACCATGAACGAGCTGATGAGCTCGATGCGCGAGTATCAGCAGCAGAAGCAACGCGAGAAGGACACTCAGTAGTGCGGCTGCTTAGCGGTTTCATCGTGGTGCACTTCGCAGAATTTTGGAATTCAAGGGAGGAGGGCCAGAGTGAACGTTGCAGAGAGCGGTGAGGCGAGACAAGGCGATGCATGTCCTCAACGAGACTGTCGGTTCAGTACATTCATTCACTGGCCCTTTGCTCGCCTCCCCCCCCCCCCCCCCCCCTCCCCCATCTCTCTCTCTCTGGCTGCATTCGGATGCCTGGTCTTACGTGCGCATCTGACTTCACATCCTGCGGGCATCCGGTGTGTGCGCGCCCGCCATCACATAAGTGACATAACCGACAAGCGCGATAGAAGCGGCTGAGACGAACGGTAAATGGAAGAAAAGGGGGGACGCCGACAGAGCCATGAGGAGAGGGTGAAAATGGCGAGCGAAGCATGCGCAAATGGGGGGAGGGAAGGAGCCTGGGTGACCACCGCCACGTCACTGGAGTGGCCTCACGCGCATCTCACACTCTTCCACAAAACCACGAAGTGATCTAGTCGGTGTCTCCTCCACGGCAGCACCCTATCTTGTGTATGGATGGAGGTGTGCGATGCTGGTTCGCAGGGAGAGGTGTCACATGCGTCTCTTCGACCCGGTCACCTCTCTCAAGACTGCTTCCCTCCCCGCACCCCCTCCCAAGGCTTGACCCAATCCGTTATGCCCTTCCCGCTGCGCTCATATGGCACTGCCGTGCAACAGCCCCTTCGTCATGTCCTAGTGCTATGTGGACTAGCTTAGTGCGGTACACCTCGCGCTGTAGCCCCGCTGCTTACCTCTCTTCTTCTCCCATGTTGGCCTTCATTATGTGTGTCACTTCCCATGTGCTTCTTACTCTTCGCGTGCACAGGTGCACGGTTGCGCACACGCAAAGCACAATGACTACGACGACGGCTGCTTCTGCTGGCGTTCTTCCGTCCCTATCGTTCGGGATGCCTCCGATTGGCATCGGTACCTACGAACTTCGTGGGGACGCCTGCGTGACCGCCGTGCGGGCGGCGCTCCAGATGGGCTACCGTCTCATCGACACCGCCGCGGCGTACCGAAACGAGGAGCTCGTTGGCGAAGGCATCGCGAGCAGCGGCGTGCCGCGGGCGGACGTGTTCGTTGTGGTGAAGATCGCTATGAAGAGTATGGGCGCTGACGAAACGGTGCGGCAGGGAATCCTCGACAGCATTCGCAAGCTCCGCATCGACTACGCCGATTGCGTGTTACTGCACTGGCCGGGGTGTGGGGGGCTAAAGCCGCAAGACGCATCGGGTCATCAAGCGGCGCGCGCGCGGTGTTGGCGCATCCTGCACGAGCTGCAGGCACTGGGAAAAGTGCGCTACTGCGGTGTTTCGAACTTTCTGCCGCGGCATTTCAAGGAGCTGAACTGCTTCAACGACTGCGATGTCGAGTGTACTGAGGATGAGGTCATCGCTTCTGTGGCGCAGCCGCATACATCCATCAAGGATGACAGGAACGAAGAGGTTGATGGGCACCGGTATGGTAGCAACAGGATTAGTGCCTCCTCATCCCCGTCTTGTGGGGCATGGCCGCTTTCTGCCTCGACTCGTCTGCCTGTGCAGCCCATCCTTAACCAGATTGAGCTGCACCCTCTTTGCATACAGCACGAAGTCGACATGTACTGTCGCAGCCGCCATGGTATGCTTCTGCAGCAATACTCCCCGCTGGGAAAAGGTGACCCCCGTCTCTTAAAGCATCCACGGTTGCTTGAGGTACACGCACGGTACTTTTCACAACACAGCAACGTAAGTCCTGGCTCGGATACAGCGCTGGTGGCGCCGCCTGAGGCCGTCAAGTCCTACTCTTTCGAGGACATGATACTCATGTGGGGTCTGGCACAGGGCTACTGCACGCTGGTACGGAGCCACAGGCCTGAACACCTCCGTGCCAACTTGGATGCCGCTCGAGACTATTTCGCTTCTGTGGAAGCCGTCGCGAAAGGGGCGGGTAGCGGCGGCGCTGATGCACCCCGGCGTTCGGATGGGACGGCACGCGCGCTGCTGACAGAGGTGCAGCTCGATGTTATCCAGCATCTCCGTGCGCACATTGGTGTTGAGGGCAATGAAGACATTCATCTGTGCTGGTACAGTTCTCAAATCGCTTGATGCGTCGCCCCCTCAGCGCCACGACTCAGTGTCGCTCACAAGAGGCTTTGAGTGAGATGGGGCGGCTAGGGTTGGGGTTCCGGCCCGTCCCTACCGTTGCCACTACATGCTCCTCTCCCTCCCCTTCCTCACCTTCATGGCCGCACTGTCTGGTGTTGGCTCTGCTGGTTACTCGATGACACGCACACACACTCATAAAAAAACATCATTGTACACCCTCCAAAGCATGCGCAAGCCATGTCGGGCTGACCCCCCACTCGGCCCTGGGTGCATGTGGGCTCGCTGTGCCTCTGACGCGTTCATCGGGCGCTCTTCTTTACTTCATTATGCCGCTGCTCGCAAACCCCTCTCCCCCTTCCTCTCCTCACATAATTCGTTTCTCTTTCCGCGTACATTGGGCGCTCTGCCGTAATCGAGGCCAGCTCTCCCCCCGCCCTGCCCTTTCCACATCCGAGTGCAGCGCACACACGCATAGAGCTCTTACCAGGCTGCATCTGGCGTGCCCCACTTCTTTTCACTGAGTCCTCTCCCGTGCCCTCCCCCTCGTCTTTGTACCCCCCCCCCCCATCCCGTTGCTTTCAGGCCAATGTCATCCGCTGACATGCGTAGCACCAACGACATCAGCTCGTCGGCGGTGTCTGATATGAATGAGTCCTTCGGCACGTCCTCCGCTGGCGCGATCCACACGGCAAACGTGCTCACGACCGATGGCATCATCCGCGAGTGCATTAAACAGGGCTTTTATCGCAACCCCATCTGCAACGAGAAGCTGTACTTACACAACCGTGGCTACGACAGCATTGCCCCCACCGCCTTCGAGCCCTATACCGATGTAAAAGTCCTCTGGCTGGAGAGCAACGGACTCTCAGTGCTGCCGTGCGGCGAGGGCTATACGCAGGTGCGCCCGCCAAAGCGCGTGGACCCATTTGCGGCGGAGCTGGAGGCGATCGAGGCTGAACGGACGGCCGTGGCGGCAGTGACGGCGATGCGACACGTAGACCCCAACACAGAGGTGACGCATCATCAAGATGCGCTCTCACCAAACCACGTGGAGCAGAAAGAGTCCTCGCTTCCGCTGGCAGCTGATGTGCCGCCAGAGAACCGTGACGCCTTCAGCTCTCTCTACCCAACTGTGCGGCAGCTGTACCTCCACAATAATCTCTTCCGATCCATGCCAGACCTCTCGCGGTTTGAGAGGCTCGACACGGTAAACTTGTCAGGCAATTTCTTCAACACGGTAGAGCCCCACTGTGCCCAGTACGACTCTGCGGTGCGCCAGCATTATGCCAGGGAAGTGAGAGACAGCACGTCACAGTCGTCGGCAACAACCTCTGGTGTGAGTCCCATGCTCTCCAAGAGTCTTCAGCGCGAGCAGGAACAGCGGCAGCAGCAGGTGTCGCATGACCCTTCCAGCACAGGTGGGGCTGCGCCAGCAGACGATCTGACCGTGGTCGCCTCTCCAGAAGACGCTAAGCGGGAACGTGCCGTGCAGCTGGATCGCTACCGCCACACCGCTGATGTCTTCTCAGTCTTCTGCGGACACAGCCCGCTGCCAGAGAACGAGGAGTCGGAGAAGACAACAAATGAGGATCATCAACGCAGACTCTCATCCTTTCCCGTCAAGCAGCCGCCACCGCCGGCGCCGGAGCACCGCAACCCGTGCAGTTCACTGCGCAGTTTAAACCTCGCTGGAAACCGTCTGCAGAGTTTCGAGGACTGCCTCGGGCTTCTCTGTTACCGCTCGCTGGCGGTGCTGGACCTCAGCCACAACAACATTGCGGACGGTGAAGCACTGCTATTGATCCTCGAGCGCCTGCCGCGCCTGCAGTCACTCAAACTCTCCGGCAACCCGCTCGTCCGGTCGCTCCCGCGCTACCGCAAGCGCGTTCTTTCGCGTTGCAAGAGATTGCTGCACTTGGACGATCGCCCCGTATTTGATGAGGAGCGCCGAGTGGTCACGGCGTGGGCCATCGGCGGCGACGACGGAGAGGAAAAGGAGCGGCACGCGATTCAGAAAGAAAAAGCTGCAGCGGAGAAGAAGCGGATGGAAGACTTCCGCCGGCTCATCTCACGACATCAGCGCGCCGGTGATGCTGAGGCGCCGCATGAGGACTACATAAATGCCATCACCACGGTGACAGCGCTGTCGGCAGCGGCGGGCACGGCCCACAGTCGCAACCGGAACGGTGCCGATCGAAGATCGAGAGAGCCTGGGCAACGGCACGGCCGTCGGCCAGGTTCCGACCCCGACTCTTCTTCCACCAGCTCCGAAAGTGATGATGACGCTGACAACGACAGTCAAGACGGCAGTGGCACAGATGGACCGTCAGCTGCGGCGAGTGAGGCAGTAAGAGCTAATGCGCGCAGTACCACTGTGCAGGCTGACGCCTATGCTGCTTCTGCAATGGACATGATCACCAGTCAAAACGAAAACAAGCTGCCTAGAGAGGTGCGAGGCTCATCATCGTCGCATATGCAGCAGCAGTGTCGTGTGTTGAGTTCGAACCATCGTGTCGAGGCGGCAGCCTCCACACCTGCGCCGGTGAACGGTTCTGACGGGGACGATGAAGACGACATTTTCGTGCCGGACGCAGTGTGATGAGAAAAGTGATGCGAAGGGCGAACACAATATGGAGGAGGGGCAGACGTGGAATGGAAGTACCCCTCCCCCGTTGGCTTGTATGCGCGTGGGGGGGGGTGTAGCTCGCGCTGGTGCCTGCGGAAGCGACGCTTGTTGTGATCGGTGTGTCACTGGTTGCAGCCGGTACCTTAGCAGCTGACAGAGGTACACGTCAGCCCCGTCAGCATCGCCGTTGCCGCCCTCGCCAGTCTCTCCCCCCCCCTCCCCTTATCTCGCATTTGTTTCCTCTTCGGTAAGCGCACTGCTATAGGGTGCGCCTTCTTAGATCGCCCCCTTTTCCTGATCTCCGTGTTGCGCGATGCAGCTCGAGACAGAGCCTTTGCATCAGCGGCTTGATCACATTGGCGGCGGCGGTGGTGCATCCATGGGAGAGGTCTTTGCCGGTAGGTGCCTCCCCATGTTCGCACTTAACTCTCGAAGTGTGAAGGGGGGTCGCGTGTAGAACGGCCAGACTGAGTCTGGTTGTTCAGGAAAGCAGCTCCGTTACGGGTACGCGTAGGCGCATGGCGCAGCGCGCTCCACCATCCTCTCCTCGCGTCTTCTCAAAAAAAAATTTTCCGCTGCGCTACACATGTACATAAATCAGGAGAAGGGAAGGAGGAAAAGAGAAGAAGCATGGTGGGCAGGCGTTCTGTGCGGCTCTGCGATTGTGTGCCGCACACAACACCTATGGGAGATACAGCATACGGCAGAGATGCTTGGAAGCGTATGGGCGCATAGAGATACTGCAGGCGCACTGTTGCGTGATGGCGTGAAAAGGAGCCCGCGTCGCAGCCGGAAAGGGTGGGATAGGGCCGTGACGAGACGAGTCGCACACCTGCACACCCTGCTGTCACTCTCGCCTGTAGCTGCTTTTCCGTTCGGGCCAGAACGGGGAAGGGGGGAGGAGGGAGGGAGATAGTGTGGCGAACTGCGCACCCCGCCCTCGCTTCTCCCGCAACTCTCCTCACCCAGGCAGAGGCTGGGGCAAGGAGAGGTTTTCCCTTCTTACTCTGCTCGCCCCTCCCCACCCCTCAGTAGAGAGTTGGGTGGAGTAAGGGTGAGGTACGCTCAGCAACGAGAGAAGCGCACAAAGCAGTTGCGTTCGCGGTGAACAAAGCACAAGCATCCACGTATTCGTCCACACAAGGGCCCCTCTGTTAGCTGACGGCGTATAGTCCTCTCCCTCCCTCCCTCTTTCTTTGCTTTTTTTTTGGATTCCGGCGTAGGAGGCAGTACAACGCCCTCGTCCTCAGCTCGCACCCGCCCCAAGCGCCGCAATCTGTCGGCCTCTCTAGAGGGTACGCCTATGTGTTCACAGACGCCCATCCTGCGGGGCGTGACGCATGAAAAAGAAGACTCACATCCACGATTGCGCGCATAGACACGTCGCGCGCGCACTTCTCACATTTTGCCTTCCACGGTGTATGCTCCTTTTGCCACCGCCCATAGATCGCGGCCGCTTCTTGCTTCCCCTCCTCTTCCTCTACGCGCTGCCCACCGACCCCGCACAGGCGTCGCGCCTTCCCCCCCCCCTACTTGCCCACATTCATATATACACACACACACACACACACATAGAAGCCCTCCTCGATCTCCGTCTGCCCACTCTACACAGACATCTTTTTCAAGCCACGTCACCCATTTGGCTGCTATTTCTTTCGCGCGCGTCAGCTGTCGTCTCCCCCCCCCCCCCCCCTCCCCTCCCCGCTTGTTGCCCTCGCAGCTGGTCATGGCGGATCGCACAGACCCGCTCCCGTCGCTCAAAAAGGCTCTCGCCGCTGTGAAGCCGAACCTGGCTACACTCAAGAACCCCCAGGTTGACCTGAGTGGGCCCTGGCACAGGAACCACGAGGTGGAGGATCACCACGGAGAACACAAATGTGCAGTCGAGCATGCGCAGATGACTCGTGAGCCACAGGAAAACTTGCTGATCCACGGCGAAGAGTGCGCAGGCCCCATCTGCCTCGTCTCCTTCACAGGATTCCGAGATGAGGATGAGTGGCGAGAGAACGACAATCAGATCAACGATGCGTTTCACGACCCACTTGTGCACACTGCAGGCGGTGATGCAACGACCTGTGCGGATTCGCTTTCCGTATGCAAAAAATTGGTGTCCGTGCTTCCAGCAGTGCGTGTCGAATCGAGGCTGACGAGTGTAACAACTGTCTTGGTGGCACGGCGCGGGTTCACAAAGAAGCGGCTGCTCGCCGCTCAGCAAGGGATACCAGTGGTGCTGCCGAAGTGGGTGGTGATGGGATGCCCATCGCTGCTCCCCCGCGGCGACTCTTGTGGCGCCAGTGCTGCTGCCTCTGCCTCCTCTCATGACCTGTATGCCGTGCCATGGCTGTATGGGTACGCCTTTTCCACCACCGGGCTGTCCACATCGGAGAAGGCCGCGATAGAAAGTGTGTGCACCGCACACGGGGCGGTTGTTGAGCCCTCTCTCACGTACAAGTGTGATGTCCTGTTAGCCAATGCGGAGTGCGTGCAAGCGCTGCAGCGACTTCTCAATGCCGACCGAGCAGGTGATGCGGCACAGAGATGTCTTAACCAGCTTCGATGTCACGAAGAGGTCCAGCGTACTGACGCGGGGCTCATGGAGAACTCGGGTCCAGAAGTGGCGGCACTTGGCAGGTGTGCTAGCGCGTCGAAGGCAGCTTGGCTGACCGACAAGGTTCGCTTTGCGCTGGAGCTAGACGTCCCGGTGGTGGACTACGCCAAACTGTTCACAATGCTGCGTCTCGACCGCCTGCCGTCTCCGACGTGGACGCAGGGCATAGAAGCGGTGTCCAAATCAAGCTCGAGGATGCGCCGACCATGCGGGGACGACGTGAAGGACAGTCAGCGGCAGTACGCGGACGCGCTCAGCGGCAGCGACTTTGACGAAATTGTGGAGGTCTGTCGCGTGGGCGCACCAGCCGGGGGGAGCGCAGAGTGGACACGCATCCTCTCCGTCTTCACCAACCCGAGTGAAGCATCGATAGTCGGCGTCGGACTTCAGGGCGACGGAGGTGCGGCAGATGATGGTAGGGAGGGCAAAACGTCTCCCCCACTCGACGGTGTCGTCCTTCGGGCCAACTCTATGCAGTCCTCCGCATCCTTCACCGACTCGGCGTCGACGGTGTCCGACCCGGATGCATGGGAGGAGTTGCTGAGCTGCGCGCTGGCGTCCTCTCTGGACGAGCAGCGGACTCGACACGTGGACGCGTACCCAGGTGCTAGCTGCTCGACTGGGGCCACCGGGGCGGCTGACCACCTCACGGATGCCACTCCCACGACTACCGTATTGCCGCCTTTACAAGCTGCCGTGGAGAGGCTGACAGTGAACACAGTCGATGTAGAGGACCTCGCTGATGCAGGCACGGATGAGCCGTCAACACTCCAGGTTGCTCTCCCAGACTACTACAGCGCAGCTACCGGGTCTGAACTACCTCCACACTCCTCATCCCAAGGGAGCCATGCTCACCGAGAGATGCTGGCGGCGACGGTGGATACCAGTGGGAGCATATCTGCCGTAGACCCGTCTCCGCGGTGGACAACGAACGCCCTCCTTCATGCTGAGCCTGCGCAACGGTGCGACTCACGTCGCACCAAAGGGCCGCTTGCATGTGCGCAGAGCGATGGAGAGGAGGCAGCGGCGCTTAGGCAACGCACTGCTGCCTACTACACTATACAGCGCACCTTTGAGCATTTTCCGCCACAACATGTCACTGTGATGCGTCCTGGTGAAAGAGCGACATCATTGTCTCAGGCAAGAGTAGACGCAGAAGAAACGCTATCTGCCACGCAAAATTTGGTGGAGTCCTTCGTGGCGGCAGATGCACTGGAGAAGACATCTGTGCAGCATTTCGATTCGTGCAGAAGGAGAACTCACCGTAACACTGCAGCACGCCAAGGTTTGCCGTTGCTTGCCATGCATCCGCCGTTCCTCACCATATGCGTGCTGGGGTGTACCCAAATGGAACTGCGCCAGACAGCGCGATGGTGTGAGCAATGCCGGATTCTCCGCTCTCCGGTGCCCACATCCACTACAGATATCGTTGTTTTGGGGAGCCGAATCCTCACGAGAAGGAGATATACGATGCGCTCCGCGGTCGATTCAGGAAAAGACGAGCGAACCGCCAAGGGAGGCACGAGGCGGAGACAGCAGGAGCCCGCACGCCACCGCAAAGCATTGCCAAGTCGGAGCTGCGGCGACAATCAGCACCGTCGAGATCACGCTGGTCATGGTGTAGCGGTGACCATACGGTACTGGGAGATGGACGCCGCGGTGGTGCAGACGCTGGCAGATGTCTGTGGTATTCCACGAAGTCGTATGGTCCCGCTCAAGTGGCTCGAGGACGCAGCGTCAGAGGCGCGAAAGGCCTGCGAAGCAGCGAAGCACGCCGTGGATTCGGAAGGGGCGCGGCAGAGTACCGTGCATGCACTGACTGTAAATGGTAAAGAAAGCTGCACAGACACGTGTGGGACAGCAGCCACTACACCACCAGAAACACTCGTCGGGCTGCTGGAGGAGCAGCTTGCTGCCGCAGCAGACTCCGAGGCGAGTGCAGCACTGCCACAGCAGCCGCTTTTTCACCCACTCCCGCCGCTCCCGCCTGATCAACTACCGGACATGGCAGACATTAAGTACTACATAAGAGTGCGGCAGGCGCATGCCATCTCCTGGGCAGGCAACGCCACCCCCGTAGCCGCACAGGGGCCTCGCGGCAGCCCGGCAGGACTGGCATCGGCTGGCTGGGAGGCGCAAAAGTGGGCAAAACGCAGCGAGATGAACGACAGTGCGCAGAAGGCTCTGGGCAACTTTTCGAAGCAGCCAGCGTCGGGCAGGGCACCTGTGGAGAAAAACGACTCGCTGACAGCAGCATTGGCTCCATCTGCGCTTTCAGTATCTGCAGCGACAAAGTCTACTGTTCAGAAGCATCTGCACGAGAAGAAGACGAGCTTGAGCACGACGGATGCAGAGCATTCGTACAACGAAGAGTTGGAGACGGCAGGGCGTCGGTTCACTCAGCTCGTCGCCCTCTTCCGTGTCTTTGGCGACGACAACAATGCACAAGGGAGTTCCAGAGCTGCCGAGGTCAGCCAAGATGAGTGCGCCAAGGCGCTCTCGGCGTTCCATTTCTGCTGCGTCGAAGGCGAGTACGCTCGCGTGGACTGGGCTGTGGTGCGTGGCCTCATTCGCTACGGTGGCGGCTGCGTGGAGAAGCGATCCGCACACGACTGGCGAGCATTTTTACAGAAGCAGCACCCTCCAGTGGCTGTGTCAGCTGCAAGCTCTGATGTGCAGCAGGATCAGCAAGCGCAGCGGTTTGCGCACGCGCTGCGCCGGAGTGTTGATTATGCAAAGCTCCGGCAAAAGTTGCTTCGTTTGGCGGGAGATGTCGAGGGAGCACACCTGACCAACCGCCAGAGTCGCGACGGAGGGACCTCTGACTGCAACGGCGCTGTGGGCGCGGACGCCGAAGCAGAGCCGGCGAACGCAGCGGAGGTGGCCCGCATTACGGCAAAACTACAGCGTTTGTCGCATTTATGCCAGAAGGCGCCGGTACTGTGTCTGCTTCCGCACAGCTTCCAACGCGCGGCCGGAGACGAGAGCGGCATGGCTCGCGCTGCTGATGCAACCATCCGACAGAGGAAGGGCGTCACAGGGCGCGCTGCAGCGGAGCGAGCGTCACCTCACAAGCGCTTTCACGCGCTTCACAGTCTCCCCGCCGTGACAATGGACTACGTGCTTGCATGCGTCGCCGTTGGCTACGGTCTCGACCCACACAGCTGCTTTTTATTTGATACATCCATCCCCAGCGCGCCCGACACCCGTCTTTTACACCACCAACGCCAGCAGCGAGGTGGCGGGGGCGCATCTTCGCAGAAAGCCTGGACACGGCACATGGGGACTCGGCAAAGCCGTGACATCTCGGGAAACATCGCGCCCGAAGGCAATGATGACAGAGCAGGGCAACAGCCGCACGCTGGTACTGTAGCCACTGGCAACAGTTGTGCTCGCCAAGCCAGAGCGCCTCCGTATAGGCCGGCCCTTTCGAGTTGGGTGCTGCAACGTCGTTACAGCAAAACCAACTCGGTGGGTGTGTGCGTATCGGTCCTATGGAAGCTTCCCATGCCACCGGCGTCAGAAGGCGAGAGGTGCTGGTCGCGCGTCGACACAGCCTTTCCACCAGGGACGACTGCCACCATCGAGCCTCGTCTCACGCCAGACGCATCGTTGGTGCCACTTCTCCGCGTGCTGCTTCTGGGACTTCGCAACGCAGTGGAGGCCTTGGGCGGCCATGTAGTAGATACCTTTTCGCCGTCGGCTGTCACGCACGTCGTCTCAGTGGACGTCGACGGCATCCTCTCTCGCACCCTCGGTGACGCGTTCACAGACGACGTTGTAAGTAAAACGAATACCGTGGCCGGCAACAGCGATGGTGGTAGACCTTTTCCGTACTGGCCGATGGAGAGCATCGAGAGCGTTGGGCGCTGCGCCGCGCGTGACGAGGTGTCGTTAGTGGGCCTCGAGTGGTTGGCAGCGTGCGTCGAATGGGGCGCCTTCGTGGATGAAGCGGGGTACACACCGCCACCGGACCTGCTCGCTCGCCTGAAGGTGGAGAAACAGAAGACTCTGCTTGCCTCCGACCACGCCGCTCGCACCGCGGTGCACCGAAGGGCTGCACAAATGCAAAGGCTATCGTCGTTATCGCAATCACCGAACCACTGTCGCCTCAGCAAGCACCGGGACTATGTAGCGGCGCCCTCTCCCGCCAATACAACACATCCGGGTTCTCTGATATCACCTGCGACTCGCCTTCCGCCTGACCTTCAGGAACACTGCAAGCAGACAGGGATCCCGCCACGTGGCGTGCCAGAATCCGAAGAGCCACACACGCCGCCGCATCCGCGACTGCTAGACTACGGCCCACTGCCCGACAACGATGATAGTGAAACCAAAGAGCACCATGCGCATCACACACCAGTTCGGCGACACGCTTCCGCGACTTCGACGGCGGGGTGCGACAGCGGCGTAGAGCCCTGCACGCCTCCCGCTAGATGCGCCCTACCGCAAGCTAATGCCGTGCTACACAGTCAACAGTCTCCGCCGCCACAGCCCCTCTCCTCACCGGTGCCGCCTCCGCCTCGGAGGACGTCGCCGTCCGGCCCCCACTCCAAATCGCAGTCCATGGCCTTTCGCGCTTGCAGCACCGGCCCTCCGTCCGCTGGAAGTCACGGTCAGCACCGTCAGCATCGCCGTCGCCACTCATCATCTGCTTCACAACACAACACCCGCTCGCTGCTCCAGCAACAGGACGCGGAAGCATATGTGGAGCACCTCGGCAATCTTTTCAACTTCTTCTCTCCAGGATCCACGCCACTTCCGTCATCAGCGCACCGCTGGCGCGAGCGCTCGATCACCACGCACGCCGATCCTGACGCCGGCACCCCGAAATGGCTGCGCAACCCACTTCTGCAGCACACTCCCTCGCAGTCACACCCGCCAAACGTCACCTGTTCCCCTTGTGCAGTGCACCCGAGCTGCGAGCTCACGCGCAAGCGTGGCGCCTCCAGCATGACATCTTCGGCGCAGTGCACGGAAGTGCTCACGCCATCAAAGACAGGCGCAACGCTGCAGATGACGGCAGCGGAAACAAAGGGCTCCACAGTAAGTACGAGTCATGTCCTCTCAACACCACAGCGTCGTACACTGCGCGGCGCTGCTGCCGCCACTGCGGTCTACACCCCATCGGCAACTGAACGGATAAATCTTTCCAGCCCCGACAGGCAGCGTCGTCGCACAGGCGACGTCGCCATCAACATGAGTAGCTCGGTGGCGCCCTCGCAGAGATGGAAGGCACGGACGGCATTTGTCGATGGTCCCCGTGATGGGGCATCTGCTGCGCCGGGTGCAAGCGCGCCGCCTCCTCCGCGGCCTGCCCTACCGAACTTGCTAGGCGGAAGCGCTGAGCTGAGTCGTGACGGCACCGTCGCAGAAAAGGCCAATCATGTCATCATCACCACGGCCATCAGCGATGAAGAAGCTGATGCTGAGCAGCGGCAACCACAAGGCGATAGCCGCACAAGAAGTTTGTATGACGCTCAAACACCAAACGGGCTCGCCAAAGGAATGGGCCCGAGGTCGAGTGGGATGGGCACTGGGACGGCACAGCAGGACGCCAATCACGCGTGCGTCCAGGTGAAGCTAGATGGTCCACATCTCAGTGTACCTGCGGCCTTCTCATGGATGCATGATGTTATTCCTGACTCGCAACAGCAGCACCAAGATATCGAGGTGGCGGCATATACAGACGCGGAGCTCATGAGCGGGGATGTGCTGGTGGAGGCATCCTTCGTTGCAGCAACAGCCAAGGCGTACAGGCCAACTCTTGCTGCGACAGCAGAGACCGCCGATGGTTCAGGCCATTGTAAGGACGCAGTCACCCCTCTGCTGACTCGCGATGGCGAAGAGGCGGGGCATAAAGATGACACTAAAGGCGTGTCTCCTCCACCAGATGTAATTGGCGCAGTCTCCGGTCCACCCATTCCCACGTCACCCACGACAACAGGTACAACACGGTTGGAGGGCAAGGCGGTGCGTCCTCGCCTTGGGTCATCTAGCGCGCCACGGCGTCCCTCCCCGCCTCCGTATCCGCCACCGCAAACAACGATGATAGATGTCTGTGGTGGAGTAAGCACCTTTGCCCACACAACCGAGGCGAAACAGCGATGCGGAGCACAATGTGCGTACACGGACAGCAATGTGCAGGGGCTTTCTCCGTGGTCTCGGCACCGGCCACTGAGCCTGTCACGTCGTCCCTCGCGCTCCCCTGCGCCTGCACTGTCACCGTCGTGCACGGAGTCGACTTCCCTCGTCGCTGATGCAGCGATCACTATTGTTCCCCGTGCAGCGGAGACGACAGCGTACACATCGGAGTGCCTGCGCATCTATGTCTTGCACGACTTGCCGCACCGAGAAGTGCGTGTGCGCCGGTGCGAAGAAGCTCTCAAAGCCCTCATAGATCGCTGCGACGGGGTAGAGCAGAGGCTGCACATCGGTGTAGGGCTGCTCACCGCAGCACCGCCCGCGAGAGGCGATGGCCACCTTGACACCATTGATGTGAACTCCGACACCTCTCTACCGCTCTCGGCCCCGAAGCCTGCGCCGCCTGTCTGCTTTGTTGCCCGCTGTGAGGACGCTGATGTGTTGGTGACGCACCACATCAGCCTCCGTGAAAGTGTCCTTGTGGCGGTGGTGGCCGGCTGCTGGGTAGTGCGGCCGGGGTTCCTGGAATGCATGGTCGCTGTTCTCGACGGTGCCTGCTGCTGGAACGACAAGAACGGCACCTCCGGCTTAATGAGGGATCCATCGCCCACGCTGCAGCTGCAACCGCAACGGTGCTTGGCCCTATCATCGGCTGCAGCGGCGGCGATGAAGGCATCTGAGCTCTGTGTGGCGCGTCTGCGCAAGGCCTTGCCTACATACGAGTGGACTTCGGAAGCTCTGCCGTGTGTACCAGCGTCGGGATGCCCCCATGAAAGTGGAAGCGTGCTCCCTGTGCAGCGGGCCCTGGTGCAGCAGTGCCGTCGGCAGCGGCGGATGCGGGAGCAGGCAGCAGGCAGAAGCGTTGCAAGTTGGGATGCGGGACAGTCATTGGCTTCTAGCCGACCATGCCAGCGCCTCTTCGCGAAAAAAAGCTTTCTTCTCTTGTCTTCTACTCTTGCCGCGAACGTGTTTCCGGCGCGCGGAACGAGAACGACGGACGCTGGTGTCCCCGACGAAGAGCCCCACGCCGCCACATCATCACGGATGCGTTCCATTCAGCGCATCTTAGAGAGCGGTGGTGGATGTCTCTGCTGCTGTGTGCAGGTTGGGTGCGCAGCAGCAGACAAAGGGGAGAAGGCGGATAAGATCAACGAATTTGTTGCCACATCCCCGCACCTTCCGCTTACAGTGCCACGGCCACTGCGGTGCTGCGTATGTGTGCGAACACTGCATGAACAGGGTCATCGACTACTGCGACGCAGCCTCGCTCACAGCTCACCGCTTGTGATGGACGCAGACCTTTATCATGACCTTCTGTGGCTCATCTGCAGCCAGATACGCCAGAATGCCTCCGAGACGCTGTACGTGTTATTCGATGGAAGTCTCCTCAGAACTAATGCAGACGACGATTACGGCAATATCGTCGTGCACATGTCACTGGCGCCACGCACGACCGTCACCGGAGGTGCTGCCGCCACTGCGGCCTGCAGCGGCGAAGACGTAGATAACGCAGATCAGTTGGCCACAACGCACCTCCCCGGGCACGACCGTATTTTGAAGAAGCGGCGCACGGAGAATTTAGAGTCACACGATAGTGCATGGTCAACTGCGGAATCGGCCTCAGAGGCGGCTACCATCGAAGCGGGTGTGCTTGCGTTCCCCCGCACTTGCACAGTGGCATCGTGGATTTCCAGCTGGATGCTGCCCTCCCCGGACGGCGTAGGTCTCTCAAAAGCGGGCGACGGGCCACAATCGTCTCACCCTGGTTATGCGCCGGCCGCTGCACACGCAATGCGAGATCACCTTCGCGCTTGCTGTGCAGCGGTGAGCGTGGCTAACGATGAGGTGCGTGCACTAAGCATCGCCAGAGTCTCGTATGACGTCGCGGAGGTTCCGTTTGCTGTGCCCACCGTTGCAGAAGTGCGTCAGGCTTGCACTAATATGGATGATGGCACACACGCCGGGTCTGTAGTGTCTGCAAGCTGTGGGTCTGTTCGTCGTATAGAGTTCCGAAGCACGACCTGGGTCGGTGCTTGCGTCGCCGCAGGTGGTGCTGCTGTGATGGCCGCGGCCACTGACGGCTGGATGAGAGAGTGTGAGACGCACACCCTCTTGGGAACTCTTTTACTGGAGTAATGCCACCGTGAGCATTGCGGCGAGGTGCGCACCTCCAAACTTGCCGCTCGCAGCAGTGTCGCTTTTGCACGATTATTATTTTTTTTTTTTTTTGGGTTGGAGTGCAGCACAGAGTCACGTCACTCCCTCTCACGCCTCCCGCGTCCACAGCGCGCTTGTATGGTGGCTAGAGTGCTGGGGACGCGGTGGAGACCTACGCACCTGCGTCCGCTATGAGGGAGACGCAGCATCAGCAAATCCCTGCACCTGCTCGCTCTGTGGCCGTTTTGCTTCGTGCGCGCCGCAAGCGGCATGCGCAAGTGGAGTGAGTGCCGCCACTGTTGTGCTCCAGCACGCCTCCCCCTGCCTCTTGTCGCACACCGATGATGACCCCATCATTGCCCTTCTCCTTCCTCAACTCCCCCCCACCCTGATAACGCCATCTCGTGTCCACGCCAGCATACAAACGTACACACGCACGTATATCCCTATCTAACACCAGCAACGTTTTGTTTTCGTTTTCTGTGGAAGACTTCTTCTCTGCCCACCCACCCACCCACCCCTCCCTCTCTCAACGCGGTGGAGTTGCAGCCAAGGGTATCCGTTGTCAGCCGTACACGCGCACTCCTATCGCTGTCGCACGCAGGAGTTATAAGGCCACCGCTACGCACTGAGATCTGCACAGCTTACTTGAAGTGGTTCCCGATCACACACGCGCATTTCGATCTGCCCTCCCTCTCCCTCTCCCTCTCCCTCCCTCTCTCCCCTGTTGTTCGCGTATTCACTGCCGTCGCTAGTCTCTCAACAAGAGTGTAGCGGATACCGTGCGCGCCCACCATGTCCTCCACGAATGCCATTGGCATCGACCTGGGCACGACGTACTCGTGCGTCGGCGTCTTCAAAAACGAACAGGTGGATATCATCGCGAACGACCAGGGCAACCGCACGACGCCGTCGTATGTGGCCTTCACCGAGACAGAGCGCCTGATCGGCGATGCTGCTAAGAATCAGGTGGCCATGAACCCGAGCAATACCGTTTTCGACGCGAAGCGCATGATCGGTCGCAAGTTTGACGATCCAGACCTTCAGTCGGACATGAAGCACTGGCCCTTCAAGGTGACCGTCAAGGATGGCAAGCCAGTCATCAGCGTCGAGTACCAGGGGCAGTCCAAGACCTTTTTCCCAGAGGAAATCTCGGCTATGGTGCTGCAGAAAATGAAGGAGACGGCTGAGGCGTACCTCGGCACGACCGTCAAGGACGCCGTCATCACCGTCCCGGCGTACTTCAACGACTCGCAGCGCCAGGCGACAAAGGACGCCGGCTCCATCGCTGGCCTCAACGTTCTGCGGATCATCAACGAGCCCACTGCCGCCGCTATCGCGTACGGCATGGACCGCAAGGGAGAGAAGGGAGAAAAGAACGTTCTCATCTTCGATCTCGGTGGCGGTACGTTCGATGTCACGCTACTGACTATCGAGTCCGGCGTGTTCGAGGTGAAAGCAACAGCTGGTGACACGCACCTTGGCGGGGAAGACTTCGACAACCGCCTTGTCGACTACTTCGCCACCGAGCTCAAAACGCGCTTCGGCAAGGACTGCCGCGGCAACGCCCGCGCCACACGCCGCCTGCGAACGGCGTGCGAGCGAGTGAAGCGTACGCTATCGAGCTCCACGACGGCAAACATCGAGATTGACGCGTTGTACGAGGGCAACGACTTTTTCTCGAAGATCACGCGCGCGCGCTTCGAGGAGATGTGCCGTGATCAGTTTGAGAAATGCCTGGAGCCGGTGAAGAAGGTGCTGGAAGACGCAGATATGAAGCCGCAGGAGGTGGACGACGTCGTCCTCGTCGGTGGCTCGACTCGAATCCCAAAGATCCAGCAGATTGTCTCGCAATTCTTCGGAGGGAAAGAGCTGAACCGCTCCATCAACCCAGATGAGGCCGTTGCATACGGTGCTGCGGTGCAGGCGCACATTCTCGCCGGCGGTCACTCCTCCAAGACGGACGGGCTGCTGCTGCTCGACGTGACGCCGCTCTCGCTTGGTGTGGAGACAGCCGGCGGTGTCATGTCAGTGCTCATTCCCCGAAACTCGACGATGCCGGTGCAGAAGACGCAGACCTACTCGAACAACGCCGACAATCAACGCAACGTGGAGATCAAGGTGTACGAAGGCGAACGTCCGCTCGTCTCGCAGTGCCAATGCCTCGGAACTTTCACGCTGACAGACATCCCGCCCATGCCGCGCGGCAAAGCGCGCATCAACGTCACCTTCGACGTGAACACGGACGGCATCCTCATCGTGAGCGCGGTCGAGGAATCAGGTGGTCGAAAGGAGGCCATCACGATTCAGAACGACACGGGCCGTCTCAGCAAGGACCAAATCGAGAAAATGGTGAGGGAGGCAGAGAAATTTGCGGAGGAGGACAAGATGAACAGCGAGCGCGTCGAGGCCCGCAACACATTGGAGAACTACACCTTCTCTATGCGCGCCACCTTGGACGACCCGGATGTACAGAGTGGAATCACGCAGGAGGACCGCCAGAAGGTACAGGAGGCCGTCAGCGCTGCCTCGAACTGGCTCGATAATAACCGCGAGGCAGCCAAGGAGGAGTACATGGAGCAGACGAAGCATATCGAGGCCATCGCGCACCCGATCTTGTCAGAGTTCTACAAGAAGCGTGTCATGGAGGCCCCCCCAAGTGCTGGGCCGAAGGATGGTGCCCCCTCAGATGAGGTTCCCCACGCAGAAGACGTTGACTAGGATGGCTCGGGCGCACTGCACACGGCTGGGCTGAATACCGAAAGGGCAGAAAGAAGTACATGGAGGAGAGGTTTGCATTGGACTCATCTCCGTGTGAGAGAGAGCGAACTCTCTCTGTCTCTGTGAGCGCCTCAACCTTCTCTCTCTCTATATGCGTCCATGCCATCCCCACCCCCCGCCCCCCTCCCATCGCCCGATATTTCTTCCCCCCCCCCCTCTCGCCTGTGCGCCCCCACCTATTGCCACACATGCCCTCTTTTTCCATTAAGATTCGCCTTTTACTCCCCGCTCATAGAGCCATAACAAACACACACACGCGCATACACGGGTGTGGCACCACGTGTGTGTGTGTGTGTGTGTGCGTGTGTGTGTGTGTGTGTGTTTCAAAATGTTGTTTGATTTTTCGCCTGTCGCTGTTCTCTCTGTCTACACCCATCTTTCCCCACCACCTCCCTCATACACAGAAAACATCTCTTCGTGATTGTGCCGTGAGCGACGTCATGTTGCTCTGCGTGTCTGCCCGCTGTGTGCAACCTGCGCAGACAAATTTTTCGTGCTTTTATCGTTTTCGCAGGTCGCTGTTGTTGCCTATCGTCTTCTACTTTCACACCTCCTCGAGCTGAGAGCAGGCGAGGATGGCGCGCAGGGGTGAGCTCAAGAACAGAGCAAGGGAAAGCACAAACACAAGGAAAAGAGGTCATCGTGAAATCATTGAGTGATTGGTTTGCAGTGCTGAGTCTGGTGATAGCCGTTGGAGATGGTCACAGGGTGTGTGCCTCGAAACGTCTGCATGGATGTAGGCGCCCCTGTCGTCTTCATCACGTAGGCCCCCCCCCTCCCCCCACACACACACCTTTGATGACGCTTTTCGCTCTGGCACTACCAACCGCATCGTAAGTGATCGTAAATAGGGAGAGAGTTTGCAGCACTGGGAGGTGGATACACACGTGGAAAATAGAAAAAAAAAGGTGCAAGAAGAAAACGAAATACACAGACAACCCCAAACAATGTGCGCATCCCGCACACCGGCGCACGCGTCCAGGTGTCAGAGCTGATACATGGAATGACACCATCAAGTAGAGACAGAGACAGACAGAGACAGACAGAGCAGCTAGAGATTAAGTTGTGTTCGCCCCTCCTCCTTTCTCGCCTGCACGCCCCTTACGGCTTCACTGGTGGTCGCTGTCGACCTACAGGGCATGCAGTGTAACGTGAGGGCGTCATCCTCCCCCCTCGATGCCTTTGTTTTCGTTTTTGTGTGCCGGGCTCTCTGCACGAGTGTCGCTGTACGCCTCCGCGCGCGCCCACGCGGAGGCGTACAGCGATGAAGTAGTCGCCGTCTTATTCTGGCTCACACCACCTCCATCTTCCCCTCACCCCTCCACGCCCCGTTCACGTGGTCTTGCCCTTTCTCGTTCATATTTTTTCCTGCCCGGGCAATCCCAACGGTCCTTGGTCGCCTGTCGTTCTCTCACATCCTTCATCCTGTACGTCGTGTGTGTGTGTGTACACGTGGACGACTGTGCATCGCATATTTCCACTTCTCACCTCGCTGGGCGCTCCTCACGTCCTGCAGAATGGTGACCGCGGTGGGCACCAACAAGATCCACACACACACACACACAGACACAGACACACAGTATCACATGCCATTGCCCGCAGCGCGCGTACGCACACACACACACACACACACACATTGCGCATCTTACCTCCCCCCCCCCGTGGGAGTCACAGGCGTCGTTACTGGAAATGAAAAACACAACGAAACGAATTGGGGACCAGGCATACAAGTATCTCTTATGCCAGGCGCAACGGCTTTGCGCCGCAGGCTCCGTGCTCCGTCGGTGCTGCATCGGTGTTGGTGTTTCTTCCTAACCCTCGTCTTCCGCTGCTGAGAAGTGCGTCGTCACTAGGTACGTGCATATGCTGCTGGTATATCCCTCTTCCCATCTCTCTCTTTCTCTCTCTCTCTGTGCTGATGTGCCTCCTTTTCTCTTTCCCACTCGATGCCTCTCCAGCTAATCGCACCTCCTCACTCCTTTAGTCCCGAAGACCAGCGGTCCAGTCTGGGAGTGCTTGCGTGTTGCTGAGCGCAGTCGCATTTCTCACCTCCGCTCTCCTTGGAAACTCTCCTTCATTTATCTCTCCGTTCTCTTCCTGCCCGTGTTCCTTCACTTGGGAAAACGGTGGCGGAGGAGTATAGACAGGAGCTGCTCAGCAGCGCCTCCATCACTTGCACACAAAGGCACACAGATATAACTACAGCGACAACTCTAAACACTGATCGAGAGCCATGCAGGTCTCTCTGCACAACACTGTGAAGACGTACAACCTCACGGCTGGCAAGTCGCTTCCGGAGTGGCTTAGTGAGCGTCGCAAGAACAAGCGGGCCTCGGCAGGGCAGGAAAACCGTGTGGAGCTGCTGCACGACCTCGAGTTCCCGCACTGCGCGCGCTGCATCTTCCGGTGTGCCAATGGAACGCATCTGTTTGCCGCTGGCGATTACCCGTACCGACTCAAGTGCTTTGACGTGAATGACCTTAGCATGAAGTTCAGTTTCAACGCGGACATGAGCATCCTCTCTGGTGTGTGCCTCTCGCCTGACTACCGCAAGTTCGCGCTGCGCGGGGAAGGGCGGCAGATCACAATTCATCATACCTCTGCCATCGTAGACCGGGTTCGTGTGCCGCATCTTCAGCGCTCCCTCGCGTACAACCAGTTCCAGGCGGATCTCTTGTCTGCTGGCGTCTCGCCGGAGGTCTACCGCATCAACCTGGAAACGGGCGCATTTGGGGAGAGCTACCAGACGAGCAGCACAGAGGGAGTGAATCATATTGAGGTGTTCGGGCGGCACGGCCCGGTGAGTGGTGTAGTGCTGACGGCTGGATGCGACGGCGCAATCGAGGCGTGGGATAGTCGTGTCGGCGCGGCTGTGGCTCGCGTGCAGGTGGCTGGCAGCGGCAGCAGCTCGGGCATCGATGAGCAGTGCGAGGTTCGGCACATCGCCACGGAAGACAGTGGTGGCCTCCTCTTCACCTGCGGCCTTGAGAGCGGCGAGGTACTGCTGTACGACATTCGTCTGCAGAAGCCGCTGCTGGTGAAGGATCACATGAACGCGTTGCCCATTGTGAAGACATATTTCTTCCATGGCAAGAGCACCGCCACCGGCGAGGCGAGCTTCGTTCTCTCCGCCGACACACGCTCGTTGAAAGTGTGGAACAAGCACGACGGCAGCAACTTCACGACAATCGACGCCCCGGCAGAAATCACGGACTTCACCCTCTTCAAGAGTCAGCACAACATGGTGGCGCCCTACGAGAGCGACGACAGTGGTGTCGTCGCCATCTGCTGCGATGTGCCACGGGTGCAGGTGCATTTTGTTCCGCAGCTTGGCGCAGCACCGCGTTGGGCCTCCTTCCTGGAGGTGATGACGGAGGAGCTGGAGGAGAGAGAGACAACGACCGTGTACGACGACTTCACGTTCATTTCCAAGGATGAGATGAATGCGCTCGGCATCGCCGCCGAGGACCTTGCCGGTGGCAAGGTGCGTCCAGTCATGCACGGCGCCTTTATCGAGAACGGCCTGTACCGCGAGCTGCGCGCTGTAGTGGACCCCACAGCCTTTAACAACTACGTCGCCTCGAAGGCAAAGGAGCGACAGTCAAAGCGATGGTCGGACCGCATTAGTCGCTTCCATCGGACCAAGGAGAACGACGGGGACACTGAGGATGCGAAAACTAGTGCGGATGCTGCTGCGGCAGTGAAGGGAAACTCGGCGCTCGCGACGGCGAAGGCGGATCCGCGATTTGCGCACGCCTTTGACCGAGCAGCAGGCGGCGCTGCCTCCTCTTTCGCTCTGGACCGTCGAAATCCCGAATATGCGAAGCTGCTTCAGACGATCGACGAGCGGCGCGCCAAAGCCTCCGCACGCCGGGAACGCTATGAGGCGGAGATGTTCTCCGTCGTCCCCGACGCTGGCGCAGAGGACGATGCAGAAAGCCATGAGGACGGTGGTGATGGCGCTGCGCGTCGAGTTGCCCAGTGGCAAAGCGGCAAGGGCAGCGTCACAGCTGTTGCTGCAGAAATGGACGAGGACGAAGACGCGCGTCACCATCTGCGCGGAGTGCAGAGCAGTGGCCGAGCGAAGCGCCGCGCTCCGCAGCAACAGAAGACGGCCGCAAGTGCTAAGATTTCTGAGCGGGACTCTGCAAAGGCCATCAAAGGTGCAGCCGCTTCAGCAGGGAAGCAGGTGACGATGTTTGAGGTCTCAGGGAAAAACACAGACGTTTTCTTGTCCAACGACAAGCAGGTGCACGCCATTCGCAAGAAGGCCCGTGCTGAGAAGCTAACGCTTGGCGAACGTTTAAAGCTGGCTTCTTCAGCGAAGTAGTCTCCCTTTGGTAATCTCTACCTATGGATGTTCCTTGGCACATGCCTGTGCGGGGTAGAGGTGGTGTACCGCAGGTGTGGCGCTATGTTTTGTAGTGTTTGTTGTTGTCCCCACTGCATCTAACTAACCAATCGCTTAATCTGATGCAAGACTGCCCATGCCTCTCCATCTCGTACTCGCTTTCTTCGCGCTTTCTCATGGGAGGTGAGAGGAAGAGTACAGACAGTGACTCACGAATGTCGGAGGGTGCAGTGGTTCAGGTGAATGGGTGCACGCCACTTGCTCTCTCCCTCTGTTGATAGGTGTGTGCCTGTCATCGATAAGCTCTACCGACACGAATGGAAACCCCAGCAAAGCACGCGAAGAGGGAGGGGAGCACATGCCGAAAGTCTTCGAGCTTTTTCTGTTGGTCTTCTTCCATGCTTTAAACTCGTGGAGGGCCCACCAGGGCAGGGCGACCCTCCGCTCAAAAACGGCTACTTTATGTCACCCGCATGCTCTGAAGCACTTCAGTCTCTACCAGACGTGGAGGCGGTGGTGTTGGGGAGATGGTCAAGGTCACACAGACCCAGTGATGAGCCTGATGAACTTACGTCTGTGCACGTGTTTGCCCTCAGCTGCCGTGGAGGTAGCAAAGGAGGGAGGAGGAGGGCGTGAGGCGAGCGTGCTTCAGACACTCTCAGAAAAGTTCCCTTCCACTCCTTTCTCCAGCCAAGACAGACACCCCCGTTGCGCTGCTGTGCACGTATGCGTAAATCTCTTGCGTTTCGTCTCTCGCCTTGTGACTCTCCCTCTCATCGATTTTGTGCCTCGCCTCCGCCTCCCCCCTCCTCCCCCGGCGCACGCACACACGCATAACTCCTGCACATCCTCACGCGCACGTATCAGTCGGTTTCCTGGGCAAAAAAAGGAATACATAGAAACACAGCACGGGAGCGTTCCGCGGGTCCTCAGACACGACTCTCATTTCTTATCAGCACAACCCCACCACCCACCACCACCAGACCTTGCTCTTCTTCTGCCCGCTGCGAACAAAAACAGAAACAACCAACACACAAGTGAAATACGAGACCGGTACACACGAGCGCACGCTCTCAGCACCTGATCCAGCACCGGCTCTGAGTCAAGTACATGCGCATATAGTCTCTCCCCCCCCCCTTTGCCTTTGTTCGTCGCCTGTTGTCCTCCTGGACTCTTCCTTTGCCCCCCCCCCTGCTTTTCTTTGCTTTGCTTCTCCGTTTCCTCGCCTCTCCACGGAACGTGGACGCGCACGCACGGCACACGCACACACACACACACACATACCAGGTGCCAAATCGATCTCTCTCCCCTCCCCCTGTTTTAACGTTTCCTCCGCTTGTTGTTTCTTTCCTCTTGCTCACCTCGACTTCTCTTCTGACTGCTTGTGCGTGTGCGTGTGCGTGTGTGTGTGTGTGTGTGCGTACACCCATTGTGCTTTGTTGACCCTCCCTTTCCCCCTCTCTGTGCTTGCGTCTTTTCTACCCCGCTTTGAGAACTCCCTCCCCTTCTACCCCCACGCGCGCTCGACTCGAACCCTCCGTCACCTCTGCCTCACACGTGCTGTCGACGGTGATCTGCACCAATCAATCAATAAAAGGGCGAAGAGAGTGCCCCTGCAGCGAGCGAAGACACGGCAAATTAAAAAAAAGAAGGTCACAGAAAGATCACACACAGCAGCAGTCGTCGGCACGTCGAACTCTTCTCCAGCTGTGACTTACCGAGCTGTCCCTCTGCCTAGCGTCTGCCCGCTTCACTGCGTTCGTGTTGTGAAGGTCCTTTTCCCTTTTCATTTTTTTTTTGCTGCTGCTGCTGCTGCCCCACGCTGTTGCTGCTTATTGCGCTGCATCCCTTTTCAGCTACCTTTGCCATCGTGTGCACCCTCCGTGCTGCCCACCACAGACACCTTTCCCACTACGATACATATACATATATACATATATACATATATTTATATATATATTTATATATTTATTTATCAATCGCTTACGCTGACGCTTCCAAATTTGTCGTTGGGCATCTTTGCTCCGCTAAGCTTTCCTTTTGTCCCCGTCATAGTGCGTGTTTGTGTCAAGTGAGTGGTGCGGCGATACGGCACTGCTTGTCTGTGCTGTGTGGTTCATGGATGGGTGTTCGTGTATTTGTATGTGTGCCACTCCCCTTCGTCCCCGCAAAGCCATTGTTCCTGGGGACAGATTGGGTGTTCATGTTGTGCCCTGAACTCTCTCTCTCTCTGCCTGTCTCTGCGCCTGTGAATCTCTCTTTTTCTTGCACCACTGGCTTTGAGATAGCGATTACGGACTTGCTTATGTTGGGACGTGATTGATTAATTGATTAATTGGTCGAGTGACTGGTGTGCTTCCATAGAGTCCTACACATTCCATTGTTGCCGCTGTTGCTTCCCCCCCCCTCTCTCCCTCTCTCGGTCCTTTTTTGTTTTTGACCGACTCCCCTCGTTGTCTTGTCCCGTCTTTTTTGATAGGCGCCTCTGAAGAGAACGGCGCGCACCCATTAAGAAGTATTTCGGTTTGCTGCTGCGTTTCTTTCATTGGCGTGCTCACTGTTTCTTTCCTCCCTCCCTCCCCACCTCCCCCCCCCCACACACACACAGCCCCCTTCTCTTCAACATCACCGTCGCATGCTCGTTGACCTATCTGCATGCTGTGCACCCTCTCCTCGCTCTCCTCTCTCTCTCTTTCTCTCTCTCTTCTCCGTCTCTTACGTGTGTTGCTTGCTTTCATTGATCTTTGCGCGATTTTTTTATATATATTTGGCTTCTCTCTGTACGGCTGCTACAGCTCCTCGTCAAGGAAAGTATTTCTATTGAGTGTCCCTCTGCCTCCCCCCCCCCCTCCTCCTCTCCCCCCCTCTGCTTGTGCATCTCCTCCTCTTCCTCACCATCATCCATCGAAGGCAAGGCAAACGATAAACTGAAACGATCCCTGTTGGTGTTCTGGTCACCTGTAAGCATACTTCTCTGAATTGAAGTGGCACATGCGTGCAGGTCACCGAACTTGACGTACGTTCACAAGGTGCTTCATCGGTGTTGTGTTAAGCGTCAGTGCGTGCGCATAGATCTCCGCATAACCTCCTACCTGTCTATATCTATCTCTATACTTTTCTGTTTCTTTTCGCTTTTTTTTCCCGTCTGCCTTCTGCTTAGTCTTGTCTCCCTGTACACGGATACTCTAACACACCGTCATCCCCCACCTGTCCATTGTTGCTTTCTACTTCCCATCCCGCTCACGTGCCCACCTGACCGTCTCACTGGCACCTCCAACACTTTCCTCCGTTTTCGTGAGATCCCGTGCCTTCGTTGATTTGGTAGTGCGCCTCCGTTGCCATCGCGATCACCTCTTTCCTTTTTTCCCCCTGCTCTCTTCCTTTCTCGTTCCTCTCCTGTATGGTCACCCACCCACCCTCCTGGCGGTTACGCATTGTTCGTCTTCCTGTAGTATGATCCTCACTGGCGTCTGCTCGTGTTGATGCGTATCCTTTTGAGGGCTCTCTCGCCATCACCCCTTTCTCTCCGCTTCCCTGCATATCTCGGTTGGCCCGCTCGCCCTCCCTTCTTGTTGTGAGACCTTTGGGTGCGCGTGTATGTGTGAAGGGAACTACTTCTGCCGTAAACATATCTTCTATGTATGCGCGCGTGTGTGTGTGCGTGTTTTAGAGCCTCGTGTATTGTCTGAGCCGATCAAGGGCCCCCCTGCCCCCTCTCGTGCTGCACACACACACACACACACACAACGTACTTGGTGCTCTTCTACTTATCTCTCCTCTCCTTGTACAGTATCTCTCTGTGTATCTATCTAGATAGATACCTGTATCTCTCTCTCCAATATATATATATATATATATTTTTATTTATTTATATACATATCTATCTATATAGGTATATCTGTCCGCCGGTCCCCCAAACCGGGAGCCGTCTGCGTGTGCGTTTGTCTTTACTTTTCTTCTATGTACCCTTCCCAGCTGAGATTTGAGTGTATCAGCCTGCCCGACAACTTCCTTCTGCCCCCTCTCTCTCCCTTCTTGTGTATACTATCTACCTACCCCTTCGCTCTCTTTATCTCGCATTCGCCGTCACAGTGGGCTCGTCAGTGCTGCGAGAAGCTTTACGTCTGCTCGCCTGTGTCTGCGTCTGTGTGTATCTTTCTCACACACTTACGTGTGCACAGGAAGGCCTCTTCATTTTTTCTTTGCCTTGCGCTTTCCCGTACTCTCTGTTTTGTTGTGTCGTGTGCCCTCCCCCACGTCACCGCACCGGCCAGCTGCTTTTGTCTGATTGACTTTCACCGCCGCCCCTCCACCTCCGGTCCCCTCCCCCGCCCTTCTCTCGGAGGCTGTGCCTGTCGTGGTGGTAAAGAGTGGTGTGGCGTTGAGTGTGGCCGTCTTGTCGTGAATTTTATCTTTGCTCTCTCTTTTTTCACGCCTCTGTTGGCGCTGTATCTCAGTGTGTGCGTGTGCGTGTGTCCGCTGCAGCCGCACGCTCACCCGTGTGTCGTGGCTGGCAGAGGTGCGTAGTTGTGTTGGTGGTGTCTTCTTCCTATCCCCGGCTAGCGCATGAATCTCGCTCTCTCTTCGCCACGCATAAACGCCGCCACACACACACACACACACACCAGGCGCACGCGTAGCCACAGGTGGTACGCACACGGTCCTGGCGTGAGCTCATTGCGCATCACTATTTTTCTCTTTTTTTTTTGTTCTGCTTCCTTCGTGGTTGTGGGCATTGTCGTTTGCGGTTGTTGCCCAGCGCGGCAGTCAGTGCTGCCCTTTGGCTCTTAGTGAGACCACCTTTTTCTCTCCTGGTACGTGTGCATGTGCTTCGGCCGACTTCTGGCGTCTGTTTTGCTCTGTTATTATTATTATTATTATTTGCTCGTCGACGCTGTACTTTTCTGATAGACATCGACACCTCTCCACTGCCTTTGATCGCTTGCTCGTGATACAGACAGGAAGTCGCGTGCCGCTTGCTCATCCATGCTACATCCACGTCTTTGGAGCGACGACCATTCGGCCGCGCGATGCACAGCCTGTGAAGCCGTCTTCTCGCTCTTTCGTTGCCGCCGTCATCACTGCCGCCACTGCGGCCATGTCTTCTGTGATGCATGTACGGAGAAGCGCCTGTGGCTACGACCTGTGCCCACTCCCTCTAGCTTTCCTCACATGCAGACAAGTTCGACAAGAAGACCTACTGCGGAGATGCTGTCAACACCTGATGTGGTCAGGCCTGCCACCGCCCCCGCCTCCTCCCTGTTAAACTGCGCTCTGGTGCTAGACGGCGCCACGTCGACCATCTCGTGCACGTCGAAGATCGAGGCGCAACGAAGCCCAGCCAATAGCAGAAGCACTGGCGACGATGAAGCAGACAGGACACAGTTTGCGTGCTTATCTTCTGCCGACTCCTCGTATGCGGCGCCGCTGCTTCGTCAGTTATCACAAACTTCTCAACAGACTCCCACAACGGAGACGCAGCTTTGGAAGCTGGAGCTGCCTGCCACAAAGCGGGACGACGTGTCAGCGCATGTGAGAGCAGGTAAAGATGACTGCCCAGGGAAGTGTGGGCGCAGCAGTAGCAGCAACACAACATGCATGACGATGGGAACTTTATATCAACGCCGCAGCAATAGCGAGAGGTTCAACGCGCTATGCGTGGAGGCCGAGGTGCCTGTGCGGTCACCGGGGTCTCGCCGGCGCAACGAAGGCAGCGCATTACTCGAAAACAGCAGCAGCCGCTTTGGTTGTATGAAGTCATGTGGTACCGCAGCGGCAGCACTGCAGACGTCACGGACTCCATCGCAAGGCAACAGCCACACGCGGGAACTGCAAAATGTGCACCATAGCCGTCGGGTATCCAGCAGTCTCTACTCCGCAAGCATCAACGCCATCTCCTCCACCGCCACCGTCGATGGGTCGTCCCAGGCATGGGCAACACCAGAAGTCATGGTCGGCTTCGAGCAAGGGTCTTCGTCGCATCCGGCGCTTGGCAGCTCCGCCACCCTCGGTGGAGGGGCAAGCGTCTGTGCCTCCACAATCTGTGAATCTTTACTGAATCACCATGGCCTACTCGAAAACCACGATGATCAGCACCAGCAAGGAGTGACGGCCGGAGACTGCAGCGCCTTGAACTACTCACTGGGGACGCTCAGGGGGAGACGCATGGCCTCCATTGAGACTGCTTCAACTACCTCACGGGGCAGCGGTGCCAACAGCGATGGCAACGCGAGTGGCAACACCATCGACAACGACGACACCTACCGCCGCGAAAGCTATAAAGTGGAGATGGATTCGGCTCAGCGCATCACGTGGTACCTCTGCCGCGTGTGTCACACATGCTACGATCATCTCGTGGAGAGCATCCTCGATGCCCACGAAGTACCCTGCTCCGCCACCACGCTGCATAATAACTCGAAGCTTCCCCTAGGGCAGTACGCACGATTGTGCAGCTCCAGTGAGCCGCTCGGTACCGATGGTACAGCAAGGGTCCATCGTCAGCGACGTGACTGTGAAGCACAACCTCGTGCCACTTCGAAGCCGTCCGCGACATCGTTGTACCCGACGGCAGCGGCGTCAAGCAAGCCGTTTCCCTTGTGGTCGTCTATTTGGGCGCGAGTTCGAGCGTCGGTATCCCTACCTATCAGCCGTACACTGCCCACGACGGTGTTTCCTGCCATGACGGAGACATCCACACCATCAGCCGCGTCCCCGTCACCCTTGAAGACTCGCGACGATTGTCAAGCATGTCGCATTGCCAGCCGGCAAGTGAACCAAGCGGCTAACTCGAGCCTCGCCACCGCTCAGGCAAGCACCGAGCTGGGCGGAAGCGGGTGCTACAGACATCCTCTCAATCTCGAATCTGCAAGCGGGGAAGACCCGATGCTGTCGTTGTCTGCACAGTCCGACATTAAGTCACCCAACATTGCATCGACGCAGCCGCAGCCACCGCAGCAATCGTCGTCCTCGAGGCGTCCGCGGCGCACTGCTACCCCACCTCGTCGACTCCTTATCAGCATCGACGGTAGCCCAGGCCCTCTTCGCCAGGCCGTGGCGCTGGCACGCCGGCGGCGGCGTTTCGCAGTCATCTTGATCGACGAGCGCGACATTGCCAGTGCAGACGATGGCTACGAGGTACAGCAGCAGCAAGAGGCCCCGCAAGGAAGCCTATCTGCACGCTCTCCCGCAGATGTTGACGAGGCGGCGTTTCGGTCCTGCTCAGTCACCGACGAGAGCAGCAGTATGCATAACCCAGGTCAGACGCGGTCCATCACCGCAGCAGCCGGTATCACCTTTCCGGTGCTTCAGCACGCGGAAAGCGAAACGTGCGATGGCCAGCGGCCGAGCCAGGTAACCGACAACAGCCCAGAGCCAGCAGCCGCGATGCAACGGTCGGCACGGCGGCCAAAGCTGTCCATTCTTGTGGATGACGCCACACTCGGCGATGCAGACGGGATGGCGGTAGTTTGCTCCAGCGGCGGCAGCGCAGATGCCGCAGCCCTGCGCGGGCACACACCTGCGGCATGGCTCTTACCACAACTCCCGCTTCAAGCGGCGGCACCTGTAAGCCCTTTCATGACCGCGCGAGCCTCGCCACCTGCATTATCCCCTTTCCTTCTACACGAGAATGCCCCCCTCGTCACCACTGTCTCATCGTCGGTGGGAACTGCAGCAATCACCTCATCCTCGGTGACAAGTAAGCCGATTTCATGCCTTCCAGATGGCCCGCAGGTCGCCACCTCCTTCCCTGCTCACAGCGAAAGTGTGCCAGCAATGTCTCTCACGGGGGGCAAGCTGCCGGCGCTGCCCATGGCTCTCGGCAGCGGCGTGTGTGTGCTGCGAGCGCTGTTTTGTCAAATCGGCGCAGTGGTGCATTTATCATCTATGCCCGCCACGACGGCGTCTACGACGCCGATGCCGGCCTCAGCAGCAGCTTCCGGAGGCAGTGGACTCTCTCTGGTGGCGAGGGCCACCGGCGCCAGCACCTTTTTCGCTGACCCCGCGATCTCTGCAAATTCACAAGCCATGCCAATGCCTCTCTGGGGCACTGGCCCTGAGTCCTACTCTGCGCAACGTCAGGCACTGGTTCGCGGGATGATAGTGCGGTACCAGCTGGGTATAGGCGCCGCACCCTCGGACGTACCGACCTCACCTCGCACTGCTGCTTTCACAGGTGGCTCCTACAACGTGGCAGTGGATCAACACGAAGGAGCGCATTGGTGTGGCGCAGCCGGCCAGCGTGGAGTCCCACTTGGGGTGGGCAGTAGTAACGACAGTTACGTGAACGCGGCCTATCGGCGTATCGGTGGGTGCTCTGCAATGGCGTCGTTTGAGCGCACGCTAGCGTCGGTGACGACGTATTTCCAGCTTCGGCCGCCGGTGACTGCCACCGCTGCGGCACCAGCAGCAACCGCCGTCACCATATTGCCTGTTTCCACTCAGGTGGAGCTTGTCGGCATACCCATCGACACGGCCGCCGTCTCAGGTGCAACGGCGTTGGCGGCATCTTCTGCAGCTGCATCCAGTGCGGTGTCGATGGCCTCACCAGGACTCACATCCCCTCATGTACGCGGTAGCGGCATCGGCGCCGGCACCGCCATTATTCCCGGGCTTACCGCTGGCGACACAGCAGGCAGCACCTCGCGGCCCTTCACAATGACCGAATTTCTGCCGCAGTTGGCAAAGCTAAGCACCAATCTCGATGGTTACGTGATCGTCATCCTGCGCCGCCAGAGCTCCAAGTGTGCGTGTGGGGGCAATAGAACCTCTCTTGGCGGTGGTGGCACCGCCGCGCGTCCTAGTTTCAATTGTGACTCGTCTGTGGACGCCCCCGTAGCTCAGATGTGCAGCAATAACAGCAACGGCGGACAGCAACCGCGAGAACTAGAAGACAGCACGCAGCGGGGCTCTGATGAAGACCAGCTTGCCTCCAGCGCCTGTGTTTCCCTCTCCCTCCTTGAGGAGTCCAAGTCCTCTGTGCCGCGGCTACTGCAGCTGCGCGACCCGAATCAGCGGCAGCGTCGGTGCCACCGTGTCACGGAGCTGTTTGGTGGGCAGCATATTCGACTGCTCTATCAGCAGCTGCAGAGCTGTGGAGTGACTCAGCCAGCCGTTAGCGTTGTGGAAGTGACCAACGAAGCCGAACTCGGCGTACCAAAGCCGCCTCCAGTATGCGTAGCCAGTGGCAAGAGCTCACGGGACGAAGGGAGCCTCTCTCATGAGGAGTTGGGCACACCTCCCATGCCACATATCAAGGCCCGAGTAGCCACAGGAAAGGAAGACGGCGTCCCTGAAGAGTGGTTGGGTGCCACAAAGACGTCCCCGCAAGCCTCCGCCTTGTCAATCTCTGGTGCGTCGATGGCATCGTCCGTGGACTCGGGCCTGATAGGGCGGTCGCCAAGCGTTTTACCAAGTGCAACAGCGCAGCCTCCACAGGTTACAGAGAGAGCCCGGCATGTGCCGTCAATGCACGGTGACTGTTTTGAAAGGCCGCAGTTGTCTGCGCCTGTGGGCATTGCGCTCAGTCAGACAGCGAAGCTGACGAGCACGTCTGCCTTTCCCATGGCAGGGCTGACTGCGCTAGAGCAGGCCATGGCCTCTGTGCGGTGTGTGTCCCGGCAACTGGGGGTCAGTATGTGCAGCATGGCGTATGCTTCTGAGTCGGCACCGCGTACAGCAGGTAGCGCGTCGGCCTCCTACTTCAGCCAGAGCCCTGCGGTGCCGACAGCCACCATGGCGTCGGGGGCACCAGGGCCCGCAGTAGCCTCCTCACCAACATCAAAGGCGAACAATAATGGAAGTGGTACTGGGGAAAGCGCCCTGCTCACGCGCGCTCTAGAGTCACTCGTGGCCACGCTAGTCTACAGGGACATCTGTGCTACTGTTTCCCAATAGACGCCGGCGCCCCCCTCCCCTCCCTAACGCTCCCGTGCCCCCCCCCCCACACACACAGACACACATGCACGCACACGCTGCAGAAGCCCTTCAAGCGAGCGTGTATGTCTGTTTCTGCTTTCTCCCTCGCTCGAAGCTCGCTGCAGGCGGACAAGTGTGTCCTCGTCACGTTGGTTCTGTTCTCTCCTCCACCACGGAAGCGTGCGCCTGCGTGATGTCTGTTACTGCTGGTGTGACGTGCCTCTCTGATTTTTCTCTTGTCGTCGTCTGCGCAGGTGCATCTGAGTCTCTGCGCCCGCCTCTGAATGGGCGCTCGAGAGTAAGAGAACGCCGCGCTGCAATGCGATGTGCACTCAAAGCAGCACTACAATGCGCGTTCAGTCATGGCGGGAAAGAGGTTAGAGGCATGAGAACGTGTCTCAGCTGCTGGCTTGCGTCTCCTCTGGGACTGGCGACAGTAAGCGAGAGAACGCGAGACAGAGAAAGGGGCGGACGGTGCTGAATCAAGCGCGCATCTCCCCCTGGTAGACGGTGAAGGAAGCTGACGTGTCCTCACGCACGCACCGCATCCCCCCTCCTCCCTACTCTTTTTATTTGCTTTTCGTTGATGAGCGACGTCGAAGGATGTCGGCATGGGTGGTGGCGGTGCTGCTGTGATGTCTATAACACACAGCTCGCCCATCACGAATCCCCTCCCAACGCCTTGGACTCTCTCTCTCCCCAGCCCCTGAATCTCTCCCAACGTTCAACTCATCTTGCCTTCCCTTCTTTATCTTCTTTCCATAAGCGCGCATCGCGCCACTTGTCCGCATAAACACGTACAGGCCAGCGCATAGCCCTCTGCAGTGCTTTATTGTCATGTGGCGCGTAGCCTCAACGCACGGTTTGGCGCAGGGTCTTGGCGCCCTACGCTTGGTTTGCGCACTAGCGCGCCCTATCGTGAGAAAAGGCAGCAGCGCCGATGGCAGTGGGGTGCGGCTGCACGAAGCGCGCTTGTACACAACAAGCGGGAAGACGTCTACGAGAGATGCACACGGTGGAAGCAGCAGCAATGCACGCGGCGACTACCACAATAAAGAGAAGGAAGACGAAGAGGATCAGGTGCTCGAAGACGAGGAGTTCGCCGCCCTTTGCGACGCCGACGGCGACGAGCACATGCCCATCGCACACCGTCTCGCACACAAGGCCGACGCGCTCGATGCCGAGCTGCAGCGCATCCGGTACTGCCTGTGCGACCGAGCTCAATTTCTTGTAGCTACTGCCCCTGCGACCTTCTCCGGCCGTCCGGCTCGAATGGACGAGGTGCTGAAGCTTTTAAAAGCAGAATGCCAACAGCAGCAAAATGATGGCGGTGCAGCGCAGTCGCCGCGCAAGGGCACCTCTGCAGCGACGGCGGAGGCAGCACTGCGTGCCTCTCCGTACGCTGCGTGGCGTGGCACCTCAGACCCTCTGCTGCGTTTCTTGACCCTTCGCGTGCTCTGGCCACGGCCCGGGCACAAAGGCCGCTGCCCATTCAGTAAGGAAGCTTCCTCGCACGGCAATGACCTTGCTACACTTAACTCTAACCTGGACTACCTCCGTCGTGGACGTGCACTGCATCAGTTGAACTACTACAGTCGGCTCAACCTCACCCCGAAGCGCCACATCTGGATCTCGCTGTATCAAATCTTGTGGAACTGTGTCGTCTCCGCGCAGGATGCTGTAGGGTGTGTCTTCTTCGGCACTCTCCGTGGCATAAAAGATCACCGTACAGTGCAAGGGGCGTTCAAGGGTGCCGCCATGGGTCTCGTCAAGGCGGGTGAATTTCTGTGTTACGGCTGGATCGTGTCACCGCTACTTCACCTTAGCCGAGGCCTCTGCAATACCCTCTACGGGCCAATAAACAGTATCACTGGGAAGTACATGTTCGACGCCCTCAGCGGCCGGTGGATGTGCTGCACCGTGGCTGACTCGCGCCTCTTTCGTCACGAGCTGCAGCTTGAGAAGCGCCTGCTGCGCACGATCGGGCGCGCCGAGTTCCGTCGCAAGCAAATGAAGGTGGAGCATAAGTGGGCCGATCGCATGGCTTCCATGGGCTTCAGCGTGGAGATGATGAAGGGCAAGTTCATGCCCAAGAGGACCTGTGGTCCGAAGGGGGCGCCGACAGGCAATGAGGGCGTCGGCGGCAGTCACCAGATGCGCAATCCGTACGAGGTGCTGCAGGTGCGCCGCACGGCCAACACGCAGGAGATTAAGAAGCAGTACAAGAAGCTTGCCATGGTGTTCCATCCCGACGTTGCCCAGAGCCGCCGCAGTGGCGGTGGGCCGCTGTCACTGGAGGAGAAGGCAGAGGCGCAGCACAAGTTCGAGGAGATCTCAAGCGCCTATCAGGTTCTGTCGAACCCAGAGAAGCGCAAGGCCTACGACCTCGGCGGCGCGCAAGCCGTTCACCTGCATGAGACCAAGTTTGGCAAATTCATGTCTCGCACACCGTCGGAGATTGTGCAGAGCATCTTTGGCGGAGAGGGCTTTCGCCGCGTGCTGGTGGGCGAGCTACTCCGATCGCACTGGGCGCTTCGCAACGAGGCTCAAGTGAGCGTGTCCATTCACGAGCTGGAGGAACTGCAGTGCATTCGGGTGCGGCAGGTGGCCATGGAGCTCGCTGCCATCGCCGACGTGCACGCGCAGCGGCCGACGACGCCATACCACAAAGGAGTGTCTTCCTCAGCTGGTGCCAGTGGTGCGCAGGGCAGCCGCCCCCGCATCCCTCTCTCTCACTCGACCTCGAGCAGCAGCCTTCCGGACTATTTGAAATCGGGTAAGGTGCGTAGCAGCTCCGGTGCGGTAGAAGGCTCTCGCCGGGGCATGAACGGCGTAGGTGCACCCGCTGGCATCCGCATGGATCGTGAGATGCACGACTCGATTATGGAAGAGCTTGGTGGTGCGGGTGGTGCACCGGGGAGCCGAGGGAAAGCAGTGCCCAACGGCTCGGCTTCGGCTACATCAACAGGGAGCTCGGCATCATCGTCGTCCCCCTTCATGCTGCACCCCGGGAGCAACGAATATAATTGCTTCTCGCGCGACTTCGAGGAGCGCTGTGACAGGTTTGTGCGGTACATGGCCGAGGCATGCTTTGGTAAACAGCTCCTTTACGAAGTGGGGGAGGCCTACGTTGTCGGAGCGCAGCGTTTTCTCGGCATCCGCCCCTTCTACGCACCGAAGATGCTTGTCACACGGAAGATTTTTACAGGCATGGATCGCATCTACGAGGCTTTCTCGGACAAGACGCGGCTCACTTCTGAAGCTGTGTCGCGCAAGATGATGGCGGAGTACTTTAACATGGAGTACGACGCAGTCGTCGCGGACATTCACAGCGTGCTGCGCTACGCGGTACAGATGGTGCTGCAGGACGTCGTCGAGTCGGACGAGGTGCGCCGCAAGCGGTGCTACGCTGTGTGGTACTTGGGAGAAAAGATGATGACCGTCGGGGAGCGCTGGACGACGCGTATCGCGAACGACGAGGACCTGGTCGCGTATATCCAGCAAGCGGCGACATCAGTGGCGACTACGAGTAAGCCACCAACTTTTTAGCGGAGTGCTCGTGTATGTGCGCCGCCCCACGACCATGTCGTTGAGGAGGGAATCGCCTCCTGGTGGAGGGAGCGTCCCTTGGGAGGCCATGTCGCAGCGGAAAGGCGATGACGCAGGTGAACTGAGGCTGCGTAGCCACCCCACCCCCTAAGAACCCGAGCACAGCCCCCTCCCCCTCCTGCCTCCGCCATGCTCACTGTTCACAAGTAGGACTTTCACTCGAAAGCGGAGGCGAAGACGACAGGAAAATGCTGTATGAGATATATGCAGGCGGTGCCGGGGCACCTCATCATCACACTGCACTTGTGTCACGCGAAACAAAAAACAACGGGAAACAAACAACCAAATGGGCTGCGTAGAGAAGGAGAAAACAGTGCAGAGAGAGAGAGACGCAGCCAGACACACTCAACAGGGTGTGCCGCACAACGGAATGGAAGAGGACCGAAGAGAAAAGCGGAAGGCGGTGGATGGCTAGCGGCTGCCAATCTTGCACCCTTGAGCTACGGGCCCCTCCCGTGTGTGTAAAGCGGCTCTTGACTGGTGCAGCGTGACGTCTCCCTCTCTCTTTCTTCTCATGCAGCCTGAGCTAAAGCATCCATCTCACACAGCACCATCTGAAAGGTATGCGCATTGGCAGCCGTGTGCTTCTCTGCCCACGCTCTTCTCTTTCCTTCAGATGAGGAGGAGGAGAGGGACTCCCCTGCTCTCATGCCGCTCTTTCCTGTACACCACTTTCATGTAGGTATGCTGCCCCCCCCCCCCGGTCTATCCCTCTACCTCTTCTGCTCACGCGCGCATGCATACACATGTGCATATTCGTTCGGTGTCCAATATACCTATGGAATCATTCTACGTCAGAAAAGGGGGACGGTACGAAGTGCCGCTTGCTACTGCTGCTAGCTGTATCATTGCGCATGTATATATATATATGTGTGTGTGTGTGTTTGTGTGGTTCGTTTGGTCGCATTTTCCCTCCCGCTTAGACTTTTCTCTCTCTGCTTGTGCCTTCCACTGCGCTGTGTCGTAGTGACTTATTTTTGCCTCGTTGCTCCTTCCACAAGGCCTTTCCCTTCTTTGTAGGGGACCTCTAGTGTCCGTGTGTGTCCGTGTGTGTGTGTGTGTGTGTTTCTGTGTGGTTCTCCCCATAACTGCTGCTATTTCAACGGCATCTGTCCCTACACGGCGAAAAAGGGGGTATAAAACTGGCAAGCACACATCCCCGTCACCCTTGTCCACGCCACCCATCCACCGCTGCGTTTCTTCCCCACCTTTTCGGGCGTCCCACACACGCCCGCCGCCGCCGCCGCTGCTGCTGCGGCTGTTTAGGCTACTTCACCGTTCTTTCTGTCGATTGCGGTGGTAGTCCGTCGATTGTTGCGAGCTGGCTGGTTGGAACGCGTGTGCGCAGGCCCTGAGTGCGTACCTGTGCGCTAACTACACTGCTCGACATCGAACGCATATACAGTCTTCAGAGAAAGGCGAGGGAGCCCTCGCGTGTCTCCGACGGTTTCTCCACGCCCCTGTGCGTAAGCGGCGCATCGGTTTCCGTGAAGATCATGTCCGACTCCGACTGGGAAGTGCTCTCATCCGATGGCGAAGCGAAGGGTGTACAGCCGTTGCGCTCCGCGCTCATGTCCCCCAATGGCACTGCGAGGAGTTCTGGTGCAGGAGTGGAAGAGGGGAAAGAAAGAAGTTCCGCTTGTGCTCCCATCAGCACGGCAGCCCACCAGGCCATTCTCACGCCGCTGTGCCTAACGCTCAACCAAACTGGGACTCGCATCGGTGTCGGACATACGCGTGGCTTTCTCGTGTTTCGCGTTTCTGACGCGTCGGCGGCGGCTGAAGCACACGACTGCAGAGACACTCGAGCAGCAGATACGATGTCAACTGCATCGCCGTGGATGACACGGGAAGGGAAACGGCCGGCAGCGTCGGTGAACGGTGTTCCTGCTAACAGGGCAGAGGAGTTGCGCTCACTCCCTGCCCAGAGTCAGCTCGTCCTAGACCCGCAGTACAATGTCGATCTTTTAACTTTTTCACGTATCCGAGAACGCATGCGTCAGGAGCAGCAGCAGCAGCAGAGAGCTGCAAAGGCTGCTTGTACATGGTCGTCACAGTCGACGGCAGAGAAAGCATCTTGTCGCGCATCACCCATGGAAACGTCAGCCGGCACCGCCGGCCACTCGCACCTGCCTGAATACGCAGTTGCTTCAGGAGCTACAGCTCCCTCGCTCCCGGACGACGTACTCAGCGAGGAGGACAACGACAGCCGCGAGTACGACCAGGGCCTCCCCATGGACATCGAGAATGAGCTCAGCTCTTTCCTGACCACCGCCAGTCGCACCTTTGCGCAGATGAAGCGCAGCCGCCAGAGTCTTAGCTCGCGCAAAAATAAATCGGTTGCGGACACTCAGCCGCTGTATACAAAGCAAGGCGAAGCAACTACGAACAGCACTGCATCTTCGGCAACATTTGCACCAGCAGCAGTGGCAGCAGCAGCAGTAACCTCGGGTGCGGAAACTAAGGTAGGTCATGCTCCTGGCGGCGGCTGTGTACCTGAGGAGGTGCCTGCCATGATGAGTGAGGCAGGTCCGTTGGAGTGCGTGCGTCTCACGCAGGAGTCCACTGCGGTCCTGGTGGGGAGCGAAGAGGAGGGCATGGATGTCGGCCCCTGCAGCAGCGACGTCGGCGTCGCAGGTCCTGTTATTCTGCAGCGGATGGGCAGCTCCGCTTCCTCTTCCACAACCTCATTGTCGTTGTCTGTCGCTACTGGACACCAGACATCTGACGGCATAGGGGAATATGAGGATGACTACGTCGGTTTCGAGGGCGGCGGCGTGGCCGTGATGGCGTTTCTCTACGAGCAGACGTGGATGGCGGTAGTTGGTGGCGGCCCGACGCCGATGGGAACTCCGCAATGTGTGCAGCTTATCCGAGACGGCGAGCTCCAGCACCAGCTTCTGATGCCAAATCCGGTGGTGCGCCTCTTCCTGGACGCACGGCTTCTTTTTGTGGTTACCACAGCAGAACTTCGGCTGTATACGAATCCGATGGAGCGGGACTGGACATGTCTTCGGCAGTCACTGTGCTTGTCTTCCGCTGTGGCAAGTCGCTATGCCTTTGTACCGGCCGCTACCGATGTCGCCAACGCCCGCGTGCGCGTGTGGAATAAGATCCCCAGCTCCGGCACATCGCCCAGCTCAGCAAGTGCAGTCGCTGCAGCCGACGCCGCTGAGTACCTCCCGATGACCTCCTCCGCGTCCCTGACGAGCGGGCCCGGCGGACACGTCGGAGACTGTAGCACACGGGCAGTCGCCGTTTCACTGCCTGTCATCCCGGTGGTTGTGGACTACGCACGAAATCTAGTGCTGCTGCCGGCGGGGGAAGGCAAGGGATTTTCGCTGCACCGGTACGTCTCTGGCCCGGAGGTGTGTTACACCGACCCAGTCGGCCATGCAGACATGTGCGGCTCGGCAAACACGCCTGCCACAGAGTGTGACGCAACGGCCAAAGCACACATCTTCACGGGCAGCACCGCGGTGAAAACCCGTCGAACCACCTCTTTCTTGCAACACATCGCCACGCAGGGTACTGCGCATCGTAATCCACTCTATAGTCTCGCCTTGTATGTTGGTTGGCCCTCATCCATCGCGCGACTGCTGTCACGAGACACAGAGCCTCGCGCAGGCGGCCACACAGGCGGCTCGATGGGCAGCGGCCACGTCGATGAATCGAACAGTGGTGGGCTCGTGGCCCTTGTCGCCGCGTCGAGCGAGTACGCAACTCGCATCACCCTTTGGATTCTCCAGGGGCCGCAGCACGAGATCGCGTCGCCGTACACCGACCACTCTTCCCCCTCATCTGTCGACACCACTGCGGCAACGTCTTTTGTTCTTCTACGCGAATTTCGTGTTGGTGTACGCCTCGCTGCACCTCACGTCGTCATGGCATCTCTCCCAGGAGTGTCGCGATACATGGCTCGCGGTCACGCCACGCTGGCAGGAACTCCCGGCAGGGCTTCCACTGGCGGTGCAGAGCCGGCGTCGTCTACTGGTGCAATGCTTTTGGCGAACGCGTCTGCGGCTGGAGATCCGGTGACAGCGCACGGCACCGCGACGTCGGCGTCGGCCAGCGGACTTCTCATGGCCACCTCCTTAACCTCGTCCTCGGCCTCACACACGAGTACAATGACCTCCTGGGCCACGGAAACCGCCGCGGCTGTTGCATCGTCTGCGAAAGGGCCGGCAGCGGTGCAGCATCTTCAGTTTATCGGTAACGGTGCCTATCTGCTGTGCGTCCACGGAGCAGACGTGATCAGCATCTTCTCTACCAGCGCACGCGAGACAGAGCAAGAGGCAAAGAACGTGTGCCGCGACCGCGTGGCAGCCGAGCAGAACCGATATTCCCGCCTCTCCGTCGTGAAGGAGTACCTTCCTCACGCGCTGTCAAGTCGGCTAGAAGCCTATACGCGTCAAGCATGGTCCTCTTGCTCTGGTCGACTGCCTTCCGCTGACCCGACATTCATGCCGCGCTGGATCTGTGCCCAGCGTCGAGATAAGCTTGAGGTAGCGATCACCTCGGCCGCGACTGTGCCCACTGCCGCGCCTACATCCGCGAGCACCCCCCATGGCGCCAGCAACCTCGAAGCGGCCACCGCCGACGGCAATGCAAGCCAAGGGAGGCGCCGGTTTTTTCAGCGCTTGACTTCGCTCGTGGGATCTCGCCCACCGACGGCAGCGTCAGCGGCTCTGCCGGCCGAAAACGCAAAGACTGCCGCGCCTCCCGGTACTGAAGACAAATCGAGTGCCAGCGCCACGCCTAGTGACACCCCCCTCGCAAGTCATTTGCTCTTCTCACACGCCAGTGCATCGCAGAGATTCAAGAACCCTGGAACACCGTTCGCCTTTCCGACCTCCTCATCTGGCGAGCAGCGGGCACTCCCCGCGGGTGGCATCTGGGGCACCCCGCTCACAGAGCTCCCGCAGTGCATACAGATATGGCCATCAGCACCGCACGCCGGTGCCAGCGCCTCGTACCAGTATGCCGCCACCGCTTCTGCGCCCTCTTCACCGAGGCGGCCGCCGATTGTGCTGAATTGCGCGACGTGCGAGGGCGCTTTTGCGAACATTGTGCTGTTTGCCGAAGATGGGGAGCTGCTGACGTCACACGTGGTACCGTATGCCCCCTCGTGATGTCCGATCGGCCGGTTCACTTTTTTTCTGGGGGAGCGGGTGAGGTGTGTGTGTGTGTGTGCGTGTTTCCTTTCTTCCGTTCTTTTTCCGCTCCTGCTTTTCCTTTGTACTCATGTCCGTCTGCGTGGTGCCCACTTGCGTGGCACCATCGGCCCACCCGCCCGCTTCAGTTGCGCAACAAGGAAAGAAAAAGCCTCGCGGAAGAGGCAGCGGGAGGTGAGCGAGAACAGCTCCTCCTCCTCCTAGCTTGCCTTTCTGGTATGCCTTTCGCCCACGCAGGATGTGCCCATTGGATGCTCTTTGTGGCTCGCTTCTCTTTCTCTTCCTTGCAGGCCCCGTGTTTTCGCATGCGTACACGCGTCTCTCTCTCTCTCTCTCTGTGTATTCGCATGACTCTGCATGTATCTCTGTGCACTCAGAGGCTGTGGAATACCTCAGTGCATGCACGGGCATGCGCGAACATCATCGGCAGCTGTATGTCTCTCTATGCACCCTCGCTTGTCTCTCTCGCGCTTTTCATGTCACATCCTCTTCCGTGACTCCACACTTTAGGAGCCCATCAGTCGGTTCCAAGCCCCACCTCTGCGTCCTCGCCTTGCCCCTCTCGTCTTCATCATGCCGACGAGCACCGTCTCCTCGACAGCTTCGGGCGATCCTCCACTGACGCTGCTGGAAGCGTTCGCGAGCAGCGCTGCCGCTCTTCGGCAGTTTGGTATCCCGCGTATTCGCGTTGTAGGGCTTAGTGAAGGATGCACACCGCAGGATTACGAGCGTCAGCGCGCGCGGTCAGATGGCAAGGATCTCGAGACACTACTACAGGAAAGCAGCCTGTGTTGGTCACATGGTCGGCCTGGCACTGCCGGCCACCGCACCCAAAACGAGAAAAGTTTCCTGCATGAGGCGACGGCCCATGAAGATGTGCCGGTTGTCACAGAGCAAGAGTTCATGCACAGGTTTGTCTTTCATTCGCGCCCGTGCATCATCCTCGACGCACTGGCGAAGTGGCCAGCGCTGCACAAGTGGCGAGAGGATCGCTACGTGTTTGACCTTGACCACAGCCTACCACTGGAAGCCGAGAGGTCCGACTCTGAAGAAGAGCAAGACGACGACGTGGACGCGGAGATGGGCGATGAAGACACCAGGAGCGAAGAGCAAGTCTGCAAGCACGCAGGTAAGACGAAGTCAACGGAAGGAGCAGTACTGCGGCCCAAAACTGTCACTGTGGCTCTGACGCCCAACGGCCGCGCTGACGCCGTCACCCGCGTCACGTACGCGACTACCGCCGTTCCAGCCGAAGAGGCGGCCCGCGTGTATGCGGGCGATGAGGCCTGCAAGCAGGCAGTTCTCCTTTCTCCACTCACCCACACCGCAGACAAGGACAGAGGCGACGCGATTCGGCAAGAAAAGATTTTCATGTACGCCGCGGAGCTGCGCATGACCTTGCCGCAGCTGTACGGCCTTCTACGGCGTAGTCCCATGTGCTCTCCGCCGCACCCCATCGACGTTGACATGCGCACCTACTCGAACAAGAAGAGCGCGCCCGCTATCGCGTACGCGCAGCTGCAGAACAACTGCCTGAACACGGAGTACACGCACCTGCGCGTTGACATTCTCCCGAATGTGGAACGCTTCGGTTGCCGGGTCTTCGGCAAGGATGCTGTGGAGGCAGCCAACGTGTGGTTTGGCATCCCTGCGTCAGTGTCATCGATGCATCAGGACTGGGTGGAGAACCTCTACTCCGTGGTGCGCGGTGTGAAGGAATTCGTGCTGATTCCCCCGTGGGAGGGACCCTTCGTGCCGAAGCCGGAGATCCCTGCCGCGGCATTCGCTATCGATGAGGCGGCGAGCCTGATCGACCCCGAGGATGACCGTGCCGAGAACTGGCTACTTCAATTCAAGCAGTACCCCGTGAAGGACGGCACTGTGGTGCCATGGATGGACTTCGACCTCGCCGGTGCCGATGTAGAAGCTGACGCGGATGGCGCTGCACATGCAGAGCTGGAGCGCCGATTGCTAGAGAAGCTTCGCATCAGCAGGTTGTCATCCTCATCACTGCTTCCAAACATCGAGACAACAAAGGAGAGCCACGATGAAGACGCGGCCGCCGCGCGCGAGGAAGCCAGTCGCAAGCCCCTGCACCCCTTAGTCGCCTACGTACACCCAGGTGAAACACTTTATCTGCCCGCGATGTGGCTTCATCGCGTCGCCCAGCATCCTGATGGCACCGACCTGCAAGCGCATCAGCGGCACGGCGCGGCGGCCAACGCAGCAACGTCCGCCTCACCACCACCACTCTTCCTAACTGCGGCGGTGAACTACTGGTATGACATGAGCTTCAGCAACCCATCGGTCGTGCTGCTGCGTGAATTTGGGCTGCTGTTGTGAGGTTGTCGGTAGCTGTGCCGGGTCGGCTGGTCATCGACCCCGTCTCTTTCCCTCTCTCCGTTGACAGAGACGGGTGCCGCTCTTTTTTTGTTAAGGGAAGAGGGGCTGTGAGAGCGTGCCTGATGCAGCAGCGTAAATTGCGTAACCACAGAACTACAGAACGGGCATCATCAGAGATTTGAAAGCAGTCTGTGTGCGTGTATGACCATGTGTACTCTCTACCAAGGTGGAAGGGCACTCCTGCGCACCGATGCACACGTCTGCCTAGAGCAAACGCTCATGCGCGCGGTACCACATACGTAAAGGCAGCAACCGAGGTGCTGTCTCTTCCCCCCCTCATCACGTGAAATACGATGTTGTGGGTACTCGTGACCCAACAGAAGCGGATCAGCGTTCGTTCCGATGTTCCCCTCTTATTGCCGCCCCCACCTCCTCTTCGGGTCTCGCGTTTTTTTTCTTTTCCTTTCACTCTTTCTTCGCTCGCACAGCTAACGCTACCGGAGGGAAGTGCACACCCACACAGACACACACACACACACACTACCCTTCTGCACTGCCTCTCACGAGTGGGCACCACAAACACTTGCACGCGCCGCATCATGACAGAAAAGTGGCTCCTTCTGAAATGCGACTATGCTGGTCAGTACTTCATAGTCGGCACTGACTTCCCCGCCGCCCGCATCTTCAACACAGCGACCTCATCGCTGGCTGCGGTGGTGGAGTTGCCCCTGCGAAGGCGCACAGTATCGCTCGCTGCATTGACACTGACGTCTGTCGCGATTCGCCAAGTGGAGGAGAAGGAAGCGCTAGCGTCAAGGAGGGAAGGCGGCGCGCTTGCCGGTGACCCAAGAGAAGCTCTTCTCGACAAGAAGGTCGCCATCTATTATGCCGCCGTCGGTCTCAGCGATGGTACAGTAATCCTGCACGATGTTGGCCGCGACGTTCAGCTCGCCCATGTGCAGGTGTCAGAGACACAGCAGCCAATCATATCACTGCAGATAGATGGAGGGTACGCATTCTGCTTGGCTGCCAACCACGTCCTTTACGTGTTGCCCATTCAGAACGCCGCCTCAGGGCCGTGCCTTCGTTTGTGCGTGCAGCCTCATGCGAGCTCGATCGCGGTCACCACACTCGCTGCTATGGATACTGCGACAGGGACGACGGCCTCCACAGCATCAAGCGCCACTGTCCCGCATCGCGTCTTCCGTGTACTCGTCTTGGGGCCCACAAACGCACTGTACGAAGTGCGTGCGCTGGTGAACAACAGCAGCTGCAACCGCAGTGGTGCTATGGCCGGGCCAGCTACCACCAACACAGCAGTGACGCCACAGATGCACGCCACGAAGCTACTGGCATTTCCATCGCAGGGAACGAGCGCCGAGTTTGCGTGGGTAAGCAACGTGGTTCCTTCAGCTGTGTCTGCTGGTGATGGTGGTGGTGGCGTATCAGACACGCCTGTCTCGTTGCCGGCCATCACGGCTAGTGCGCAGGATGGCGTTGTGCGCATTTGGGACGTTCGGTACGCACCGCAGACCTCTTCTGCCTCCGCCTCACTCCTCAGCACAGATGTCGACAACGTCGCCGCAGCCTCCTCGACAGTAGTCGCGCGGTGCCGCCGCACGCTTCTGTGCGGGCAGCGCATTCTCAACGTGTCTGTGCTTCCAGACACGCCCAATGGCAGCCGTAAGGACAACTACGTCATGGTGACCACCCTGACCGGCTCGGTGCTTCTATGGAGTCTCGGTGACGCTCTGCTACCGCCAGTAGTGGAGCCAGTGCCACTGAAGCCCGATGTCGTGCTCGTGTCTGCAGTAGCAGCTGGTCGACTCCTCTTCGGAGCTCTCCGGCCAGCGTCTGGAGGGCCAGGCCACGCCGCCGCATCAGACAACCCGCTGCATTCAATAGAAATGATCCTGCTGCGCGGTCGCTTTGCACTGCCCATGTTTGAAACCAAGAACGTTGGTGACGCTGTGGAAGAGGCCTCGCGCGCAGCTCCCGCAGCACTTTCGGAGTCTGTAGCCACCACGGACGCCGCCGTCGGCTCCAAGAAGGCCAGGGCAGCAAAAGTGAATGCTGACAACGCGCGACGCACCGCCCTTGGCGCCCTCGCCCTCGGTGTGGCGGGCACCAACGCAAGCGTCGCCACTGTTGTGGAGCTTCCGCTGAACGCAATGCACGCCTCGATGCTGACAGACCAACGCGACGCGGAGTACCTTCTCCAGCACACTACCGACGCAGCCACGAGCTCCTTCGTCGTGATGGACACCGTCTGGGCAGCGCACCAGCATCAGGTTGCTGCGAAGGCAAGTCAGTACATGACGGACGCTTTCAAGCCGCTGCAGCTGTACCACGCCAAGTCCATCCAGGAGCTGCCAGTGAAGCAGTACACACTCGAGCAGCGTCTGCAGCAGGTGGCCCGTGAAGAGGCGGCCGCCATGCTGCGCCGAAAGCAACTCACCACCGGCAGTGCAGAAGACGTCGAGGAAGAAAGCGGCACCGACGATCCCCTTGAGGAGCGCCAGAGAGGCAACACCAAGGTGAGTCGCAGTGTGGTGTCACACCACGCCCTCGGTCTCGCTACCGTGCCTCTATATCAGGCGCTGCACGCGAATGACACGTCGGCTGTGATGGATCTGTTAAGTATTTCTGCTCGGTCCGAAGAGGGCATGCGGGCAACAGTGCTTTCCCTGCAGCTGCCGTACTGCCTGCAGCTGCTGCATGTCATCTCGGAACGCTTAGGAATGTGCAGTAAGGCGGTGGAGAAGGTCAAGCCAGCGTCACAAAACGACGCGGGTGACTGTGCAGAGTCGACGATTCCCTATGCTACGGCTGAGCAGGACGGCCGCACCAGTAGCACCCTGCGCGACAGCGACACGGCCGACGTGGCGGCGCGGTCAGCAGACGCCAAAGGCGGCAGTGGCAGCAGTGCTGCGCTGCGCGGAGGCGTAGCAGCCTTCTCAATTCACTCTTCTCTTCTCGAGTGGATCGATGCCATTGTGCACTACCGCGGCAGTGAGCTGCTGGCGGTACAGCGTGAGTGGGACACACGGGAGGCGGCCGGTCAGGCGAGCGAGGCGACACCACCGACGCTGGTCTCTTCTCCCAAGGACTTCCTCGCCCCCATCCTGCACCACTACGAAAGCCTGTGCAGCCAGTACGATAAGCTGGCTGTCCTGTATGGGCGACTGTCGATCTTCAAGTCCGTTCGGCCTTCAGAGAAGAATGAGTTCATGAATATCCCGCGTAAGTTTCTCTCCTCCAACGTGGAAATGGGGCGTCCAGCCCCGACCGCGAGCGGTGGCCTCGCCACTAGCAGCGGCCCCAGCAAGCGGCACCTGCACCTCACGGGGCGGAGCAGCGTCGTGGATGACGACATCTTCTTCCCTGTTATGTTCAAGGAGTCACGCTCACGATCCGGACTTCGGGTGGTACGCGTCCGAAGCAAGCTCGAGATTGAGAAGAAGCGGCGGCAGCGCGAGAGCAGGGGTTTAGCGTTGCAGAAGCGTGCCCGAGCGCTTGCGCAGGAGCAACTGCGGAGCAGGAAGGCTACACACAGCATCTTGGACGACAACACCAACAGGAAGCGTGGTGGTGGACTTGATGTCATGGATCAGATCATGATGGCCGAGATGGAGGGCAAAGACGGCGACATGGATCTGGACGCTCTGGAGGCGATGGATCTCGCTGATGATGCAAGCGACATGGATATTCTGAGCGACGTCTCCTGTGACAGCGAAGCCGATGAGGAAAGTGAGGACTACAGTGAGGGGGAGACGGAGAATGCCACTGCCGCTCGTAGCAAGAGCAAGAAGACTCGCAGGGAGGGTGCTGTCTCAGATGCAATGCTGCCCGACTCCAGGGAGGAAGAGAGCGACAACGACGGCGACGACCAGGACAAAGATGTCGACGCAGCTCTTGACAGCAGCGAGGCCGAGTTCTCTTCGAACAGCGACGAGGATGTTGACTCGGACCCCCTAGATAGCGACGATGAAGAGAGCAGTACAGAGGATGATGACGAGGAGGAAGAGGAGGAGCAAGAGAGCTATGATAATGAGAAGATGCAGACGTCTGAGGAGCTGGATGACGACGACAAGGACAGTGGAATGGGCGAAGATATGCAGGATCTGCTGAGCCGGTATGAAGACAATGCAGATCGATCAGAGCGTCGCAAAACAAAGAAGGTGCGCACTGACTAAAAAAAAAAGGGAGATGGACAGTGATGATTAGCTGACCTAGACCGTGTCCAGGACGACAGCAGCTAGCGATCTCCCTTCCTCTTCCCTCTCTTTTCGCGTGTGTGTATGCCTACCAGTAACAACATAACCGATTTAAGATGATGCAATCGCATAAGGCAGGGAAATCGATTGACGTGTAAGTGAAGTTGTGATACAGGGGCGGACCGGTGAAGCCGAGCGCCCCCCTCCCCCACCCACCCTGCAGTCTCTGCCACAGAATATGTGGGTGCTTCTGTCTCTGATCGTGATCTTTTCGTACCCGTGCTGTACATGTACACGCACAGAAATGTGTACATGCGCGTATGGGTGCGAGCGTGGAAGGGTCAGGATAAGGCTGTACTGGAGAAAGGGTATGGCGAGAGAAAGAGAGCGTGCTCGTGTGTGCGTGTGTGTGTGTGTGCTGATAGAAGCAGTGGATAACAGGTACAGACGCCCACCTATGGAATGAAGGGCCCCTGCTGTGGTACATGTGAGTGGGTGTGCCTCTCTCTCCGCCTTCTCCGTCTGTTGTTTTCTGTTGGGGGCTCCTTCCCTTCACCTCAACCACTCTTGTTGACTACGGTGGCAGTGAGAGGGGGTGCAGATGATTCCAGTGATGAGTGCACTTTTGGTCTCTCCCGACAGCGTTCTTGTTCTAACTGAACGGACGTTCTCCTTCTGTGTTTGCTGGGCTGTTATCGAGCACGCACCACACACGTTTAACATCCGCATGCACGCGGAAACGAAAGAGCAGCACATAAGTAGAGAGAGAGAGAGCTCGAGTCGAGTTAACAGGTGAAGAGGCGGCGCACCTTTCTGGTGCCCTGCGTGCTGTCACAGAGTCATGGCGAGAAGCATGAATACAGGTGGAAGCGCTTGCTCGCGCGAGAGCCCTTCTGTAAGAGAACGCGCTGTGTACGGCGGCTGCGCCCTACCCCTGTGAGCACCACTACACGTTACCTCTTCAATGAGAATGAAAGTAAACGTGTTCCTGTCCTGCAACGTGGCTCAGTAGTGTGGCACCCGTGAAGATGATGCAAAGCACAGGAGTCACCACCATAGCTCTCAAGCCCGCCACCTCCATTGGCGTCTGGCTTTGTCACGCCTTTGCTCGAGGCGATTCGTAGTAGCTCAGCCATTACCTTCTTCTTCCCACTCCCCTGTGTCTCCGAATCACACGACTCATGTGATTACATCGCTCCCTGGTCATCTTTCTCTCTCTCTCTTTCACGCACTGCAGCGTCTCGGCCTGCGCCTCGTCTCACCTCTTCTCTCGGTGTGCTTTGCTTTTACACCTATCTCCTCCGCCTCCTTCCCGTGCAAGCTTGTGTTGCTCTTTGAAGTCTCTCTTCTGCTGGTTCATTGCTGCATCCGCCACACCTCCTTCGTGTCTGCTCGTCCACACACACACACACACACACACGCGCACACAGGTGCAGTTGATAGCAGCATTGTCTGGTGCAGCAGAGAGAAAGTGTGTGTGAGCGAATCCGCGAAAGGGGCCAGGGAAATAATAAACATGTACACGCGGACGACGCCGTTGATGCGCGGCCTCTTCTCGAGGAAGCAAGACATGCAGTCGATGGTGGAAGGCCATTTCTGGAGCCTCACGCGGTACCGCATTCTTCCGCGGTTTCTCGGTCTAGACTTCGCGGGCAACGTCATCTTCTTTCCATCCCACCGCAAGCAAGGCTTTGGTGGATGGACAGCCGTCACATTAGGTGCACCGGGTAGCGCAAACTCAGCCTTTCTCAGCTCCGACATGAGCGGCGTGAACGTCCTCGAGGACGGCTACCCCCTGCATTACAAGGCGAGCCGCAAACTGCAGGCCTTCGTGGCTCAGGAACGTCGTCGCTGGCAAAAGAAACAGGCGGAGGCGATGGCGGCTGCAGAAAAAGCTAAGGCTGACAATGAGGCAGCTGCTGGGGCAACAAACATGTCTACGGAAACTGCGAAGAGTGGTCAAGCCATGAACGTTGAGATCCCGCAGGAGCATGTGCAGAACTACAACGACGATCAGCAGTTCCGAGACATACTCGCTATCAAGTGCTCGCAGCCGCGCTTCTACACCAGCCAGCTACGTGTCAGCCGACTCGCAACCATTGTCTACAAGTGTCTCTACTTCTACCTCTGGGCTGTGTTTGTGTCGCTTATTGTGCAGGGCTACCTCATGTTCCGTGCCTGGGTGAACCCCCCGGCCCGTGAGGGGCTCAAGAACATCGAGGAGCACGTTCTGCACATACCTCGGCTGCTGTTCTCCGGTTGTGTGTACGGGCTCGTGTGGCTCGTGCGTACCGCACAGCCAGTGATTGACCCTGTCGTGAACTTCTTGACGGAGAACTTTCCTCAGGTGAACTGGGGCGCAGCCTCTGCCGAGAACCTGGCAAACCGGGCACAGCACCTCGCCGACGATGCGCACCCCAAGGCAAAAGAGCGCAAGCAGAAGGAGATGCAGCTGAAGTTGCAGACCGAAGCAGAGCGCCGCACGTGGTGGGCCCGTGTCTTGATGGTGCTGCTGGCCGTCTTCTCCATTCTGTGCTTTCTTTGAACAGCACGCAGAAGGGAAGCCAACAGGAAAACTAATAAAAAGAGAGAAGGGGCGACCTCAACTCCGAGAGAGAGAGAGAGGATCCCTTCTGCGACGAACCTGATAAGGGGCCGTTGTACCCCTGCCTCGTGCGCACGCATGCGACTGGATGTACACAGGCGCACCCCCGCCTGTTCCCTCCTCCGTACTATTTTTGCTGCCTCTTTGATGTTTTTTCGTGGTGGGCGACTTCCCGTGCTCTTCCTTGGCGTGCCTTTCCATCTGCGCACGTAAGTTCTCCCGCTCTGTTTTTGATTTTCATGTGCAGGCGTGATGGGGCGTGGCCACGTTGGGGGGTTGCCTTTATCGTGATCTGTCTGTAGATCAATGTATGTGTCTGGTGGTGTCTAGCCGTAATTGTTTCCTTTCTGTTTCCCTTGTTGCTCGTGTGCAAGGGGTGCAGCGAGGATATGCTTTGTTTCATGTAAGCGTTGTGGCGGTGGGCATGTGTCTCTGTTTGGGAGACAGGGATGGAGAAGTCCTCTGTGCGTACGAGGATTGTGGCGTACCCGATCTGAGCTACACCCGTTCCCACAACCCTCCACACCACCCACCCAGTCACTTGCCTGGGTGGGGCGGGGGTGACAGCCGTGAATCCCTTCATTGTCGTTCCTTCGCACCGTCCGTCTTGCCACTGTGTGTGTGTGTGCGCGCGCGCGTATTCGTGCGATAGTTGTTGTCGTATTACTACAAGGCGTGGCGTGTGTATGCGTATAGATCCTTACACGCCTTCGCCGACTCTATTGACCTTCCGCCCTCTATTCCTCTCTCTCTCTCTTTGTGTGGCCCTCAGCCACTGTGTGCTCCTAAGTGCGGGCGTCTGCGTTAGCGTTTCCGCTTCTGTGAGTGTGTGTCGTTGTGTGGAAGGGCCGTCCACACTCTCCTGCACCAGCGTCAACTAAGCAACGATCCTCATCAAAGATTGAGATGCGGACGGGGAGAGGGAGAGGGAAAGGGGAGTACTTTCTACGCCTTGGCGTGTTGGCTGACAGTAGGGGGTACGCCGTGGGCGGGCGAAGCTCATTTGCTTTACTTCCCTCGCAACGCGGCGGCTGGTATGCATGCTTCTCTCTCAGTGTTCATATTTTCTGATGTCTTTCTACGCCGAAGTTGTTGCTGTTTCTTGGCAACCATGCATGCAGTGCGTGCTTCGAAGCAGCTGAGTCAGCGCCGCAGCCCTCCCCCTTGCCTCACACACACACACACATCATCATCTATTTTGGCTATCTCTTAGCCACTGTGCCGTGCCCATGCAGCCCGTCGGTTCTGCTTGAGGGATGTGCTCCCTTTTCTCGAGTTTCTCCTGTCAAAAACTAGCAGGCCGCGCGCACGGGTAGGCGCATGCATGTGACTCGTCGGATGCTCGGTGTGAGGCCTCCTCCGCCTCCTCCATTTTGCGACCCGCCCACCCCCACCCTTTCGCCGCGATCTTTTTTTTTTTTACCTCGCATACGTCTTCTTCATCACTCCCAAAAGAAATCAGTAGCCGACGCAGAGGGTACAGGAGAAAAGAAAGGGAAGTGCAGGCACGACGCACACGTAGCCTCACACACACACACACACACACACGAGCCTCGCTTCACACATATTCGCTCGATTTCGCCTCTCTCCCTCTCTCAGATGAAGTGCAGTGCGGCCTTGTGCTGCGTGGCATCATCGGCCGTCGCCGCCGCTGTCCCGAAGAACTACAGCAACACCCCGTACACGAAGGAGGAGGTAGCATCCGTGACACGTAAAATCAAGAACGTCACGCCGAAGCTGGAAGACCCCCGCAATCAAAGCACGTGCTACGGCAGCGGTCGGCGCGGCAACTTCCTTGGCATCTCCCCCATACCGCCACCAGCGCCGGTCTTTCGCGCCGCTGCCGCCAACGGCTCCACCTTCATTGACCCAAGCTCCTCGGTGGTGGCCACCAGCTTCAACAACAACTGCCATATAAAATCCTTCCGCCAGCGTGTCTGCACCGCCACCGATGTGTCGATGCGGCCGTTACTCTTGCTGCTCGATGATTCACGGGTGCTCCCTGCTGGGGACGCTAACGCCGGCATCGTTAGCCCTGCGGCGGCAGCCATGAACACTCGGATGGCCCAGTACGGCGAGGTACCGGAGCAACTGTCATGTCGCTGGGCAGCGAAGTTCTACGGCAAGGTCACGTATGGCCCCCGCAACTATCCCTACCCATCTTCGCGTTGGCTGGCTCGCCGCTTCCAAATGAAGAAGCATCGAATCCTCAAGCGCTTCCGCTTCCGACGCTACAAGCTAGCAGCCGTGGCAAACCTGCCCTTTGCCAAGATGATTCGCGTCGGCATGCTGCCTGAACTGAAGAGTAGCAAGACAAAAAAGGGCGACGCCGTGGACATGGGCCTGTCCTCGCAGCTTGTCAGCGCGGCGCGTTCGTCGGCTGGTGCGACCAAGACGAAAGGCAAGCGCACGCGTCCGAAGTCCAAGTACCAGGTCTAAAGCCGAGCTCCACCGTGCGTGTGCATGTGGGTGTGGGTGTGGATATGTGTCTCTGCAGAGTCTTTGTGGGGCAGCGAGCTTTCCGTGTTCTCGAGAGGCGCGACCTCTGTCTGAGCGCTTTGGGAGGAGGGAGGAGGGGGGGGGTAGCCGGCCAGCGCCCTTTGCGTGTGTGTGCAGTTTGTTTTTGCTCGTTTTTCTTCTAACGTCTGAGGGGTGTACGGCTGTGTGCGAGTGCCATCTTCCGCATGGTTTCTGGCTTGGGCACTGCGCAGCGGCGTTCTCCGTGAAGGGGGTCGCCTCCATCTGGCCTTCTCTCGCTTGTCTCTGGGTAATGGAATGCCCTGAAAAGAGAACTGAAACGAAAATGAGGGCAGCAGTCGTCTTGAGCAGCCTCCACTCTTGTCGGCAGAGAGCGGCTTCCACGTGCCGTCTCCGCTGGATCGCATAAGCAAACAGAAGCGCTTGGTTGTAGATGACAAACTGTATTCAGGTGCGGTTGGGTACATAGAACACCATCGCCTTCCCACCCACCCTACACACACACGCTCGCCCGTCTGCCTCATCTCCTCTCATCAGAAAAACTACACCGCCATCTCCACTGTGCCTGCGCTCTGTGTAGCGGCTGACTCGTGTGACTGAGATTGCGAACGGAGAACGCTTCGTGGAGCCTTCATGCGTGGGCTCGCACAGGACGCATGCATCCCATGCTTCTTCTGGGCCCAACGGCGACCGCCATCCTCTGCTTCTGCCCTTACTTTGGGCACCTTTTTGTTTGTTTTTGCCCCTCCATATGACCAGGCACCGTACACGCTCTCGCTCTCTCTCTCTCTCTCTCTCTCTCGCTGTCGCTCTCCATCTTCTCCGTCTACATGATGTGCCATCGTTGACATAGCCGCATTGGCCAGAGGGAGGGGTGGTGGGTGGGTTGAACAGTGCGCTGCCGTGTTCGCACTGCACGCGTGCTTCTGGCATCCCTCTTCCTTCTCTGCTTTTTTTTTTTTTACTTTCAGTGATACCCACAATGATTATGCGCACCGCCACCCATCTCTGCGCCCGATGGCCGGCAGCGCTGCTGACAGTCTCTCGTAGTTTCCCTTCCTCAGGCACGTGGGAGTCGTGCTGGGGTGCTTTCTTTAAGGAACTGGAAGTACGGGCAGAGTCGCACAGGGACGGCACTGACAAGGCCACCTACACGAAGTTCGACGTGGTACCGACGCCGCTACTTAGGTCCATTGCGCAGCATTGGGTAGATAAAGCACTCCTTGATGTGGTATCTGCCCGTCTCGCCGAGGTGTACCCGCCTGCCCACACAGGCGTTTCGAAAGGGGCAGGCGAGGCGGCCGTGATGCTGCGGGATGAGCTGGAGTTGCTGGTGACCACATGGAGCGCGCACATGCTTCTTTCCGTACTTCACACACCGCTCCAGGAATCGATCCCCGCATCACACACTATTCAAGGCCGCGCGAATGCAGCACCCGACAACGTCAGTGCAGCACTGGCGGACTGTCTCGAGAAGGATGTAGCCCCTGTTCTCCGCTATCTGAGCGCATTTGCGGCACCACTGGAGTCCAGATCTACACATCTGCACCATAACTCGGTTGCACCAAGGCGGGTTTTACGGCATGCTCTGGTGCTGCTTCTCTCCAGTTTTGTAACGAGGTGGCGTGAGGCGCCGCCACATGAAATATCACCGCCTCCAAGGGCAATCTCTTTGACAAGAGAGGAGCGCGCGCTGGCAATGGAGCTTTGCTGTTGCATTGCCGCTCTCGATGAAAGGAGCACGGGGTGGGAGAGCATCGTAGCGGGAGAACACCGACGGCATGCCAACCCACACGCTCACTTGCATGATGCCTCTGCAGAGGCAACCGAGTTGCACGTCACCTCGTTGGAGGCGGTAATCAATGCTCGGTTTTCGCTCGTAAAGGATGCCCTTGCGGGCATGCGGGGCCCTGATGAGGGCAGCGACGGCGGCGTGGCGATCCCTTCTGTTAGCGCGAGAGACTCTGCAGTGGGTAGTGGTCCTCTGCGGAAGGCATGTGAGGCGTGGGTCGCGTCTCACGTCGGCACGGCAGTGGGTGTCCGTACGGTCTCGCCGTCTTCACTTTTCGCCGGGATTACTGACGTGCGCAGGAAAGAAGAGGAGGACGTCGACGTTATCGAGCGTGTGAACGATCAGCTCAGCGAAATTGCCCGAAGCAGCACCGCAAACACAGTGTCTCGCTAGCTTTAAACTGGCGCTACTGTGTCTGACTTTGTGTGTGTGTGTGTGTGTACATCTCTTTCCTCACAAGCGAAGAGAAAGAAGGGGAGTTCTGCGCTGTCAATGAGCAATCGGATGTGCCTGCGCCTCACACCCCACACCCTTCTTGTATGGAGAAGCCCACTTTTAAAGGAGGAGCGGAACCTGTGTGGGTGGAGGGCACACGCTCACAGTTAGCAGGCCTCCGCGAACGTGGAATTGTGGAAGAAAGGCAAACGTTGGCACAGGGGCACGCTTTGCTGCCTCCTGTCCCTTGCCGCACGACAACAAAGAGAAGCGTCTGAGCACATAAGGTCAACGCCGCCCGTGTAGGACTGGAGGCGCACTGGCCGCGCGGTTGCTGCCTTTGATGGGCCCGAAAGCCTTTCCTCACCTTTGCCCTCGACTGCTTCACAGTTTATTCTTTGCCTGTCTTCTGCACTGTCGCCCCTATCTCTGTCGTCGAACTTTTCTCGCCCTCCCCACACACACATGCACGCACACTGCCTCTTGAACTGCCTGCCATGCTCGTACCGATGCGACCCTCTTGGCATAGGCACTCCCGCATTGCCAAGCCGCACCCGCACGTATCCATCAGTCCAGGGGTAAGCGTAGAGACATATCTCCAGATCCGCACACGCGCGGGGCTCTTTCTTCTCCCTGTGGCCCCTCTTCTCTCTCTCTCTCATTTCTTCCACCCAAAGGGAGGGCAAGGAGGTGTGGCCTGTGCAGCCCATGCAAAGCGGCCACAGAAATACGCGTGTTCGGACCACCTGTAGCAACAGCGGCGCTACGCGCACCACACTGAGGGAAGGAAGGTGAGCGAGTGCCACAGGAAGAGAACGTTCGATCTTAACTTTGGAAAGTCCGCCGCAGCACAAGAACACGGAGAGACGCGCAGCAGCTGCAGAAGCCGCACACAGGTGCACACTTGTTTGTGAATACGCTGTCACTGCACGTGGCAGATACCATCTGTGTCTCTGTGTATCGGATGGTGATCAGCGACTGCAGGCGCGAATTCCAAAACTCGCTGCCTCTTGAGGAGCCTTACCTGAGTCCTTCAGTGTTCGCACCTGCGCATCTCTACCACACACCTTCATAGCCACGTTTGCTGCGGCGGCGGCGGCTTCGACTGTGACTGTCTTGTGCCGGCTGGACGCCTTCTCTCTCGTTTTCTTCTGTGTGGTGGATCTGAGCCCCCGCTCTCTTAGCCGGTTTATAAACCGATAAATAAGACCAACTCTCCACTCCTGTCACCACCGCCTACGCGCCTGGCACACACACACACACACGTGGACAGAGACGAGGAGGAAGGAAGCGGCGGCAGAGATCTCGTGACTTGCTTGCTGCTCATTTTACCTACGATACCCTCGCCTCGCCGCTGAGTGGTGGGACATTACAGGCAAAGGGAGGAGGAGGGGGGAAAGTGTGCCTTAGCCTGTTTCGCGTCCGTGGTTGGCGATAGAGATCAGAAGCGCAACAGGTGCGCGTGCAACCACTTTCGCCTCCACAGGAATACTCAAAGATTAAAACACTGCGCGTCGCACACCAACTCCAGCAGATGAAGCCGACAGTGTTTCGACGGCTGGGCGGCAGCGGCGTAATCGGACATCCGACGCTTCTGCGGCTCCAGGCAGCGAAGCGGGGGACCACGGTGAAGATGAGGAGCTCTGCGAGGAACAGCAAAGTCAAGAAATCGGCTGCGTGGACAGCGGACATCGGTCATGGCTCACACAAGCTGTCACTAGCGGATTTTCACCCTGCCATCGCCCGCACATGGATAGCGGCGGCGTCGAACAAGATGCTTCAGCCGCAACACGTCGCCCCTAATAGTCGAAAACTGGCATGGTGGATTTGCCCATCTTGCTTCCACCAGCACAGCAAGCGCATAGATCTTCACCTTGCCGCGGGGGGTGCATGCCCCAAGTGTAAAGCAAAGCCCACCTTGGCTGGTGGCGCGGCTGCGAAGAAGAGTGCGTCGAGCTCTCGGGGCGCCAGCAATCCTGCCTCGTCATTGAAGAAACAGGCATCGACTCCCTTGGCGCATGAGCCTCTTCCTGCCGCCGCCGCTCTTCGCCATCGCTGCCGTCCCAGCTCGACGCTCGGCACCATCACTGCTCAGAACGTGAACCTCCTCAGCAAGAGCGTAGCCGATGATCAGTACCTCCGCGTACAGGAGACGCGCAACCTGCTTCCGATGCTGGCAAAGAGCTATGAAAAGGAACGTTGGAAGATCGCCCCCAGTGAAGTGCTTCAAGTATCGCCAAAGCTAGACGGCATCCGCTGCATCGCCGCGTATCGAACCGATACGAAGCAAGTGCTCTTCTTTAGCCGCTCCGGCACGCTTTTCGAGTGCTGTGACGACGCCATCGAGCCAGCGCTGCGGTACCTATTTGAGAAGGACCCGACACTCGTTCTTGATGGGGAGTTGTACAACGACTCTATCAATATGGCGCAGCTTAGCAAAATCCGCAGAACAACAGGAAAGGCGACCCTGACGCCTTCGGCAGCGACCATGTCGACGTCGAGCCCAGTGTCAGCCTTTTACAACGCTCTCCTCGCTGCCGCGTATGAGAAGAAGAACAAGGGTAGCTCTACCCCTGGCGCCGCTGTGCCGAAAGAAGATGCGCCGGCAGTGATCCGCTTCGAGCAGCTCACGTCGGCGATCCGTACGACACGTCAGTGGCGTACCCCTGAAGTTTCGGCTCTGCAGCGCCAGTTGCAGTACCACGTCTTTGATATCCTGTACAGCCGTGAGTTTCCGTACTGCTGCGGGTCGGCCGTTCCATTCAGCGTCCGCTACGGTGTTCTTGAGCGACTGCTGGCATCTGCCACAGCGTACAACCTTGCGCACCTTTCCAAATACAACCCACTGGTGCTGCGCTGCGTGCCAGTCTATTCGTGCACCATCAACGCCGTTGACGCCGTGCTAAATGCCGCCATACGGGTGGGCTACGAAGGCATCATGATCCGCCGTGAGTGCCAGGGTGCCACGAAGGATGCGGGTAAAAACGGCAGCGAAAAGGTGGAGTCGGCAACCAAGAAGATTAAGCGGGGCGCTGCATCTCGTCGAAGCAAAGCCAGCGCGTTGGCTTCGACGACACAGTGTGATGGTGGGTACGGCTATGGGCAGCGTAGCAGCACGTTACTGAAGTACAAGGTGATGCAGGATGCCGAGTACGTCATCGTTGGTGCTGTGGAGGGCGCCGGCAAGTGGAAAGGCTTTCTCGGCTCCTTTGTCTGTGTGACACCAGACAAGAAGCATCGCTTCACTGTCACTCCAGCCAGCACCGATGCAGAGAAGCGGCGGATGTGGCAATCGTGGAAGACGATGTACAAAGGGAAGGCGCTGACAGTGCAGTACCAGGAGATCACCCCAGATGGCGTTCCGCGCTTCCCTGTCGGCAAGTGCGTTCGCGGTGCAGCTGATGGACGCGATTGGCTATAGCCGTTGTGGAACGAATGGGCGAAGGGGTGAGGGGAGGTCACGAGGAGGCAGCAAGGGTGAGTAAGGTATCTGACGTCGTGTAGACATCTCTCTCTCTTCCTCCCTTCGAGTTAGTGAGCGCAAGCACACGCACACCGAACATAGACACACTCAGGTGCCGCTGTTAGTAATTCATCTTAAATCCTCGGCTACAAGTGCCCTGCGTCCTCTCACCCTCTCGGTTGCCACCCTTGCGCTCCCACCACCCCCGTGTCCTCGAAGATTCTTCGGGGTCACGATCCCATCACCACATGTGGACCAACATCCTCTATCGCTGTCTGACATGTCATTCGGGTCCATGGCATGAGCCACGTTTACACGCACACGCACACTTTCCTTCATCATAGACGCACCTTCACTACACCACTACCCCTCTCAATCCTACATATGCTCCCTCCCCCTCCCCCCCCCCTCGCGCGCTCCACCGACCTCTCCTGCTGCTGACGACATGCCGGTGGGCGTGCCGCTGCGCACCTGTGCTCGTTCTCCCCGCCTTCATCTCTCTTGTAGCGGATCCTTTGCAGCGAATTTCTCAATTCGGAGGATAAGCATGAGAGAGGAGGAGAATGGTGCAACAGGGCGGTGAACAGGCGACGGGCATGCGCGGTGCTGCCTCGCTTTGTGTTGATTTCGGTCTGTTCTCTTCACTCCCTTTCTGTGTACCCGTTTGTTTGTTGTTGTTGTTTTTTTTCCCCCTCTCCCTCCCCTTCTTGTATCGCTCATCATCCTTCACTGTGTTGCCATCCCTGTGTGTGCGTGCGTGCAGGCGTTTGTGGCATCGCCTGGGCTGCAACAGCCGCTCGCCTCTTCTCTGTTTCTCGCCACGCTCCCAAGCCCGTCGCACTACCGGATCGCACCGTGTATGGCTCTCGTCTTGTATCGAAATGCGTCGCCCTTCTACGCCCGCTTACTTTTTTTTTTCTTCTCGACTCGCTGCTCTCCCTCACGCTTGAGTCCTCATACGCGATGTAACCCGTAACCTCTTCCTGTCTGTATGATGCCCCACACACCCACTCTCACTCCTTCACCTTCGAACTGGTGTGCGTTGTGGCGCGAGTGCGAGAAACTGATGGGGGCCGCATTTTCTGCGTGGGAGTGGTTATCGCACCGTTCACTGACCCCGCGGCCCGCTCGTTCCCTACCCCCTTGTCTTGTCCCTTGTCCTTCACCCTCGCTCTCCCACGCACGTCCGATTGGAATCCTGGTGTAGGGGAGAGGGGAGGGGGCGTTGCTCATCCTCTGCTCACCACTGTGCCGCCTCTCTTTCTTCTCCATCCTTTCTCCCCCTTTCGGGCTGCAGCAGACAACGCGGCTGCTCACGTGCGCACCCCTATGCGTGCATACATCATTCTTTGCGTTTAGCTACCTACGCTCCTGCTGCGCACCCGTCGCGACACTCACTCGAGCACAGACCCCTTTCACCTCCACACCCACCCCTCTCCATCATCGATACGCCCCCCCCCCAGACGCACCTCACCCCATTTTCTTCCCTCCACTTACTCACACCATACATACACACACATAAACACACATACACATAGATACATTACACATACACGAGTGCGCACACACGTCAACGTGCGTGACCGACGCATACTCCAAGGTCACTCCACCGCCATTACCACCACCTCGCGCATCCGCACACGCTTCTACTCGCATGCATGCATCTTACGCAGTGAGAGAAGAAAAGCCACACACACACACACACACACACACACACACACACACGCTTTCCGCGTGCGTTGAACCCCACAACGCAGTCGCGCTAGAGCCAAAGGGTCTCGCCGCGTCCAATCGGCTTCTACATGTACCACAGAAAAGGCAAAGGTATGCAAGTGCAAGCACCATAACGGTTACATCGATCAACAGACGTTATTCACTGCATCACAATGCTTCGTCGCGGCTTTCCGCTGCTCTCAACTCTGCCACCAGACACGAGTAAACTCTTTGGCGCCAGCCGTCGGCGTACGCCGCAGCAGAAGCGCGTCTATAACCAACTGAAAACTGTATCCATTCAGGATGCCTTCCCTCACATCGCCGCCTGCTGGGTGGGGCCGTGCTGGGGCACCGTTATGCAGACGCCGAGCAATGTATCGCCCGTGTGCATGAAGATGGCAGTGTGGCGCTGCTCTCAATGCTTGCAGGAGTTTGAGATGGTAGTAGGGCACTTCATTGATGGGGGCGGCGTGTGCCCGCATTGCCATAATCCACAGAAAAAGCTCGAGAACGTGACGCTGCGCAATGCGCAAGGGGAGGTGGTGACCAAGAAGCCCCAATACGCGAAGGCGCCGCGCATGATTCATTCAAACTACCGTAGCGTTCTCTTCGCCAACCCTCACTGGGAGTCGCTCAATATTCAGCCCATGCTTGCGCAGCGCTGGGAACTTGTAGCGGACGAGCTCATGAAGAGCAGCCACGGCGAGAGCGACGCCACCACCGGCAAGCATCTGCTCCTCGCTTCCCCCAAGATTGATGGCATCCGCTGCATGATTGGGTACAACGAGAAGCTTCGCGAGGTGCAGTTCTTCTCTCGTGGCGGCATCGTTCTCGAGTGTTGCCACGGCCTCGTCCCGCAGCTGCTGCCGCTTTTTGAGGAGGACCCGACACTGATGCTGGACGGCGAGCTCTTTGCGCCCGAGTGCAACTTTGAGCAGCTCAACGGGCTCGTACGAAGACTCAGCAAGACGTCTAACGCTAAAATCATGGAGGCGCAGGCACGTCTGCTCGAGTACTTCGCGTTCGACATCATGTACAGTGCAAAGCTCTCGTCTGTGTCAGCCCCTTTTGACGAGCGCTACATGTTGCTCAAGAAGCTCATCCCCGTGTGTGGAGCGAAGCGGATTAGCAACTACGTTCACGATGACACCAGGAAGAAAGTGATCCGCGCAAAACATGGCGGTGCGACGACAGCAGCAGACGGCCAGGCTGTGAAGATTTACCATGTTCCTGCAGCGCAGGTTCACCCGAGCGACATGGAGGACGTGCTGAATGAGGCGTGCTCGCAGGGCTTCGAGGGCGTCATGATTCGCCTTCCCAAATTTCCCTACGAGCATGGAAAGCGCAGCTTTGGCCTACTCAAGTACAAGCAGATGCACGATGCTGAGTTTAAGATAGTTGGCTTCGTTCCTGGTGAAGGCAAGTTCAAGAACGGTCTTGGCGCGTTCATTTGCACGACCAAAGACGGCAAGCATTTTCACACACCACCGAAGGTCTCCTACAAGCGCCGCGTCGAGCTGTGGGGGCATCGCCAGGAGTATCTAGGCAAGTACCTGACGGTGCAGTATCAAGAACTCTCCTCACAGAACGTGCCGCGCTTTCCTATCGCCAAAGCCATTCGCGGAGGTGAGGACAAGCGGGATTGGCTGTGACGAGAAGCCGCCCCATGGAACGATGCACACACGCGGAAGTGCCACCATGCAGAAAGCAAAAGTGTACGGCGCCACCCACGAGATTTCGAGGAGAGATGGACTCACAGCAGACCTTCGCATCTGTGCGCAGGAGACTTTTTCTCTCCCTTCACCTCCCTCATCAACATCACCATCATCTCCCCTGCCCGTGTGTGCTCGTGTTTGGTGGTCGTACAGGTCCGTTTTCTTTTTTGTTCTTTGTGTTGGAGGGAGGGGGGCTGCCGTGTGCATGCGTCGGCATCACCCATTTTCATAGAGTAGTATTGGAGGCAACTCTTCGCAGACATCCACACCTTCCCCTACCCCGTCCCCACTCTCTCTCTCTTTCCATTCGTCGTGGTAACGACTGTTCGCTATGTCTATGTGCTCTTGGGGTGCATCAGTGCAGACGTGCACGGGCGTGAGTGGGACAACCTTCTTCAGCCCTTTCGTCCCAGCGGCAACGCAACTCTCGTTTGACGGCAAGGAGACTGCAGCAATCATGCCAAATCGAAAAAAAAAAAAGAAATCAAGTGAAGAGAGTGATCAGCATTGTGCAGAAAGCAAGCAATCGTGAAAATGGAGGAGCACGCGTGGTGCTCCGTGACGTCAGCGGCCGCGCTTCGGGCGTGCGCGTCTGGCACTGTATTGGCTCTTTTTTAGATCCTTCTTTCCTACCACGCAGGGTCCCCCCGTGGTGTGCAGCGTCGGCACGTCTCTACAAGGAGATAGCGGCGAAGCCCAGCTTAATGAAGATGTTATTGCGTATGCGTGCAAGGCGAGTATATGTACCTCATCTGCACCTGTGTGGCAGCTGCTCGCCCAAGGTACTCCTCTGGTTCACGTATTGCCTCTCCCACAAAAACGGGCGTTGCCAGTGCATCCCCTTTCGCTTGCACAAGCGCGCTGGCTCTTCCCTCTGCTGTGTCGCCGTCCACTCACCTGCCGCTCGCTATCGCTCTGTGCACCGAAGCGCCTGGGCCCCATACACGTACACACACAGCGCTCAGTGCACCCATCTACCCCTTTTATCGCCCCTTCGGCAATGTGGCGGAGCTTCTCTCGGCACGCACCCATCCCTGCTGATGCCACGGGCCTCCGAGGTGTAGCCGTTGGCGCTGCCCACAGGTGGCAGAGAAGAACGGTGGCTGTCGCGGGGTTGCTAACTACGCAGTCGTCGGCGCTCAGCCATTTCGGTGCGCGTCTCCTCACGTCATCGTCCTCGTTGCTGTGTGCCAGCCCCAGCACACGCATCGGTGCGCCGGGCTCGGCGCCACAACACTGTAGCGCCGCTCGCTACCTTTCGTACGTCACCAATGCGGCGAACTTCGAGGCAGAAGTGCTGCAGTCACAGCAAGCCATCTGCCTCGTCTACTATATACCGAATAGGAACTGCTCTGCGTACTTAAAAACGGCAGAGAAACTGGTGGACTCGATAAACGCTCAGACAACAGGGCTAGACGCAGAAGCGTCGCCGAGCAGCAACGGCAGCGGTACAGCCGAAGTATCGCCTTCAGAGCTAACCGTGGAGGTGAACGACACACAGGTGTCGAACACCGCCGAGGGCGGCACAGCTCCCTCAACCTTGGCCCCAGTATCCGCTACTGCACCACCCCAGAGGTCACACAAGCTGGAGTGGTTGAAGCTCTGTACCATCAACGCGGATGAGAACCGCAATTTAGCATCCGCCTTCTCGGTGGAGCGCGCGAAGCTGCCGATTACGTACTTCGTGATGCAAGGCACCATTGTCGACAAAGTCGTGGGCCACGTCGCGGAGGCACGACTGAGCAGTATCCTCACCAAGTTCCTCGAGCACTACCAAAAGGAAATGAACATCGATCTTCTTGCGCGTCAAAACAAATCGAGCGAGACGGGTGGCGCCAGTGCCAGCCCGCTGCCCTCCGCTGCCACAGCAGACCTGCTCAGTGGCACCTCGACAGCGTTCTTGCAGGAGAAGATCATGAACGCTCTAGTCGGTGCGGACATGATCCAGCTTCCCGAGGAAGCCGAGAAACTTGATGGTCTCCGGCGCATGTTGCAGGAAGCAAAGAAGAAGGCGCACGCAGAGCTGCAGGAACTGCATAAACAGCTTGGCATGGGTGTGCGCCGCCTCACCGACGCTGAGATGCAGGCTCACTACTTCAAAGCTCCGCCGTTTCACGCGTTCGGTCTGCTTTGTGCGCTGGAAGCTCTGTACCTGGCGAGGTTGCACGCGACGCTCGGGGATGTGGCGCGCACGAATGTGGACTGGGCACGTCGGGCAGTGCAAAAAGATTTTGAGGCCATTCAAGGCGACCCCGCTCTGCGGCGGGTGATGGCCTTGGTTGATGCGAACCTGGTTCGGGGTGAGCTGCGCACAGCGGCGATGCTGGCGGCTCAGGATGCAAACCGACTGAGCAGCATCCTAGCTTCCATGGACACAGAAGATGCGCACAGTGCGCAGCATCGCAACGCCCTAAGGGAGATGGGGACGTTTAACGCTGGGCAGACTCAGTACTGCCTGGACATGCTGCGCATCATCGACGACAACATCGATAGCCGAACGCTCGATGGCAGTGAGTTCCCATCTGCAGTCGTGGGTCAGCTGTTTGAACTGCTGAAGAGCAACCTGAAGCTGGCTCGGATGCGTCTTCCGCAGCCGGCGCGCGCTGCAGCGTCGGATGCGCCGGAAGCCGGCAGCGCCGAAGAAAGCATGAAAGATCTTATAGAGGGCAAGACGCTCGACACAACGGCGAGGTGCGTACTGATAGCAAAGGCACGAGTACCGCAAGTTCGAACGTTAATCATGTGTCTTCTCCAGCTCTACCCGACAGACACCAGGAGTCAAGACGCGCGGTCACGATTAGCATCTCTCCTTTACTGAGGGGAAGCACGTTTTCCTTGTGGGCTGGCAAGAGAAGCAGTGTGCCCTCCCCCAGAGGTTTCACAGCCCATGGCACTGCTGTACGTGGGAGTGCAGATCCGACCACGGGGCGGGGCGGGGGGGTGGGGCGCCTACGCTGTTCGCCTCCACACCGTCATGAAACTGCTCTGAGAGAGACTTCCTCCTCATTGCTGCCACAGCTCCCTCTTTCGGCGAATGCTCGCAAGCGCCTTGGAGTTTTCCTTTCCCGGGATGCTGTTGTTGTCCTCACCACCGCCATCATCCCTGCAGCCCCGCAGCAGGCAGGGCATAATACGCAGGATGAAGAACAGCGGATGCATACAAGGCCCCTTCTCGGCCACGCCTGCCTACCCCTCCGTCGCCGTCTCCTTCGTGGGAGGAGAGGGGGAGGTGTATGATGTGTCTCAGCGAATTGGGGCAGTCGCGACGGCGCCGTTGCTCCTCTCTTGTCTGTCTCTTTGACTTAGTGATTTTCATGCGGTTGAGGATATTCTTTGGCGTGCCCGTGTGTGTGTGTGTGTGTGTGTGTGTGTGTGCATCAGGGGCTCCTCATGCACGTTGCCGTCGTCCTTGTCACCGACGTTTGTCTTATTGGTCAGCCTACTTCACAACCGCCCCCCTCCCCCTCCCCCGACCCCGGGGGTTGGCCGTGTCGCGCCTCCCCTCGGTGGCAAACCTTCATGTCACTGCTCTGCACAGGGGACGCAACGGAACACGAGAAGCGATCTGTGCGCTATAGAATGCACGCTCGGCAAATAAGGAGTTTCTAGGCCTTGTCGTGTGCGTGCGGTGGGCACGACCGTCCATCGCTTGCATGTCAGCTCTCCCTCCCGTCTCTGTCACGCCGTTTCTCAGACACGGGCTCCCTTTCCCTTTATCATCACAACACATACGCACGCATGCAAACGCTGAGCATGCGCTGAGCCCCTCGAGTCACTCGGTGTCTTCAAGGAAAAAGCTACACCACAACTGACGCACTGGTGCATGCAAGTCCGCTTCGCCGGTAGCGCACAAGACGAACAGAAAGAAGGGAAAACGGACGCACCCCCCCAAAGGGTTCTCGCACACTGCCACACGAACGAGCTGCTATGCCGCCGTTCAGTGGCAAGAAGAAGAAGGAGCAGCTGCAGGCGAAGCGGCAGCGCAAGCGAGATGAGGAGGAGCGCTCAAAGAAACTCGACCGGGAGCGAGAGAAGATGCGCGAGGAGCTCTTGAAGCGCGGCATGGATACTTCCGATGCCATCCTCGATACTCTCATGCGTGAGCAAGCGAATCTTCAGGACCCAGAGCATGGACGTCGTGCGCGGCGGCGCGAAAAAGAGAACACCGCTGGACATGGAACAATGTTTGGCGGTGACAACGAAGACGACGAATCTGGCAGCCGTGCATCATTGGATGACTCCGACAGCGAACGCGGAGACAAGTTACGGCACAGCGCACCGCGGACCATGATGTACAGCGCAGATCGCCAGCATGGGGTACGCAGCATCTTTGTCAAAGAATCTGCCGCCACCATCGCCGCACGCAAGCAGTTGAGCTATCAACCGATTCCGTGCCGCACAACGATGCCGCCAACAGGTATTCCGTTCGGAGAGTGGTTCACCTTTCCATCCTCTGCGTCCTCAGTCGCGGCAGCGGTGCCGGCAGGCGAGAATGGAGCGCGAATGGACTCGGAGGAGAAGCTAGCCCTCATTGCGGCAGAGCAGCAGCGCCGCATGGAGCGCCCGTTGGTGGCGTCTGCTGGAGAAGCGCTGGGCGGCGTGAGTAGCAGCACATGCTTCCCATTCGTTGTGGAGCTGCCCTCGCGTGGCTGGCACGTCAGAGCAGACGACAATGAAGTGGTGACGGATGCAAGCATAGTCATGGCTGGTGTTGATCGTACTTCAACCCAACTGCAGTCAGACCCGTCAAGAGCGGCAACTTCTCAAGCAGCTGTAGGAGACCCCGCCAACCCAGCTTCAGAAGTCGGGCAAAAGTTGGCGGTGTGCGCGGGTCAACGCAGTTCAAGCAACGATGTGGCAAGGGTTGCGGGCAGTAACGAGGTCGACGGTTTCGCCGCTCAAGCAAGTGGCGCTCCCCCGAAGGAACGTAAGCAACACGATGCGCAGTGCTTCAAAAGCATTGAGGAAAGCCGGCTGGCTGTCTACGCGGGCTGCGTGGATGCTTATCCCCTTCCTTCGGCGCTCGTGGGCCTGGAGGTGAACTCCTACGAACGGAACGTGGAGGTGTGGCAGCAGTTGTGGCGCACCGTCGAGCTGAGTGATGTCCTCGTCGTGGTGGCCGATGCGCGGTACCCCATCATACACGCTCACCTCGGTCTTCTCACCTACATAACAAAGGAGCAACGCAAGCCGTGTGTGTTTGTGCTCAACAAGGAAGACCTCGTCCCAGCCTCTACGCTCCGGTGCTGGCAGCAGTTTCTGTATCGCTATTTGAATGACTTGGGCTTCTCTGTGGAGCCGCCAGATACAAGGGAGCAGTCGGCAGAAATGGATTTTGCGTGTTGCAGAAGCGAAGGCGTTGCTCAACGAGGATCCGCTAGCGGTTGCATTGTACTGCGCACCTTCACCGCCTGTCCGCGTCCTGAGACAGCAGGGCAACGCGACGGTGATGTGGATGTAACACGGCGGCAGAAAAACCGGAAGAAGGTGCAGGAGCACATGTACGAGAAGCTGCGCAGTGGCCGTCTAAACGTGGCCAAGCACCTTGGCGGTAGTCAGCGCGGTGCAGGAGCTGGCAACGACGACGACGAGAGCGAGGAGGATGACGAGCTCCGTTACGATGCCACGGAGGTGTTTGTGGGGATGCAGGCGGCTCAGCGTGCGCTTCAGAAGGACTGCCGCGCGTACAAGGAGCTCGAGGTGGTGGCTGGCAGAATCACCGAGCTGTTGGCGACCTGTCGCCGCTTGGGCACCGCTGCGCGTTCCACAGCACATGGAATCAATACAACAGCGGCGGAACAGGTCCATGAGGCGTCGTCGTCGTCGTCGTTGTCACCGACGTACGCGACCTCGTCACTTCCGTGTACAGCGCCACGTGCGGCACACAAGCGCAAGAGAGCGCAGAAGAGAAGCTCGGCTCGTCGCGGCGGCGGCGGCCGAGGAAATGGTGGCGTGGGCAGCGCTTTCACTGGTGACAACTCCGGAAGCGAGAAGAGCGACGACGTGGTCGAGGGCCGGGCTCCAGATAGCCCGTCGTATCTTCACATAGGGTTTGTCGGCTACCCCAACGTAGGCAAATCTTCCCTGCTCAACTGCATTCGCGGTACGAAGGTAGTCTCGGTGAGTGCCACACCAGGCCACACGAAGCATATGCAGACAATACCAGTACCAGAAGAGCACTTGACGCTGGTGGACAGCCCCGGTCTGGCACTTCCTGCCTTTGGCGTGCCGCGTCCGCTGCAGGCAGTCCTCGGGACCCACCAGATCGCCCAGACGCGCGACCCGCAGACAAGTATCAGCTTCCTGGCAGCGTACCTGCCAATCGAGAAGATGTACGGACTTCAGCGACCCGAGCATGCGCTGCCAGAGGTTGTCTGGAGTTCTTATGAGCTGTGTGAAGCCTACGCAAGGAAGCGCGGCTTCTTTGTGAAGCATGGCAAGGGTGCCCTCGACGTCCACCGCTCGGCCATTGCTCTTCTTCAGGAGGCCTACGAGGGGCGACTCGCCCTTTTCTATGCGCCACCGGAGTTGAACCTTCTGCAGTCCGCGTGGTATCGCGAGCGCATTCGACCGTACCTCCTGTTTCCGGTGTTCAAGCCCGCTCTCCTCTCGCACACATAGCAGCATTGAAAAGAACGATGGTGAGAAGGGGTTGTCAACTCGTGTTGCTGAGCTCATCATCCGTCTTCTGTTCCCGTCGTGTATCCGTGTGAGATGGATGTCAGTACCCACTCTTGTCTGGTTGTCCCGCTCGCATAGCTCCTCTCGACATAATTCTCGCGCTTGCACACACGGACGCAGACCAGCGTACCCCGCTTTCTCTCCCTCCTCGTTCACCTTTTTTTTTTTTTTCGGGCTAGTGGGCCATCTGTTCCACAGCTGTTTACGTGTGAAACCATCACAACTAAGAAGTAAACGTACTCGGAGTCTCTTACCCCTGCGGACGTGCCTTCCTGACGCCCTGATCTTGTGTAGGGCCTCCTACTCCTTACCAACCTGCTCTCCGTTGCGTGACATGGCTGCACACGCACGCGAGAGAGAGAGGGGGGAGAGAGAGCGAACTGAGGAGTGCGAAGGATGTGTCTCTCTCACCCCCTCCCCCCCTCAGGTTGAGCGCACACCGATCCATGTCTCCTCCGCCTCCCCTTACCTGCACCCTCCCTGTCTCGTGCCCAACCGCCTCTTCTACCTCACCTCGGCCCTCCACCTTTCGTGTTGTTGCTGTGCGCGTCGGTCGGTTGGTGTTCTCCTTCCTACCGCGCCTCCGCGTGCGCTGTACGTACCGCGTTCTCATTCACGTCGCCAGCATCTATCACCATCACGGTTGTCCTATTCTTTTTCTTTTGTTGGTTGTTGTGGATTCGTGATCCGTTACCGGACAAGGGGGACCATGAACGCTATTCTGGAAAAGTATACCTTCAAGGACGACTACGTCAGTCCGCGTGGCATTCCAAAGGTTTCCTTCGTTGAGAACGTGGCAGAGCTGGTAAAGTCGAGCGGCGACAGTGCCGAGACGCTGCTGAAGCGCTTTAGTGAACAGTACAGCAAGTACAAGCTCGCGGAGCACCGGCTGATCCGCACGACGGCCAACCTCGAGGCGAAGATTCCGGACATCAAGAAGACGCTGCAAACCCTCGAGTACCTGAAGAAATCGCTGGTGGAGGAGAACGGCGGCAAAGGCTTCACAACAAACTACGGGCTCACGGAGAGTCTCTTCTGCCAGGCTAAGGTTCTGCCACAAAAGACGGTGCATCTCTGGCTCGGCGCAAACGTCATGGTCGAGTACTCATTTGAAGAAGCGACTCAGCTTCTGGAGCGCAATCTGAAGAGCGCCACCGAGAACCTCGCGGCGACACAGGAAGACCTGGCGTGGCTGCAGGAGCAGCAGACAATCTTGGAGGTCAATACGTCGCGACTGTACAACTATGACGTGGTGGAACGCCGAAAGAAAAGCGAGGAAGAGGCAAAGAAGTGAATCATGACACGGTGATGGTGTACCATGACGGCTCAAGGAGTTCTGTGTGGCGGTCGCGGATTCCCTCCATCTCTGTCCCGACGATCCTCTTCTTCTCGGCAGAGCGCAGGCCACCAAGTTGGATAGGGAGAAAAGCGACGACGCGGGAGCTAAACTGTGCGGGGAGGTGGGGAGCGACCTGCATGCCCGACTGTGCGCACGCATACATGTGGAGGTTGTACTTACGGTGTGCCTAACGGTAAGGATAGGTGGCGCTGCCGCCCACATCACTCACGTCAGCCCCACGTCTGCATGTGTTTGAAAGCGCACATGCAAGTATGTTAAGCGGTGCACCTCTTGCTTCTGAATTCTCCCACCCCTCCCCCCACGCACGCACACCTACACCTACACACACACACACACGCACACTCATAGACTCCTTCAACGCTTTTTATCAGCGGTCGTCTCCACGTTGTGTCGCTTAGTTTAGTGCTTGAGTGCATGTGTGTGTGTGTGTGTGTGTGTGTGTAGGTGTGCGTGCGTGTGTAGGTGTGCGTGCGTGTGTAGGTGTGCGTGCGTGTGTAGGTGTGCGTGCGTGCGTGTGTAGGTGTGCGTGCGTGATTCCCTTTTTGGCTTTCAGTTTTGTATGCCTTTGATATTGCTGTGACGGTTGGTTCCGGTTGGTTGGTTCGGTGCGAATGTAGTTGTACGAGAGTGAGGCGTAGCATGCGTTGCGCACACACACACACACGCCAACATCTTGTCATACATATCTAAAGGATCATCTAATCATCTTTCTTGGAATGCCCTTCATAGAGAAAGTGCGTGTATCTGTGTGTGGGTGTGGGTGTGCATGTGTGATTGTGAATGGGCGACAAAGAGTTTGAAGCGAGAGGTCACAGTAACAGTTGCACGGAGCAGTCGCAGCAAAAAAAAAAACAGCAGCAGCAGCAGCAGCAGCAACCGATGTGTGAGGGAAGACAGAGGCGATGTTGGGTAAATGTCGGATGTGTCCACACGGAGATGTTTTCTCCTCTCCGTCGGCTGCCTCTAGCTTTCTACCAGATCGCACACCTCTGCCCCATCTCCTTGCTGTGGATTCCCGCTGCTGCTGAGTGGCCCAGCTTGCACCGTGTATGAATGGTATTCTAGCATTGGATGGAGGAAGCATAACAAGGACGCAACTCAGTGGGAGCAGGCACGTGCACGCACACATATAGACATTGTACTTGCGTTCGTGCTGTTGCCCGTGTGAGGTGCCTTTATGTAGTCACGGCAACGGTAATCTTCTGCAGGGCTCGGGAAGGATAACGCAGTAGCTCTTCTCAAAGGTGCATCTGGCACAAAACGCTCCCACAGAGGGTAGTTGTGTCGATGTCTTACCTTTACTCTCGTCCCCCTTTGCACAATCGCTTCTCTTTCCATGGACTTTTTTCTGCCATGTAACGTCACGCAGAGTCCGACCGCTATGAAGCGTTCTCCACTATCGCTGCATGTGCGCTGTCGTCAACGCTACGGCTGCAGCGCTACGGCTGGCAATATCGGTGATGTGCAGCAGTGTCGCGCAAGTCCAGTAGTGTCTGTTCGGCCTTCCAGCGTAATTGGTGGTATGGACAGCGACCCACCACCAAGAGCGTCGAGGCTAAGAGTGGCCTCCTGCTTCCCCTCCCCCTTGATTGCGCAGTGGAAACAACGACGCTACATGCACCATGCAACCCCTGCATCAGTACCGAGGTCGCATAATGCCCCTACCATGGCGGCGATTACGGATAACCAGCTCAGAAGTAGTGTTTCAACTGCTTCACCTGACCCATCAAGTGTGTGTACGCCATCTTCCTTCACCGCTAGCACGTCGGGCTCCACAGATCACACGTCGGAAGCTTTGCTTCTGGCACAGCTGCACAGGCTCGCAAAGGAGTACCGAGGAAAGCCAGAAAGCCGCGGCAGCAAGGTGGTTGTCGATAGCCCTGTCACAGGGACAGAGGTGCCGGTGATCGCAAAGGCGGCCGATGACTTGGCGGCGCACGTAAGTCACACTGGCACGTGCGTCAGTGGCAGTCCGGACGACAGTACCTTCGTCCCTTCTCACAGCGATGAACCAGCTTGGAAGCGAGGGCTTGAGCTTGTGCAGTCCGCCTCATGCGCCACCGAGGCGGTCATGGAGTGGCTTCTGTTTGTGTGTCTGCGTAGTAGCCAATCCACGGCCGATGCTGCGGGAGCGCTGGCCGAGGCACCGTTGGAGGTGTGCGAAGGCGTTTACAGCGCTTGGAGAGAGCTGCATCGAGGGCAGAAGCCAGAAATCGATACATCAGCAGCATCAGATGTGGGTAACGCGGTTGCAGCGGCGACACCCGCACATGAGCTACCACCATCTTTGGAGCGCATGCCTGACTTGCCTTCTTTCGCTCGAGCTCATCTGTCGCACCACCGCTCCCCTTTCAGCCCTAAAGGTCTTCACCATCACTATGCCACGTATCTCCTGCGTGCGCTTTACCACGCACAGACGGCCGCTGTTTCGCAAATGGCAAGTGGGAAGGGTAGCAACAACACCAATGGCGACGATAATGATTCGAAAGAACCGATGGCCACCAAGGACTCCGGTGCAGCACGCACAGCGGTGATGCATCGCACGCACTATCTGCTTCATCGGGTTCTGGAGGTTCTCCTGGTACATCTCCCACAAGACCTCGCGGCTGTGACGGCTACGGAACAGACATGCGGTGTGAAAGGCACGCGCTTGCGGAAGCGCCAAGTTTCTCTGCGTCCCACAACGGCCTTGCTGGTGCTGGAAGCTGTGCGCCACGCAGCGCGACTTCACATGCAAGCATCAACGCTAAGCGGCGTTGGTGCGTCTCAAAACTTTCCTCTACTATCCTTTCTCTTGGATACACCGAAGAGCAGAGCACTGCCGAAGGACACGCCGGGGGAATCACCTGTGCTAGCCCACTCCGCTCTCGCTGCAGTGGCGCGCGAGGCCTTCGAGACCATTATGAGAAGCTCCGCCACGGCGCCAAACCACATGTCCGCAGCCCCTTCACAGAAGGAGCTGCACCATCGCCTGCAGAATGACGCGCTAGTCCTTTACGTGGCCTTCCTCGCGACCGTCTGTGTGCCTCCTATGTCTGAGCATCGTCGCGAAGTCGAGCTGCAGGCCATTGATAATTTTGCGCTGATTGGATCGTCAACTGCACAACAACTTTGTGCGCCGTCACCGCCGAAGCAGGATCAAGCGCTGAGCAACGGATCATCGCAACCCCTCATCAGCACGGATCGAACCTCTCATGACCAAAGTGAGTTTGTATTCAGTGCGTCAGCTCAAGCAACAGCTGCCGGTGTGCGGTGGCTGATGGACACGTATCTAAGCCCGTTATCGCCATTGCCGTCGGCGTCGTCTCCAGGCTCAGCGCTAAAAGCCGAAGCTAGTCCCCGCCAGTGGGACTTAACGCGCAATGCCGTTTTGGAGGCACTGTGCTGGTCGAACTCATTGATCATGTGGAACACTCAGGAGCCCTCTTCAGCCGCGCACGTCCACGAGAGAGGTGTGTGTGTCGCTTCATCTGGTGCTCCGCCCACATCATTGCCGTGGTGCGCGTGGATGCTGCGCGTGCTTCTCCACAGTGATGCTCACCAGCAACAGAAGGAGGGCTCAGGAGCTGCGTATTTGAGCAGTGTAATGCGTAGTGACGCCGATGAGATGTCGACGTTGGCACTGTCTATTCGGTTGGTCATGGAGCTTCGTCGCCACTCCCAAGAAGCCCTCGCCCGTCACGGGAATCCATTGTGGAAGAAGCATCGGCAGCACCGCCTCGCTACACTGTGGCGTCAGCCGCTGCAGTTGGTTTGGGCAACGTTGCTACACGCCGCAGTGCAAGGCCAGCTTATTCCCGAAAGCTCTTGCCGTGCCCCTGCCGACAATAGCTTTGCGACACAGCACAGCACAGGGGCTTGTGTTTGCCCGTATCGTGGTACACCTGCCGTGTTACAGAGGCTTTTCTACCCGCACTACGATAAGGTGCAGTGGCGCCGCGGGACGGTGAACGTCTACCTTCGGCTTCTCGACCAATGGGGTGAGTCAACGCAAGTTCAGCAAGTATTTGCGGCAGTGGCGCGGCGCGAACGCGAGTGGCAGCAGGAGGTGCAGAAGGCGGTGCTGTCGGAGCGCCGGGATCTCGTTGGTGCTCATGATGAGGTTGATGGCCAGGACGAGGGTGACTCCGCAAGCATAGATGGCAGCGAGGCAGAGAGGTGCGGCACGACGGAAGGTCTGGCAGCAGCGTCCACGGCGACGGCGGGCGCACAGACCCCTGTGGCTGCGAGGGTCTTCTGTCGCTATCGTCCTGCTCTCAATCTCGAGTCGTGCCTCATCACATTGCGACATTGCGGTTTCCCCAGACAAGTTTTTTCGGAGTCGTGGGATGAACGCGCAGGTTTTAAGGATGGAAGCGAGGGCAATCACAGCATTCCTGCTTCCCCAGCGCTAGCAAGACTCGCAGGTGAAGTGGTCCAGTACATGATCTGCTTGCTGCACGTTGCGGAACGCGGCTCGCACCGCGCCATGCCGAAGGGCGGTGACGCGAATGCGAACGATGAACGGAAGGGCTTGGAAGGTGGCACGGAAACGCCGCACGTCCTGTCGGCCGATGGTGACCCTGAAGAAAACCTGGCGGCTCACACTATGGAGGCAGATGGCCTGCCCGTGTCGCACTGGGTGGCGTGGATACGCAAGTCCTGTGTTCCGGCGTTAGCGCACCTCTACCAATCGGCAGGGCTGGAAGATGAGTGGGTGCAGCTCGGCTACGGTCACAAGTAGCACGGAAAGCAGAAGAAGCTGTCGAGGATGAACAAAGGGAGACGTATACCAAAAAAAGAGAGCGCACACCTTCATTCTTCTGGGCCCTCAAACGCGGGGGTTAGGAGCGGGGTCATGCGCGAGTGCCGCCTGCATGTTTTCCTTGAAAGGACGTCTTTTGGTGCTGCTTACACGCCGCTGTCATCCCGCTACGTGTACAGGCCCTCACTGTAGCTCTTCTGACTCAACGCTTCGCTCTGCGTCCACCGTCTTGAACGCAACCGAACTCTCCGTCTTTTTGTTCACGCTATGACGCGTCGCCAGCGCTGGAAACAGCACACGCACACGCACACACGTCTATCAACGACTTGGTGTCCACTGACGGTCTCTATGGAAGAAAAAGTGGGGCACACAGGGCCACAAGCCTCCGTGATTCACGCGCGCGCATTTGTGTGTGTGTGGGGGGGGGGGGTTCTGGTGAGCGCAGAGGGTTGGGGGTGACGCTGTGTGATGCGGGCGTGTTTCTGTCACTGATGTCATGCACAAAGGTTGTCATTGTCACTCGACTCATGGAGAAGGATAGCAAGCGAAGGCGTGTAAAGAAGCGTAGAAAGAGAAGGCTGTCGCATACGCAAGTGTGTGCATCTGTATATGGTATTGCAAGTGTGCCGCTTCCCCTGGCATGCTGTTGTGGGTAACCAGCGTCTGCCAATGTCCTTCTGCGATAAGGCACGTTTTCGCTCTTTCGACGGTTGTACTGAAGCGCACTTCTCACACAGAATAATATGCAAAAAAAAGAGATCAACCAAACGAAGCTTTAGTCTCATGTGTGCATATCTGCTGAGGTGTGGGCATCTGTCTCAGGTGCAAGTGTACGTCCCTCGTCGTAAGCATCACATTCGAAGATTTTTCTTTGCCTCGTTCACGTGCGCAAGTCAATGCTTTTGAAGCACCTCTCATGTAAGTCTCGCACCAAATGGACTCGGTCGCTGGCGTCGATACGTGCATGACGGCCCTGCGGGCCGCTCTGTTATCCCATTCCCTGGCGTCTCCCTCTCATCCCTCCTTCCTCCTCCTCCCACCCCCCCCCCTTCGGCTGCTGATGCAGCATCTCCTCTGACTTTCTCGAGAAAGTGTGCTCTCCCCTTTCCTTCACTGCTCCTGCTGTCACCATCGCCTGCTCGATCTTGTCGCGTGCCATTGGGGGCATCTCTCTCTCCCTCTCTTTCCGGTTTCATTACTGACCGTGTATATTCTTCATAGGCGCCACGGCCGTCCTCCAAGTGGCTTCACTCCTCTCCCCCCCCCCTCTCCCTTACTCCACTAGAAGCTGCGTTGCGCACGCTACCCTCTTTCCCTCCCTCCAGCATTGTCCCCAGATTCTTCTATAGTCAGATCCACTCTTTCTTCCTTTTCCCCTGCCTATCTCCCCCAACCCCCTCCTCTTCCCGGTCCTCTCTCTCTCTGTGTGTAGACCGCATCGCACAGAGAGCTGCGATGTGAGAATATCCCCCCCCCCCCTTGTGCCAACTTGTTTGTCATAGCTCCCTTGTTTCCTCGTTTCTGTGTCCTTGCCTCGTCTCCCTCCTCCCTTCTTCGTTCACCGTAACTCTCTGCTTGAGCTCATTGTCGTTGGCAGCGGTGCATTTGTGCTGCCGGCGAGGCTGTGGCAAAAAAGAAAAACGAAGGAAGAAGGAGGAGGTGTGTGTGCAGGAGACCAGCGACCGCAAGAAGGGTGGAGAGGCGCCTCCCTCTCCTCTGGCGACGAGGACGACGCGCAGCGGCGATCACGGCGATTTTGTTCCTCTGGGTGAAGCTTTTTTTTTTTTTCATGTGCCACTCCTCAGGCCAAATCATCACCTCCTCTCATCTTCCCCTCCCTCTCCTTCACGTACACCTCTTTCTCTCCGCAGCGCCACGCATGTTCGCGGCACCTATCCCCTAGCCCTTCTCTTCATGTATAGTTTCAGGGGTTCTCTCACTCGCACGAGCAGCATCCTCTCTCCACTCCCCCTACCTTTTTTTTCTTGTTGCTCCCTTATTACCTGTGCTCCTGCGAATCGTAGTTGTCACCCTGCCGCCATCGTTGTTGCTGCTGCGTGTTCTTCGTGTGCGTCACTCCCTCTCTCCCTTGCACCATCCTCTCCCTTACACACAAGCGCACACACGAACAGCAGAAATGGGTGCCGGTGGAGTCTCCCCGCGGTCTCGTGGAGGGGCGTTGTCATCCACGACAGGCGGTAGCGCAAGCGCGGCTGCCACCACTGCGAAAGCGAATCCGCATTCTCACGCGGGCGCACTTAGGACCTCAAGTACGAGCAGCGTCGCCGCAGCAACAGCTGGCATAAAGCACGGCGCTGCGAAATCGTACAAGAAGGGCGATACGCTCCATGTCATTGCTCGCTTTCTTAAGCCAGGCGAGACGCTGACACAGGAGGTGGGGCGAGTGATGGAAGGTGCGCTGATCTGCGGGCACAACAACCCGCCTCTGCCACCGGAGACGGGGAAGGAGGGTACGGTGTTTGGGTGGTTTGTCGAGGACCTGGAGCGGCCAGGTACGTGGGAGCCGTACGCAAAGGAGTCGGCAGACCGTCTGGAGGACGCCTTCCTGAACATGCGCGGCACGTGCACAGTCGTCATGAAGAAGCGTAGCTACATAGTGGACCTTCATGCAATGCAACAACTTCCAGCGGCGTCGGCTGGAACCGCCAGCACATACCCCGCGCAGCAGCAACGCACCCGGGAGGTGAAGCGGGTGCCGGTAGTCACCTACACTGACCCTAACACAGGTGAGGTGAAGGTGCAGGAGACGCTACAAAAAATGGTGGACCCCTTCGTGGATGAAGAGGAGGCCAACAACAACAACGGACAGTCGCAGCAGATCGCCGAGGGTGCCGGCGACGTCATTGATGCTGGTGGTGCGGTAGAGTCTGATACGGAAAATGGTAATCTTCCACATCTCATTCGGACAGTAGTGCCGCACAACTCACCGATCTACACGATGGAGTGCACCCCGGACGTGCAGCAACTTTGCCCGGAAGCACGTGTCATCGTCGAGAACGCTGGGGGTGCGCTGGTGCTCTCTAGTGGTCGTGACCTTCAGCTGCTGGAGTGGAGTATTGAAACAAGCGCCGTCGTCACGCGCTACGAACTTCCTGGAGCCACGCCCAAGAACTCTGTGTTGGCAGCGAATTACTCGTGCACGGCCAAGTGGATGGTGGCTGGGCTGGACGACTGCACCGCGCGTCTGTACACCATCGGCAATCCGAACGAGGTCTATCGCCTGGAGGGGCATACGCACAAGGTGTACGGCGCCGGCGTGCTGGTCGGCGACGTCCAGGCCGTCACAGCGAGCATGGACTGCCGTGTGAAGGTGTGGGACATCGCGACAGGGGCCTGCGTGCAGAACGTGGTGCCCCACAAGTCGCACATCTTTGCTCTTCGGCCTCACCCAACAGACCCCAACTTTGCGCTGACTGCTGGCGAGGACTGCAAAGTCTTCTTGCATGACTTCCGCTTAGGAAATTCGGTTGCGGCGGTATTCACGGGGAACGATCGCACCATTTGGGACCTGGACTGGAATCCTGCTAGCGTAACCTTTGCGGCGTGCGGCATGGACTGCACAACGCGCATCTTTGACCCACGCGTCAGCACAGTGGCCGTTGAGACGTTGCGCAGTCACAGTCTTGCGGTGCACAGCATCAAGTACACGCCGAAAGGCCGCGGGTTACTGTCGTGCAGCAAGGACTCCTTTGTGAACCTGTACGATACCACCAACTGGAGTGTGCAGTGGCAGGCCAAGGCGCACGCAACGACTGTGTTTCGTGCGCGCTGCCACGCCGCCCAGTCTGTCATGGTGACGGCTAGCTCAGACTCCAGCGTGAATGTGTGGCGCTGGGGTGCGCTGGCCCAGCTCTGAGCGCAGCAGCGAATCTATGAGGAAGGCATCGTAAGATGTGCCTCAGAAAACGGCGACGATTTCCTGATGGCTCTGTTTATACATGTCGCCTGCGAGTCGACGTTTCTGAAAATGGTGCCTGCCCTCTCGTACATACAACGGGCACGCATGCACTCGTCCCTCTGTGTACGTATGGGCAACGTTCTTTCCGGTTTGTGTCGATACACCCGGTGCAAGCCCTCCGACTTCGAAGCGTGGAGGGGAGAATGGGTGTGCAGTACGCTGCGCGGACACGCTGGCGCACGTCTCCTCTCCTCTTGGTTTTGTCGCGTTAGGTATGTGTGTGTGTGTGTGTGTATGTGCACAGGTCATGGGAGGGTGTCGCTTCCGCTGAGGGGCGGATGTCAAGAAGACGAAGCAGAGGGAAGAACAACAGACTTCTTTGTGTGTGAAGCCTCGCTCATGAGACTCCCACTCCCTGCACCCTGCAGCTTCCCTTTCAGCTCAGCAGTGGCTGGACGTGCATCTTTTCCTCTCCTCTTCTCTTGCCCACCGCCCACCCTGCCTGGAAGAGAAGGCGCGTTGCAACGCAGAGGACTCCGTAACGCGTGACCTCAATGTGTATAGTGTGCCGCCCCGCTCTTTTTTTTTCTTTTCACACAACCGAACTCCTCTGTGTGTCCGTCAACAACTGGGCTACCTTTCTGTTCTGTGTTTCTGCGCCGTCTCTCTTGCATGTGCGCCCCGCTCCCCTTCCCTCGACCCAACCCTCTTCTGCTCTCACGCCTTGCCTCCCACACACACACACACACACACGTACACACTCCACGGCACAACTGACCCAAATCGGAAAAAGAGAGAAACCAAAAAAAGAAATTTTCCAGAATAAGCAGCACGAAAAGCACGTCGTGCACTATCACGGGGTACTCACGCTTGCCTGTGCCTGTGCCTGCGTGCGTAGTCACGCACCCAGTGGAACATACGAAAAGGGACTGGGGGGCGAACATGTTGGCTTGGTATTGGCCTCTGTCTCGCATACACCCGCGCGCACGCACTCCCTGGTTTCATTCTTGTCACCTTCATCCTCCACTCCTCTATCTGTCGTTCTTCAAATTCAGCTTTGCTTGTCGGCTGCCCCTCCCCTCCCCTTTTTTTTTTTTGAGGTCTGAGAGAGGGGCCCGTCTTGGGCTGCTCCTTGGGTCGCTGTCAAGCCACTCCCTGTAGTTCCCTGTGTGCGAGTGTGTGTGTGTGTGTGTGTGTGTGTCGAAATAACCTCTCCGCCATCCGTGGCCCCGTCGGCCATTGTTTTTAATTTTCTGTCGCACATGATTTTGCAGGAAGCCCACGCAAGATGGTCATGCTGAATCATCGCGTTGTGCTCTTCACCGCCCCGTTGCACGGGGTGGAGCTGGCAGGACTGCTGTTCACCGACTACCTCCGAAGCTCTGTATTCCACATGGATGTTGCCGAGGCACTGAGCGACGTCAACGGGTGGCTTTCCTTCTTTAGAAGCGGCTTCCACCCTTCAACGATACTGAACTTCTACAGCCGTCTCATAAGTGAAAGGATGCTCTTCCGGTTTCTTGAGTGCGGGGTGTCGGCGCTCTGCATGTACAGCGAATCGAATCTGTGCAAAGACGCGCTTGTGTTTCAGTACGTGTACCCCATTGTGTGCGACTACCGCTACGGTCGTCTGTGGTGCACGCGACTCCTTCACGCTGTGGCGGGGCTGTGTTGTCCAAGATTCCTGCGACAGGCCGGGGGTAGCTGTAGCGCAAGCAACCGCAGTCGCGGCGTCTCACGCACCACCGCGAACGGCTCGACGAGAGGCAGCTCCGCCTCCGGTGCAACACTGCGGCCCTTCTCGCAGTCCGACTTGATGGACCCTGACGTAGATTTCTACCGAAACCCGCCTCAGCCCTCGCGGGAGAAGCCGTTTGATGGGATGCCGGAGCCCTGCCAGGACGCGCTGCGCTACTACCTCGACTGCTACAGATCACGTCCCTTCTACACCATCTTCGTGAGCGGCTTCATCACAGACGTGACGCTCTTCGCGACAGAGCAGATGATGTGGTGCCTGTACTTCCACCAAGAGCGCAGAAAGCGAACCTCGCGGTGGCGATTGCTGAAACCCTTCCTTGCTGATTTGGTGGTGGTATTCGTGCAAACAGCTTTAGTGTACGCTGCTCGCGTATTGGGGGTCGTGATGGGGCAATATCTCTCCCGTGAGCCCACCGGTGGCGGCATTTTCTGGGGAGAACGTGTGACACTGCTGCTTCTGTCGCCCGGCATTCAACACGTGAGCTTCATGGCAGGTCGCGCTGTTCGGGATGTCCTGGAGCGCCGCCATCCCCGCACCGTCGAGGACGAGTTGGAGGACAAGAGAGTCGAAGAAGAAGCTGAGGAAGCTGCGCGGGCTCAGGCCGCTGCGGCGCACGCCGCATTTGCCTTCACGTCTGTCCCCCTCGGCAATGCCACCAGTCATGCGTCAAACGGTCCCAGCGACGCCGGCGGAGGAGGAGGCGCTGGGGACGGGGGCCACAGCGGAATCTATGAGCCCAAGAGCACAAACCACTACGAGGTGCTTGGTGTGTCCATGCAGTCGAAGGTGTCAGAGATCAAGAAGGCGTACCGTGCGAAGGCGCTTCTCAATCACCCCGATCGTGTCGGCAAAGATCCAGCGGCGCAGGAGAAGGCACGAGAGCAGATGTCAGTCATCAACGAGGCCTACGACACGCTCATAGACCCCGAGAAGCGCGCACAGTACGACGCAATGCGCTGTTTTTCTGAAGGCCCTGAATTTTTCAAGAGACTTGAATCCATGACAACACCACAGCTGGCTGCAGTGAGCATAGTGGTCGTATTAGGCTTAGGTACGATGACTGCTGCGTCAGCGTATGGGCAGTATCTGACCATCTTTCATCGGATAACGTCGCTGGGACGCGGCCCGCTAATGCTCTTCTCTTAGCATAGGATCTCGTTGTTGCTGTCGTGTGCCCCATGCGACGAATGGCGCGCACGGAGCCCCCACCCACCCACCCACCCCCATTGCCCCTCCCTCATCCCGCGCCGTGGGGGATCTCACACGCGGCGTTCATGTATGTATCGCCCGCCATTTCTGCAGAGACGCCACATCGCCCTCTCCGACCCGAGCTGCATGACGAGGAAGCCGCACCGCCCAGTCCATCATCGTTTTTTTTTTTTTTAGCGCCTCGGAGAGGTGTGTGGCACGAGGCGTACCTCATCAGCATCGTTTGTGTGCTGTTGCTTTCTTGGGTGTTCTTGTCGTGCACAGAGCACCTCTATGGTTGCGCGTTGGTTTTGGGGGGAGGGGGCATTATCCTGTGTATGCACGCTTGAGTCTGTGTACGCGCACGCGCACGTATAAAGTTGCGCGTCTGAGCCTCAGTCGAGCGGGTAGGTCGACAGGTGGGGAGGGGGGAGGGAAGACGTGCTCGTGAAGTCGCAAGAAGGAAAAAGGAGGCGAAAACTGTCTCTTCCCTTCCCACGCACACACACACACACGTCACTCTCACTGTTCTCCATCGAAGTGCGCTTGTGGGGCCCCTTCTCTGCACGTACCAGTTTCTGTGGAAGACGGTGAGGAAGGGTAACCCCGATGAAGAGAGCGGAGGTTATCTCACTGCGCTGGACCGCAGAGACGAGGACCACCTTTGTCTGGAAGCCCACCAGCCTCCCCACTTCCTATAGCAGTCGTTGTTGAGCCGCTTCTAGCAGTGGCAGGGCCGGGTGCCTACGACGTGAGGTGGCCAGTGCGACCCATTGCAACGGATGCCAGCGACCCACGCCCTGGACAACGTCGCGGCGGTGAGACCTGCTCACGGTGAATCCAACACATCGGATCCGGTCCTCGCTGCCTACCGCTGGGGAGGCCAAGTGCCACCCTGACGGGGATGCGGCACGTGGCGACCTGCATAGCGGGAGCAGCTCTGATGTGACCCACGGTGCGGGTGGGTTGAGACCGAGGCCACACTTCGATGGCTGGCTCGGCGCATCGCTGCAGCGCGGGCCGACGGCTGGCTTGCGCCAGCTGGTAGGGTCTGTGGGAAGGCCCAGGGTGGTCGAGTGGAGCTTCGTCTATGTTGTGAGGCCGAAAAGGGGTCGCCTCAAAGAAAGAGGGAGAGCAGAGTCTCGTGGTGTCGCTCTCATGACGCCTTTCTCTGCCTCCGCGGCACCGCAGACGCGAAGGTTCACAGAAAATTTTGACATCATCATTTACAGCCGCTGGGCTTTCCATGAACGCAAAATGTCGTGTACGCTATTCGTGGAGCAGAGCTGCTCTTGTTCCCTCTCCCGATGCTCCTCCACGCGCGGCACGTAAGCACAGAAAAAAAAAAATGTCTGAGAAGTGAGATCGAGCGAGAGGCAATCGAGCGCACGCGTGCATAGAGAGGGAGAGAAGTCTGGCACAAGTACTTGTGGGGCCTATGTGTGCATTCAGGTTTCAAACGCGTCGCTGCGGCTTCGCTTCTGCCGTTGCATCTGTATGCAGCTCCTTTCGCCTTTTTCACCCATTGCCAGTCCAAATTTCTCTGCCTGTCTCATTGACAGAAGATCCGACGTGCGTCTGGTGCGCCATGATGGCAGGCGTTCATCATACCCCGTTTGGATTGTAGCACAACCATCGTCGATGTCTCCTTCCCCCCTCCTCCTCCACACTCTGTGTCGCCTAATCGTCCTCAACCGCACACACCGCTCATGCACCGGTTTCCATGGCACCATCCGCATACGCATGTCGGCATCCCACTCTCACTACCACCATGGCACCAATCAGCGGGCTCTTGCATCTACAGAAGCGGTTCAATCAGCACTGAGAGCCACTGCTGTCCACTGCATCAGTCGTGCTGCACCCCCTTCCTCCCTACACCAGTAGCATATAATTTGCTTCTCCCTCATCCTCCAAGCTCGACTCACACAGCGCTTGCATCCGCCTTCTTTCCCGCTCTTCTCTCGCACGCAGGCGCGACCCGCACACGCCTTTACAAGAAGGCGCGCGCGCACACGCGGTGCTCACCTCCCCACACACATGCATACACGTATACATGCACATATATATATACATAGTCTTTTTCTCTACCCCTACCCCTTCTTTCTGCTTCTTTAGCCTTCTCACTCCTTCATCGGCCGGGGCGTCTCCCACACGCTCGCTCCCGCTTCTCTACCCCTTCGCCGAGGAGCGCCATCCCACACGATCCCCTCTCTTTTCTCGCTTAGTGCGTTTGTGTGTGTGTGTGTGTGTGTGTGTGTGCGTTGCTATTAGTTCTGCTTCTGCTGCGCCTCTCTGTGCGCGTGTTCTGTTCCGTTCTACTTTCGTATTATTATTTACTCCTGCCGCGTGCTTTGGACAACGGCGGCATTCCTCAATTCTGTGCCCTCTCCATCACCACCCCACCCCACCCTCTTCCGCCATCACCTCTTCGCTTTACCCTCTTCTCCTCGTATTGGGGGAGGATGGCGCATGCGGCAGGCAGCGGTAAAACTGCGGATGCAGTACCGCAGTACTACGACCCCAACGCCCCGCTCACCCGCCCTGTCACAACCATTCAGGTTGAAACGTTTGCACCACGTGAAGGGATGACGCCGTCGCTCGTACTCGAGGATGGCAGCCACTACTTCGGTCCCGTCGTGGAAGATGACAGGTGTCGCATCCCGTGTGGTTGCGGCATCATACTGTTCCAATATGATGGGACGGCGAAGCCCAACCTTACCGTTGCTGACGCGGCCGCCGCTGATAGCGACAGCGGGGCTGGTGGTGGACTCGCTTCCTTCTTTTTCGGTCGCGGTATGCCCCAAGACGACGGCGCGAGTCAGGCGGCGGTAGCCCTCGCCGCTCTGTGCAAGCGGTATCAGCAAGGCGACCGGTACGGCGGTGACTGGGTCAACGGCACGTTCCACGGCAATGGCGTTCTGGTGACGAGCAGCTTCACCTATCATGGTACTTGGATCAAGGGGGAGATGCAGGGGAAGGGCACCATATCGTACACGCGCAAATACGTCGATTACAGGCCTCGCAACACCAACGGCAGCGGGGACAGTGAAAGTGTGAGCAAGCTGCTGCTGAAAGGGCTCTCCTATGTTTCACCCTTCGAGTTGGTCGGGACTGCGGCGGCGCCCAAGGAGTACATTGGCGACTTCGACGCCAAGCACTACCGCCACGGCATGGGGCTGATGCGGTACTATAACGGTGACGTCTATGAGGGGGAGTGGCGCGACAACTGCCGTCATGGCCGCGGAAAACTGCGCAAGGTAGACGGTGAGGTGTATGACGGTGACTGGGTCTTTGATCAGCGGCATGGAAACGGCAAGATCATGTATCCAAACGGCTCCCTGTTCAAAGGCTCCATGGAGTGCAACCAGCGCAACGGCGAGGGCATTATGCGCTTCGCCAACGGTGACGAGTTCTTTGGCACCTTCAAGAAGGATCGTATCGACGGGCACGGTACCATGCGCTATCGCAACGGGGACGTCTACGAAGGCGCCTGGCGCGGCCAGCTGCGCCACGGGCAAGGCAAGTATACCTTGAAGCGCACAGGGGCAACGATGCACGGTGAGTTCCAGAGTGGCCTCATCCACGGAGAAGGTACCGTGATCGTGCCAGGTGTGTCGACCTTTGTTGGCTTGTTTGTGCGCGGCGAACGCACCATCGGCACGATGCACTGGCATCAACAGCAGTCACAAGCAGAGCGTGTCAACGATGATGCTGCCGAGGCTGCGGTAGCGGCTGCCGCGGCAACATCAGAAAGCCCAGAGTCATCCCTTCTGGATACAACAGCGTCCCCAGGCCCTGTCACGCCTACTCTCCGTGGCACCAGCAGTGGCAGTGCCACGGCAACGATCGGAGCGTCCATCGTTGCCGGCAAAGCGAATAGCACAAACTACCTCTGCTACCAGGGGCAGTGGGCGGGCGAGCACATGCATGGCAAAGGACTCCTCTGGTACACGAACGGCGACTTTTACGCGGGTTACTTTCACAATAGTCGCCGTCACGGCGCCGGCAACATGCGCTACGCCGCGGAGCAGGCTGAGTTTAGCGGCCAATACGTGCACGGTATACGGCATGGGCTGGGAATACTGCAGCGTGCGAATAAGTCGATCCAAGCTGGGCGGTGGCAGCAGAACATCTTCGTGGAGGGGTACGAGGGGGAGTGGGACGGGTTTGCCTTCCACGGTATTGGACGGTTAACGATGCCAGTGGACATCTTCCTCGCGATGCGCTCCAGCAACTCAGCACTGAAGCTGTCGGAGCTGAGCGCGATGATGAATGGCCGGTCTAGCATCCCCTTGGCAAACGCGTCGCTCATCACTGGCCATGAAAATCGCTGCGCAGCCACCGCCGGGGCGCCACAGGACACGGCAGCCGACACATCGTTGCGCGGTACCACAACGAGTCGTTCTGACTTGTCACCTCTCTTCATCGAATTCTTTGGTCTCTTCCGTAACGGTTTACGGGACGGGCCAGGCGTACTCAAGCTGCCTGCCCTGAACGGCGTCATGGGTGGTTCACTGAACTTTTCAGAAGAGCAGAAGTCAGGCGGCGGTGGCAATCAATGGGATAGCAGCAGCGGCGGCGGCAGCGGAACTCTTGTCCACGGCGCTGGGGGGGTAATGGCGGAGAATGGTCGAATAGGCAGCGGTCGAAGTAACGAAGGTAATGTCGACGCCGGTGTGTTCCGCAGCCGATACAACACTCTCAGTCGTGCCACGATGCCGTCTATGATCATCAAGGGGCGCTGGGTCCGTGATGTGCTGCACTGCGACAAAGGTGTATGGGCCTTCCCCAACGGTGTTGTCTACATTGGGCGCTTTCGCAACGGCGCCCGAGACGCTACGCGCGCGTGCGTCTGGTGGCCAGATGGGTCAGTACTGGAGAGCGGGTGGTGCGGCGATGCGCCGAGTGGCGCAGGCATCTGGTATCAGCGCGACCGCATCACCCCTGTGTATCGAACGATTAGGCCGAACGCTCTGCGTCCCTCGCAGTCGCTGCGGATGTCAGAGAAGGCGCCTTCGTCAACGAGCAACGGCACGACGAGCACTCTGGCGCGTGATTCTTCTGGGATGGCATACCTCCTAAAGCTTTTCGGGTCTGGTCTCATCGGTCACGGCACCAGGAGTGCTGGTGACGGCGGCGGCGACATGGACAGTGGCAGAAGCAATGACCAACCACGAGTGGTGCTCGTGGACTTTGGCAACCACTTCACGTTCTCCTGCTCCTGGTGCCCATACACGATGGATTTGAACACTTACGCAGCGGTGGTGCTGCCCCAGATTGGAAGTCGGACGGCTCCGCTGCCGAGTGGCACGCCGTGGCCGCAGCTGTACCACTCGCAAAGCATGTCCGCCGCCGTTGGTGGAAATGGCGCGGGGTTGCAAGCCCCCGCCCCGTGGTCTGTACCTACGGCGAAAAAGATCTCCAGTTGTGCCAACTCGCTTCATCTGGCGGGCGCACCGTCCAGCGTGGTGATAGGTCGCGCCAGCGGTGCTGGGGTTGTTTACTTCGACTCCGGTGTCGTGCTTGCCGGGGAGTGGCTTGGCAACGTCCCTCGGCTGGCCATACCATACCGCCCGTGGTCGGCCTTCGACCACTTCATCACATGGCAAATGGCTCGGGCAGCGTCGCGCAACTGCTCCAGCACGGTTCCGCGCCCCTTTGCCCCGCGGCTGCAATCGTGCTACACCTCTGTCTTGGCGGCCGCACCGGAGGACGTCAGTGGGGAACCGCGGCGGGTTTGTGGTGGACGGCTAGCTGTGGCGTCGTCGCCCTTAGCGGTTAGCCTCATTGGCGACGCTGCAGAGCATGCGCGGGCATCGTCTACTTCATCATCGCAGACGCCCTCTCCTGATGCGCGCTGCACGTTGTGCGGGAAGGACTATAGTTTCTTTCGAAAGCGCCTGCACTGCACCCTGTGCCTACGCTCGACCTGCTCCTCCTGCCTAGGGTACATGGATACAGAGGGGCCAGCACAGCAGGAGGACGTGAAAGCTCTACTGCGTCACGCCTACCTGACGGCGGAGCAGACGGTGCAGCTCTCGGCCGCTGCAACCGTGAAGACTGCGCTCACAAACGCCAGCAGTAGCGCAGCACGACCTATCACCTTTCCGAGCTTTTCTGCGGAGCAGGTTGATCACGCGTTCGACAAGAAAAGCATCTCGACGGTGCCCGTCTGTGCCGACTGCGCGCGTGCAGTCCTGTGGAAGCTGCGCCACACACAGCTATGGATACCGATGTCGATGTTCGCCTCCGTTGTCGAGGGCAACAAGCACCACCGTGAGACGCGGCGCGACAGTGGCGTCAAGGATGCCCATCATGATGCTCACCATGTCCCGAACAAAAATGATGTTGCTGACAATGACGTCGACGACGATGTCCCGCAAGCAGTTGATCCACTTTTCACGCCCGTGCGCAGTCAGGAGTCATGTCAGCAGCTCTTGGTGGATGGGCAGTCCCTGTCCCCTTCTTCTGAACGTTCCGCTGCTACAACAACGGTCTTGAAGGAAGTGGAGCATCACACACACATTGAAGGGTTACCGGCTGAGAGCAACGCACTGCGCAGCGCAGCCGCAGACTCTGCCGAAGCCTCGACTGGCGTTTCCGGTCACGCCGTCGCATTAGAGATGGAGGGTGCCACTGTCGACGGAGCAGCACACGACCTGCTGCCCGCCACTCGCGCAGATGCAGCAGTGACTGACGGCAAGCCACCCACTTCCTCTGGCACCTCAACCTCAACTGGCAACGGCAGTGCGGTGAGTAATGCATCACCTGCACGGGCTCTCCCGTCTGTATCGACCTCCACTCAGGCGCCAAACCTCTCCAGTCACGAAGAGACGGTGCGGCACAGCTATAGCAAGATCCTGCCATCGACGCAGTACATTACCTACAGCGGCTATACATCACATAATATCCCGCATGTTTACGGTGAGCTCTGGTGGGGACGTCAGTATTACTATCGCGGCGGCTTCTGCGCCGGGGAGCGGCACGGGTTTGGTACGCAGTACATGCCCAACGGCGAGTGGTATGAGGGCGGCTTTGAGCGAGACACATGGCACGGCGAAGGCGTCTACTACATCGACGACGGCTCCGTGTTGCTCGGTGAGTTTCGAAAGGGCAAGCTGCACGTGGTTCACTACCGCGGCGAGGCGGAGGAAAGTGACACATATGGCGTTCGGCCGCACGGGCGCGGTATTGGCTATAGTCCTGACGGCTCCGTGTATAACGGCGAGTGGGTGCATGGCCAGCGTCACGGCACGGGAATGCTCAACCTGGCCGATGGCAGCTCCGTGTATACTGGCACATTTGTATCGGATGCAATGGAAGGGATGGGCAAGCTCGTGACGACCAGTGGAGCCTACTACGGGGAGTTTAGCCAAAACAAGCAGAACGGCAAAGGGCTTCTCTTCACCGCAAACTGCGTAGTGGAAGGGTCATGGGTGCAGGGCACCTCATCAGGGTTTACGCGCATCTACGAGCGTGCCACCGGGGAGGTGTACGAGACGACCTACTGCGATGGCAACGAGAGGGATGACTGTTTCACTGCGCCAGTGATGATAGACGACGACAACGCTGCCGAGTGTGGGCAGTGTGGTACAGCCTTCTCCTTCTTCCTCCGCCGGCACCATTGCCGCCTCTGCGGGGATGTCTTCTGCGATTCCTGCACGCAGCACCGCGCGTCGCTACCACCGACTGTCACAGGAGACACTGCTCCGAGTGCAAAGAGTGAGCCTGGCAGCTCCAGCGTGTCAGGGGCGAGCGGGCAGCAGCTTCGGGTGTGTGATGCGTGTTTCTTCCGACTCTCCCAGCGCCGCATGATTGCCCTACGTCGCTACGCCGACGGCAGTGTGTACGCCGGCTGCTGGAGTCAGGGGCGGTGGGTATCCCGTGGGCTGTACTGCCGGCCAGACGGCGTGTTCGTGGTGATGGATACCTACGGGCACGCCCTTCTGCCATTGACAGACATTGCGAAGGAGCCGGTCAAAGAAGATGCGAAGGGGAGCATGAAAGAGCAGGTGAAGTCATGCGCGGCACAGCCTTCTTGCAGCCTCGGCGTTGTTCGCCGCCCGGCGCGCACCACTGGTCTGCCTGTCTCGGCGTCCATCCTTCAGGATGCTGCACCGGCGAAGGAGCTTCTCGACGGCGTCTCAGAAAGCTCGTCTCGTAAGGATCTCGACGCGTTCCTTCTTTGGTGGGCAACAACGCGCAGCCGGTGCGGCCTCCAGGTCCCGCTGGACGTCTCGCTCGTGATTCAATATCAGCGCATGCCGGCGCAAATGCTGCGCGGAAAGGAGGTCACGGTGAAAGCTGGCTCGGAGGCAGCCGCCTATTTGGCAGCGCCGGCACGTTGCACCCTAGAGATTCCCCACACTCCCCCTCCCAGACCTATCCGACTGTTCATTACACTGGCTGATTCAAGGCGTGAGATGCAGGCCATGGTCGAGGGAGAGCTGAAACGGACCTCAGCTAGCGCCGCGCCGGCCGAAACAGTCACTACGCCTGCGCCAGAGTCACGCCTGTCGATCGAAGAGAAGCGCACCATGGACAGTGATGTGGAGGCAGCCGCTTTGCGAGCGTCTAGGTTCATGCCAGTTGCAATACCCCGTGCACCAGTGGTGCCCATTACCGCTGCTACGATGCCCGTCACAGGCGCGGAGGAGCAGCCGGTGGCAACCACAGCGGCTCACTCGGGCAACTTACACCCTTCTCACCAAGCGTCCGGGGAACATCCTCCGCAACTGTTCGGTCTCTCCGCCTGGGCGATGCGCCCGCCGCCGTCAATCGACTCCGAGGACATCAGCGATGAGTCCCTCGTAGAGATGATGCAAGCCGAACGACTTTCATGGTCAGGGGCCGCACCAGCATCCAGGGCCTCCGCTGCGTCAACCATTCCACCTCTCATCCCACCTACCCCGGCCCCTCCCACACCCGGACTGAACACTACAGTACCGTGGGATGTGTGGGTGACGCGCGATGTGCCCCGCTACGCCCCTCCTCCACTAGAAACGGTAGCAGCAGACGTCACACCAGCCACCCGATCGTCGGAGGAGAAAGCCTCAGGTGGTGGTGAAATCACTACAGCGCCTACGCCATCCTTGCGCAGTGAGGCGGACATGTACTTTGCGTGCTCGTTCTGGGGCCCGACCGTTCCCGATGCACAGAGTCTGTTGGAGCAGGGCAAGATGACACAAGCGACAAAACTAATGCGCCGTCTGCAGCAACAGCACAAACGAGCCTTGAATCCCCAGCAACAGAAGCAAGGAAGCGACGGTGACAGCAGTGACAACAGTGACAGCGACGGCGAGGATAACAGGGGCAAAGGCATGACTGCAAGTGGCGTTGGAAAGGCTCGACGAGGTAGTGCTTCAGACGACCCGGAGAGTATACTGCAGAGAATGCAGGGTGGTGCCCCCAATGTTAGCGCCTCCTCCTGGGAAACGGGCCATCTATTCTCTTCAGAGCAGCGAGCACAGGGCAGCGACGGATGGGCACCAACGCCGATGCGTGGCCCCTTCGTCTTCGACATCTCTGCCCATGAACGGCACCGAAGCGCGGATGGGCAGCGTTGGTATGCAAAGGTAACGCAGCGAGAGGTGCTGAACATGTAGTCGCGCACCGCTGTCTCGTACGCAGCTGTGTTTCGTGTGTGTGTTTTTCGGCTACTGGTAGATGTGTGTATGTGTGTGCGCGCGCACTTGCCCATTCATTACGTTATTAATTGGGCCTGTACCCTTTACGTTGTATGTGCTTCACCAGACGTCGTAGCAGCTGTACCTCACACGCCAATCAACTGTATCTTGAACACTCTGCTCTTCCCGTCGGAAAGAAAGTCTCCTGTAGCACAATACGGTCATCAGACAAAACAAAAAAGGGGGGAGAAGCTCGCATGACACGGGCCCCACACACATGCGGTAGTGGCGCAAAAATGATCCAGTCGTGCATGTGATGTGTGTGCTCGGGCATATATATGTGGGAGATTGTCCGCGATGCCTTTGTTTAAGCCTACTGGCTAACAAGCACACAAATGCCTACATGAACGCCTCATTCCGAAGGCTCTGTGTACTATCTCTGCCACCCCCCTGCCTCATCGCCTTCTCCTCCCCCCTCTCCGGTCTCACTTGTTCGCCTCGCCTGCTCGTCCACCCACAGCTCAGGCAGCGCCGCCTTCCCTTCCCCCCTCCTTACGCTTTTTGGGCTTTCTTCCGTGTTCGCGTGTTGTCCCTCCCCGCAACTGCGGGAAAACGAAAAAAAAAAACGGAAGGGAAACGCAACGGCCACACGACGGCTCCATCCGCCTCTACACCAACAAGCGTGAGCCAACACGCGCAGGCACACACGCAACGAGACCAGGAACCCCTACAAAATCAAGGGAAGGTGACGGGCAGGAGGTGAGGTCGACTGCCCTCCTTCCCTGCCCCGGCCCCGTTTGGGTGTCTTCTTTGGTCGTGGTTGTGGTCGTACTCAACGCCGCTGGCGTGACGGGCCAGTACGGGTGCGCGTGACTTCCGTGCAGCCTCCCCTCACACACACACACACACACACACGTCTCTTTGTTTGCTTGTTTGTTTGTTTGTTTGTTTGTTTTGGGAGGGTTGTAGTGTGCCTGTGTAGGACGCAGTGCGCTTACGAAGGCACAAGAAAACGACTCCGTAGAATTTGGAGGGCGAAGGACGTCTTCGTGTGTGGGTGTGTGCATGGGTGGGCCTGTTTGAATAAAAAGTATCAGCACTGCCACGAGGGTGCAGCTGTGTGGGCGGCTGTGCTAGTGAAAGCAAAGCAGGGGTTGATTATCAATAACAACGAGCACATAAGCATCATCTACATATATATATATACTGTTTTTGGGGGGAGTTGCTACTTGGACTGTTCTATATATACTGGCGTTCTTCAAACGGCACCTGGGCCTCTCGCTTGCTTGCTCACCTTTCCTCTCTTTCTTTGATCACACACACACACACACACACCGAGGTGGTTGTGCGCTCCATCTCTCTTGTGTCTTGACTGGCATCTTTCCTCTAGTTCGGCTTCATTTCTTTTGTTTAATAGCGTGTCTTCGTGCTCACGAGTCCGAACAACTGTCCTTCGAAGAGAAGGAAAAGGTGCACACACGCACACACGCGCAGGAAAGGGGCATCGCACAGCAACCGTAACGAAAGAGCGAACCGAGTAAAGGCTTTTCTCTGTGCCCTCCCCCTACCCCCTCCCTCCCCGTGCGCACATCTTCCTTTCTCGCTTAAATATAAATAAATATATATATATATATATTTATTTATTTATTTATATACTACTTTCCAACTGCAACAACACAGACAAGAGCCGTGTGTACGTGCATGCACAGGAATAGACCAACAGAAGCTTTTGTAATTTATCGATACACATAAGAAAGGCACTGGAAGACGAAAGGGAAAAGAGAAGGCCACCGTGTCTTGTGACCTCCCCCCCCCCATACATACTCTGAAGTGTGCTTATCGGCACTCAACGCACTGGCTGTTCACCTTCTCTTCACTCAGCCACCACCACCACCAACAACACCAACACCACACACACACACACACGGAGAGGCAAATCCACGCTCCCCTCCCGTGGCTGCGCTGTGTTTCTCGTTTGCTTTTTCTTCCTTCGCCTCCCTCTGCTCTTCTTCCGTCGTTTTTTTTGTTTGTTTGTTGGTTTGGGCGCCAGAGGAAAGGCACCGCTGTGCGTGCGATTGTGTGCCCTTGTTCGCTTGGCGCGCCCCCCTCCCCCACTTCTTTCTCACTTTTGCCAGCAACTCCTCTCTCCCTTGTCTACTGCTCCTCGCATTCGTCAACTTAACGCACCACACTGACGTTGTTTTGCGTCTCGCCGCTCGCCTCTCCTCTCCTCTCCTCCTTCGAAACTCTTATCTAACTCACCCACACTGCTTTCTCACACACACACACAAACACGCCCGTCTGTCTCTGGTGTGTATACGGGGCACCTTCATTGTAAGCCTTATCTTGTGCTTCTTGTCTCTCTCTCAAGCTGCTGTTCCAGCTCTGCGTCGAGTGGTGTTCTTGTGTGTCGCTCCCTGCCCGCACACCCCTTCTTTCCTGTGTTACCTGTTCCCTCTGTCGTGTGCGCTCTTGATATACATCTAATATATATATATATATATGGTTTTTCTCGGAGGGAAGTGAGGGCCTCATTGTGTATGATCGTGGCGCGCCTCACGCCTTTTCCCATCATCGTCTCCCTCTGCTTACTTGTGAAGGGTGCAAGAGTGAGTGTGTTTGTGTGTGTGTGTAGTAGAGAGAGAGAAACGAAAAATGGAAGAGCGTGCAAAGCAGCGTGCATCCAGCGCACGCAGCGATCACTATGATGACCTTCAACCTTTGAATTCGTCGCCGTCTATCCCATCCTTGGTTATCACCACCTCCACACCGACTGTCGTGCTGCCCTCCTCCCCGTCCACCGTTTCCTCAGCGCTTAGCAGGCCATTGGTGGAGGCGTACCCGCAGTCCCTCACAGGAAGCCCTACGCACGCGTCCTCCCCGCCCAGCAACTGGGTGGCGCACGATCCGGCGAGTCCGGAAAAGGCGTCGGTAATCGCCTCTGCGCCAGCAGAGGCCTTCACCGCGTTCGCTTCATTTCCTCACTACTCTTCCGCCGAAGCCACGCCCAACTTCTACCCGATGACGTATCCTCCCCCCGCCGCCTTGACCACCACGAGCGGAGCGGCTGTACACGATGCAGTAACGCTAGAGAAGTTGGATGCTCACCTTATACCGGACCACTGCGGTCCCAGTAGTAAGGGGACTCTACGCTACGTTTCGACAACCTTTCCCACCGCGCTGACGCCTACCCCAGAAGCAGGCAGTGCTCCCTCCCCGAGTAACGGCCCCGATTCCCCCTTTCCAGTGGCTCTGCGGCGCTTCTTCCACCGCTCGAGTGCCTTGAAGAGTGGGAAGAACTTGGATAACGGCACTGGCATGGTCCTCGCTGAAGATAGCGAGTGCGATACCAGCGCTGTCGTGCGCATGAGCTCGCAAAGAAACCTGCACTCAGGTCACAGCTGCAGCTCCGGCGGTGCCGGCTCCCCGCACAGCCCGTCGCCCGTGGCAAGCAGTACTCCTGCCGTGGCAGTGGAAATGGCACCCCTGGCGTCCGTCACGCCAAGATTCGAGGAAGCGCTGAATCAACCTCCCGCGATGTCATGGTCTTGCGCAACTACTACCAAGGGAAAATGCTCTGGTCACACGACACACGTAGCGGCCACTCCAGTGCCGCAGACACAACCGCGACACCCACATTGCGTGTCCATGCAAGAGGACTGCTTAAATACCAGGAGCCAGAGGCAGGAGTCTCACATCTCACCGCCTTCGACCGCGCAAGCGTGTCCGAGTGCCCATTCAGGCGCAGCCACCGTGTCTGGTCAATCATCGTTGTGCTCGCCCGTTCTACCGTTATCGAAGAGGTTTGTGCACCAACGTGGCTCCGGCATTGTCCTCGCAGGCAGGACCACTCCCTTCGTGGCTGTCAACCACTTTTCCAGCGCGGCTGAGATGCAGGGGGACCCGCACGACGCCAATGCCAGCCATGACCGCATTTTCCTTAATATCGGTAGCGGCATGGACAACGAGGAGTTTGTAGCCGGCGACTCTCTAGAGAGTCAGCGTTCTGCGCGGAGTGGTGTAGTGACGGTGTTGAAAGCGGCGGCGTCTGAGGCGGCGACTTCCTTCCACTCAGCCTCCGATACAGCGTCGCCGCCCGCGCTTTCAGGCACTGCTGATGCTGCCGCACCCCCGGAAGCCACGGTCAGTACAAAAGCCTCTGACAGCTGTATCAGTACCCAGAGCATCGACGTGACTGTTGGAGCACGGCACTCTCCGATGGCCGGCGAGTGTATCAGTGGGGACGTGTGCGCAGAGACGTCGACGGCAGAAATAACCGTGAAGACAGAGGAGCGCTTCCCCAGAAGCAGACGGTCATCTCCTCGTCTCTTCAGTGTGGCGTCACCAAACCTTGGCGGTTTGCCAAAGGCCGCAGTCACGCACGCATCATCATCCCCCACCCCCGTCCATCCCTCGATGGCCAAGTCAGGTGCAGCCAATGACACACATGAAAGCAGAAGTCAGCAAGTGCGGGCAAGCAGTCAGCCAATGGCGCCCTCATGCTTGCTCGACGCTCACAGCACCGCCACAAGCTTCCCTACACCCACAGAAGGGACACAGCACTGCCATACCAATGAAGACGTGCGCAGAAGCAGCCACAGCAGAAACGGGAGGGAACAGCACGACGTCTCGCACCGAAGGACGGCACATTTGCCTCCGCCACCGCAGCCGCCGCCGCCGCGTATTCTGTCGCCGATGCTTCGAACCGGTGAGCAAACGCCGTGTGGCTTCTCGACTCTTGCGCCAAGTGCCTATGAGCCTCCCAGCGTGCTGGGGTGTGATGCTTCACCACACTTCGGCGTGTCTCCTTACGGATCTTGCTGCGCGTCCCCTGAGCAGGACGACGCACCTCTCCGTGTGCACTACACTGCTTCGTCACTATCGTCGTCCCCCGCAAGCACCGGGACTGCCATGGATGTCGACGATCGCAGCATAACAGGTGGCAGGTCGACCGTCTTCCCGAACTTCGGAAGCTTCTCTTTGTCTACGAACATCACAAACACGCCTCGCCTCTCTGTCGATGACTCCGCGTCTCGCGTGTCGTCTCCGTCTCTGGTTTCAAGCTTAAATCGAAAGTCTTTTGTCGACCTCGCTCACAAGTCATCGCAGGATCACCAGTCTCACAGCTATCTCCAGAGCGACAGATCCGCTGGCACAGTGATCCACACCGTCCCGGCGTGCGCGCGTGAGTCGCCGACATCCGAGGTGGGCGTAGTGCATACCACCGTGGCACCACAAAGAAGTCTGGCGAACAGTGGCGAAAGTGAGACGTGTCTCAGTGGAAGTGTTAGTAGCAGCGGCCAGCGGCGCTCGAGCAGCTCTGGTGTTGGCAAGTCCTGCGGCTGCATGCAGATACAGACCGACGATGACGAGCAGAACCTGGCGGCACCGGCCAGCGCGACTCCGCCGCACGATGGCGCCTCCACAGTCGCAACTTCCTCGGTTGCCTCCCTAGCAGCGACGGTAACGAGTATTGTGAGCCAACCGATCAAAGCGTTATTCGCCGGAAACCTTACAGCACCCGTGAACAGAAAAGGCAACGACTCTGCATACCAGTTGTGGCCACCTGGTTCCTTGACGGGCCAGTCCACATCATGCTCGAAGGACAGCTTTGTGATGCACTCGGATGCGGAGACCTTACGGGGGCTGATGCAAGGCAAATTTCCGCGCATGCCAGGCTGCTCCATACGCGACTGGGGAGCGCACCTCTGCGCAAAGGAAGCGGAATTGCGCAGGCAGGAGAAACATCGCCACACACCTCCCACGCCAGCGTCCACGGCAGCCTCTCGAACCTCGCGACTTCCGCGAATGACGCCGCAGGAGGTCTCCACTCATAACACAGCCGATGACTTGTGGATAGTCATTCGAAACGTCGTGTACGACTGCACGGTCTTTCAGCGCTTCCACCCGGGCGGAGAAAAATTGCTGCTGGCCTGTGGGGGGCATGACGCTACAGCCGTGTATGAGCGCTTTCATGCGTGGGTTTCTTGTGAGAGCTTTATGGCTCCGTATGCGGTTGGTGTCCTTGCCCCTCCAGAGACCCGATAACAGGGGAGCAGATGTCGATGCAGCTTCTCTCTCTCTTGTTCTACCTTCTTGCT